>VXAD01007405.1:1341303-1612800 GCA_013399195.1 Dicrurus megarhynchus
GCTCCCGCCGGGCGCTGCGCGCGCCCCCGGGCGGGAGCCGGCGCGGGAAGCGGCTGTGGGCCCGGCCGGGAAGGCGGCTCCGCCGGCAGCTGCACTTGTTGCGGGAAGCGGGCGCTGGCCTGGGGAAGGGAGAGCAGGCGGGGAGGCCGCGGGGCGGGGGGTGCCACGGGACAGGGAGACGAAGCGAGGCGGTGGCGTCCCCGCAGGGCCTCTCCTGCCTCCGTCATCGCTCCCTCCGGGCGCCTCAGGTCCTTCTCCGCTCCACTGGAGCCCCGGGGCTGGGGGGTGCGCGTAGCAGCTGTTTGCGAGTCTCTGGGCCTTCCCCGCGCTCGGGAGCAGAGGCGATGGGGCCCAAGCTCTCGGGCCCTGGCTGCCGCGGCAGGTAGAGACCGGAGCCGCCGAGCGGTTCTGGAAGTGTCGAACCCGCTTCCCACCTTCCGTTCTCGGCTGAACACCTGCAAAGTAATTCTGAAGTCTTGTTATCACCCCCGCGGTTTTGTAGAGTAGCTGGATTTATTTCCCCTCACGCTTTCCCACGCTTACTGCCCACCGTTCTGCGTTTCCGAAGGGTTTAAGTGGTTCCGCTGGTGCAGGAGAGTATACGGAAATACGGTAGTAAGCAGTGCGCGGTGGGCCTTAAGTGTTGCAGTAAGAGGTGACTGCCTCAGTTACGGCCTGACCTTAAGAGTAATGATAGTAATTATAGACATTTATGTAAATACAGTGTTGTTTTAGGATATCAGTGGTACACAAGATTATTTTTCAATCCTAAATCATCTGTGTCTGACTTGGAAACAGAGTTCTGGGCGTTTTTTGTTACAGCGAGGGATAAAAAAGGAAGTATTGCGACTGGGTTCTTGATGAAATTAGTAGTTTTTGCTGCAGGTTTGCTGGGTGTGCTTGTCTGTGTTTCTCAAACATCTTTGATTAGGAATGCTACTGTCCTGTAGTATTTTGGGTGCTCTTTTGTTTATACACTTATTCCTGTGTTCTGACAACCTGGCAGCTTCAGTTGCTATCCCTATAAACCTGTAACCCAAGTACAAAAGTGTACAGTACCTGTTCTTCTTTATTTTCTAGTACCCTAAACGGCATAACTGTCTGTGAATCCATCAATAGTTCTTAAATGCTGGACTCCCAAATTAAAACACCACTGTAGCCTAAGTACTGAAATATGATCTATTGAAAGCCACTCAAGTGTGGGCAGCACATCTTTTTCTTCTGAGGTGCAGGCCCTTTCAGACTGGCCATGGCACATTCGTGAAAGCGGAAGAAAACCAAGGTTCAGATATTTCCAAAGCTTTTTAGTGTCTTGTGGCTGAGAGTCTGTAGTGTTCAACAGAGCAGCATTTCTGAGGTTTATGTATAGAGAACTGTGTTGTTTCTGCTTAGGGGGCTTGAGGGGACAGCACACGGGAGAAAGCCCAAATTAGTAGCTGGAATCGGCGTATCCATACTGTGCTACTGCACCGTTTGATATCTCCCTTTGTCTCTTTGAAAGCAGGGGACATTTGAGAGTAGGACAAAGATGGTGAGCAGTCTGCAATGTTAAGAGTACTCAACAGGAAATCTGGGTTTTCTCATCATTAGTATAATTCTTATCTTCTGATCATGTCAAAATTAACTGGCAAGTCTATTTAATTTCATTTTCTTTCTTTCTTTGTGCATAAACTCTCTCAATATCCGAAAGTTTACTTTCTCTTAAGCTTTTTAATATGTACTATTCAATTTTTGTTTCAGATTGTTGATATTGTTGTTGGAAAAGATGAGAAAGGCAGAAAGATTCCAGAATATCTGATCCATTTTAACGGTTGGAACAGAAGGTAAGAAACTATATGTGCGGTTTCAGTTCTTCCATTTCTTCTATTTTATTCTGCAAAGACAGGCTTTGCACAGAATATCAAAGGATTGATGTTTGCAGGAGTATTTTTTATTTTTTGAATGCCTTTAGTATACTTGCTCATATTGACGCATTGGTTTGTATCCATAAGTTTCAGCGAATTGGTTTGGTAGACATGGGTTTAAACCTTATGGGATATCTGTCTGTGGCATATACTTATGGCACCTAAGTTTCCATTAATAAAGTTTTATGCTTTGTTAAATCTAGCCCTGCATTATTTCATTATCAAGGCCAGTACATGAGCGCAGTATCTTGACTGTGATCAATAGTATGTGTTAGTGCTACAGAAGCTATCACAGGTTAAGTCAAAGCTTGAGAGATTTTAGGTGGCAGCATGAGAGTTGAAGCCATGTGAATAGAGAAGAGTGCAAACCTTGTGTTACAGATGTTGGTTCTGAATGACATTAAATGAGTCCTTTGTAGGTTTAAGGTATATCAATTCACTGGTAATCATGACTGGCATATATTCATAGTAATTTTTTATTTTCTTTTGGCCTATCCTTAGCTGGGATAGATGGGCAGCTGAAGATCATGTTCTTCGGGATACAGACGAAAACCGCAGATTACAGCGTAAATTGGCACGGAAGGCTGTGGCTCGCATGTAAGAAATCCTTTTGGCCTCAACATAAATGAGATTCATTTTCAGATTCAGACAAATACATCCAGGTGTCTACAACTGAGCTTGGCTCTGAGCTCATGCTGTAGGTGGTAGTTAAGTATGTAAGAGAGTCAGTGCATTCTAGGGAGCTACTCTAAGCTAGAGACCTGTGTATTAACGCTCTAAAAGACCAACACTCAGTAACTGTATTATTCTGAACTATTGCTGTGAAATGCCTGTGTATTGGATCTGCATCTTCCCTAAGAAATGTACTTGCAAAATAATTTAGGAAAACGTAAAGTACTTTTCAGCCAAAGGCAATAATCTAATATTGGTTGGCCATGGCTTTAGGATCTGATTGAGAACATGAACATGAGGTAATGTACAGACATTAAAGTATCCACTCTCAAATAAGTGTTGTCCAAATGATTTCAACATTAATTAATGAAAATAACTCAAACATAGGTTTCCTGTGCATTTGCACATAATTAAATTAGCTAGGATAAATAAATGAAATAATATTACCCAAATGTCAGTGAACCATTTGATGTTCTGTAGGAGAAGAAAGGGAAGAAAGAAGAGACGTTGCAGGTTGCCTGGTGTTGACTCTGTGTTAAAAAGCCTTCCTGCTGAAGAAAATGATGAGAGTAGCGAAAACTGTGAGCTTGTTTTCATCCTTTGGTAACTGGTGGGATGCCTTTAACTTCTTGACCTGGGGGAGAAATGCGTGGTGTCACTTGCCATGAGAGTATCATGGTCCTATCTGAAATATACAGAGGCAGTTATATGAAGAGTGAGTGCTATGTTTCAGGCTAAGCAAGTTAGAGTATCTGTTTTCTTCTTGTATTCCAGAGGCTTTTCCTTGCATCTCTTCCACTCAGCTATTCTAATGAGTGATTTCAGAGCTTAATGCTGTTATCTTTAGTGTTGTTTTAATAGGTGTGAGAAGCTCTCAGTTTTCTTTGTTTGATGTTAGAAAACACAACATTTCCCTGCTAGTGTCTGTGTATTTTTGAGGGCAATAAGATTTTTTTTTTTCCCCAGTCTACCTTGCACCAAGGTCTGTTTCTTGTTAGCTGACTGGTTGATTTCACTTTCAAGCCAGGTCTTTAATTTCCTGCATTTTCCTTTGCAACTAGAAAGCCAGAAGAACGTTGACTGGCACTTAACTGATGTTCTGGGAACTGTTGCTGCACAGATTCATACCTTTTGATTGAATGATTTAGTATGTTAATCCCCTGTGCAGAACTAAAATCCACTGAAAATGTGGGTGCTCAGGAATGTAGGGAGCTTTTAAAAGTGAGTGTTTTTCAATTAGAGAGGATGCAAGAATACTTCTATAAATTCATCTTACATATTTAAAACATTCGTAGTGTGCTGTAAATAATACATGTTTAATTCAATTAGAATGCTTCATCCTCATTCAATATAACAAGCTAGTTGTGGTTTTTTAGTGGGTTGGATTTTTTGGTTTTTTGGGGTTTTTTTTTTGGATTGAGGCCTAAAACTGGTCATAATCTCTGCAATGTAATAATAAATATGTGAAATCTCTTTTATGCAGCTATAAGTAGTTCTTCTTCTGATGACAGTGATGAAGGAACAGATGAAGAAATAAAAAGTGAAGAAAGTGACATAGATGAGAGGACAGAAATGGTATGTTCATGTGTTCCTTAAGTTGATAGGATTTAAGCATCTGTACTTGAAACTCTGGAAAAATTGAAATACAGGCCACAGATGGTAATTTAGCTGGAATTAAAAGCATAATTTTCTTATTCCTGGTGTTTACTCTGATTGATATTTTGAAAATTATACAGTATGTCATAGTCTTATGGAACTGTATGATATAATTCTAAAAATACACATTTGTTTCTTTTCCTCTCATTCTACACAAAAGGCTTATATAGAGAAAATGTAGCAGACTAGATTTTCCACTTTTGTGGGTGCTGTAAAAGTTTACTTGTCTATGCGGGTTGAACAAATCTAATAGCAGCAAGATGTTTGTCTTGTATTTTACTGTGAGACAGGCATGTCAACCCTGGTCTTAAGTTAAAACGTAGAGAGGACTGTTTTCAAGGAAAACTATTTATTCTTCTACAGTAAACAGTTGATCTAAAGATGTGTGGAATTTAACTACTACAGTGTGGGTGATCTGAAGCAGCAACACCTCACAAATTTCTGGTTTTTTTCTTTTTTTTTAGTTAAATACTTAAGAGAATGCTAAGTTTAAAAAAAGTTTAAAAAAATGAATTTGCAGATGCTTTAAAGAGCAGTATTGTTAAATAGCTTACATTTAAGGCTATTATCCACTTGTATCTTTACTACTGAAGTTCTTTTTCATAACCAATATATTGTTTTCTTTCACTGGTCTGTTGTAGAAAGAAGAACAAGACACTCATACAAAAAGGGACATGGAAGAAAGAGCAATAAGCATAGAAATTCCTGAAGTCTTGAAAAAGAAGCTTGAGGAAGACTGCTACTATATTAATAGAAGAAAAAGGGTACGAAATAAAAGCTGGGAATGTAATGTGCATGGGGGTGTGAGAAGGATGTCAAAAGTATATCCAGCTCCTGGGGGTTTTTAGCTTCACCTTTTTAGCTTCATGTTGAGCTCAGGGTAAGGAAGAATACAAAGAGCGTAGGGAGTAGACTTCCCTATAGCTAAAAGAGTCACTTGTCATATTTAACAGTGCAGTGTTTCAGTACCTCATTGTGCTTTAGAATGCAGATTGCTTTTTAACGCTGGAAATGCAGCAGATTTGTTAATTTGACCATATTTCTTGTTTCTCCTGATGTGGATAAAAAATGTGGTTTAAGGGTTGAAATTACACAGTCCTGGATTTGCTTTATGCACTAGACATTTACTAAATTAGTTGGTACATTACAAGCTCCTTTTCTAACATGGTATACTTATTTAGTGTTTTTATAAGACATTAATTTGTTGTTTCTTTTTCAGCTAGTGAAGCTTCCTTGCCAAACAAATATAATAACCATCTTGGAGTCCTATGTAAAACACTTTGCAATTAATGCTGCTTTTTCAGCCAATGAAAGATCTCGGCACCATCAGATGACTCCACATGCTAATATGAATCTTCATTATGTGCCACCAGAGAAGAAGTAAGTAATCTTTGGTCCACTGCTATTGTTGCAAGAAGAATGACCTTGCGTTCTGTGTTCTCTTTTATGGCTGTTCACTTCTGTGAGCTTATACCATGATGTATATCTATTTACAGGACTTAAAGTATTTGACAGGTACCTATAGTAGAGTAACACTGATAATTTGTTTATCAGTGAGAGAGTCGCTATACTCTGAGAAGTCATTATGCAAAAGTGTCAATATCCTGTTTTATCATGTAAGTTCTTGTAAATATCGCAATCAGTTTGGAAGGATGTATTGCTGTTGTCAGTGTGAAGAATTTCATATCTAAGAATACCCTGCTTAGATAAACTTGAATAGGTTCAAGTTTTGAAAAGGATAAAAATTTAATACAAACACTTATAAAGAATTCCAAGTGCAAGTTGTTTGTGTGTTTGTTTTAAATGGACATATGATCTTAAATCCTATAGTCTGTATGTAGGGGAACTGTGGTAACACCAATCCTGTCTCGTTCAAATTGATGGTGTCTTAGTTTCTGTTTTCTCACTCGTGCTGCATGTTCTTCTACCATGTTACAAATGCATTAACCATGCATATTTGCAGTATGGTGGTTTTTGATTGTTTTGAGTTTTTTTCCTCTTATGTTAAAGATTTTTGATAGTAGATGAGGCTGCTTCTTTATCTAAGTACAGTGGGATAAACTCTTGTTATTTTATCAAAGAGAAATCAAGACTTGTGTTAGTGTTCTATTTCAATGGTGTGTATTTATGCCATTCCTTGCAATATTTTAGCCTATGTGAGTGTCTTGGTTTATGTTGATGTCGTTCATTCTTTTCCAGATTGACACTTTTCCTTCTTCAAAGTATAATCCCCAAACAAAAAGTTAGATGAAATATCAGAAATATGAACAGAAGGTTTTACACACGCTATGATTTTTACAGGTTTATGTCTAAGTAACTTTCTCAATAAAAACAGTGCTTTAGTAAAAAAAATGAGTATAGTTTCAGTGATCCATTAAGTAGGAGAGATTCAGCTTACGTCTTTATTGGATTTTCCTTACTGCTCTAACATAGAAGGTTATTGACCTTCTTGGATTCTATAGAATTTCTGCCCATGATGGTCCCCTGATCCAATTCCTATGTAGTAGTTTTAGTAGCTGGTATGAAATATAGGAGGTTTGGAATTTCTAACATGGATCATTTTGGCAGAACCAAATTCTATTACCATACACATAATGCACTTGAAACATGAGAGGGGAATACCTTCACAAAGGTGAGAGGTGTTGCAGGTGGGCTGCACTCTGTGTTCTTGGTTCTGCTTGTAACAACTCATGTATGCACCACCTAATGTTGCAAGTCTTTTACAGAGACCTAAAACTGAAATTCCTGGTAGCCTCCAAATGTAGTGCTCTGATTACCAGAGCAGACCATTGGAAACTTCTCTCCAATGTAAATGTGTCTGGTTTTGTTGGTTCACTGGATATCTCTTGAGCACAGCCTTAACTGTATCTTAGCAGCTGTAGGTTAAATTCTGCTTATGCCTTTTAGACAGATATTCAGTCTGTTGAGTACTCACTTTTTCTGGCAGGTGCCACTTTTTTCAGCATAGCGAACTTGGAAAGCCAAAATAATGTTTAAATGAAAAACATCCGACTAATTTTATTTACTCTACAGTAGTAGAGTAGTAGTAGTTAGTGAATAGTAACACAACAGAACAGTTGTGTGGTTTTGTTTGAGGTTATGAAGCAGACATTTAAAAAAAATCATATTTCTGAAGTTAACGAGAGCAATCACCATCTTTTTAAGTGTGTTTTTAATCACTTACCATTTCTTAGTGATTGAATCAGCATATTGTAGTTATGGTGTTAATGGACTGTATTAAAGGACAATTTTGTACAATTACGCAGAAAAATTTTGCTGTGCAACTTTGAAATTCATAATTTTTTTCCCCTCTAGTGTCGAGCTATGTAAAGAGATGGTAGATGGGCTGAGAATAACCTTTGACTTCACACTTCCCTTAATTTTGCTCTATCCTTATGAACAAGCTCAGTTTAAGAAGGTGACTTCATCAAAATTCTTTCTTCCTATCAAAGAAAACTCAACAAATACTAACAGGTAGGTTAGATATAAGAAGTTTCATACTGCTTGTCTTAAAATGTAGGAGAATGGTATCCGTGGTTTTTAACTTTAATTTGAAGATAAATATACTTCTGGAAAATAGTATTTAATAGAAGGCCTCATCATTTTGATAGTTATTGGGAGGAGACTGTCTTATCTAAATAAGTGTTCAACAAGATCTGTGAAGCTAGAAGAATTTCTTTTGTGGGTAGAGCCCTGATCTCTTCAATTCTGTAAAGCTGCCTTAATTTCCTAGAAATCAGGAGGAGCTTTCCCCAAGCCCTCCTCTGTTGAATCCGCCCACGCCTCAGTCGACTGACAGCCAGCCCACCACAGGGGAGCCAGCCACGCCGAAAAGGCGAAAAGCTGAACCCGAAATCCTGCAGTCGCTCAGGCGTTCGACGCGCCACAGCTCCAACTGTGACCGGTTATCGGAGAGCAGCGCGTCCCCACAGCCTAAACGGCGGCACCTCGAGACCCCAGCTTCTATGCCAAAGCTCTTCCTGCACCTGGAAAAAAGTAGGTTCTTCTCTTTACATTGTTCGTCTAAACAAAGTATAAAGTTCTGTTCTTTTTTTAATGGTGTGTGGACTGTGAACTGAATGATCAAAGTGGGAATTCATTACTTTTTGTATCAATTCTTTAACTCTGAGGCCTTATTACCAAAGAGAGAAATATAAAGCAATATTCTCAGTACTTTGGTGTACTTTTCCACAGAATTCAATGAGCTGCTTTTCTGAGAGTCTATTTTAGGATAGCTTTTATTGAATTGCAGTGTTTAAGACTTTAAATGTTTTAGCAGCAGGCCTTTAGATGCATTTAATGGCTTATAGTTCCAAGTAGTAGTTTATAAGTAGTAAAATTTTTCTTTTCTTTTGTGTTTCCTTTCATTTTGAAGAAACCCCTGTCCATAGCGGGTCATCTTCACCTATAACTTTGACTCCTAGCAAAGAAGGGAGCACGGTGTTTACTGGCTTTGAAGGTAGAAGAAACAACGAATTGAATGAGGTAACAGATTTGGATGTTACTGATTAAAGGTTTTGTGTACCTCAGAGTAGGGCTATGTAAGAAAAGATTTTATTGGTATTACTTATTTCATCTTTGACATTGAAGTTCTGTACAGACTAAAATATTTATGATGTTATAAAGTTTTCATAACCAATATTTTCATGTTTTATGTCTAGGTTTTGTCCTGGAAATTGATGCCAGAGAATTATCCACCAAGTGATCAACCACCACCTCCCTCGTATATCTATGGATCTCAACATTTGCTGAGGATGTTTGGTAAACTGATGCAAAATTCTCTGCTCAAAGTTGCTTTATTTTTTTTTCCAGTGCTGATATCTATGTGATCTTTCTGTTTGCTTTATTACATTTAGTTTTATTCTTGGAGGAATGTACATTTTAATCTATTTGGAACTTTTCAGCTATTCATAGATTTTGTTATCTTTTACTGACTCTGTAAGCCTTCATTTAAGGAAAGGAAAGCAAAGCAGCATTACTTCCAGTACGCTATCAAACATCATTAAACCCAGCAGCATTCACTTTCTCAGCATGTTTCTCTTTAGTAAGGCTTTGAAAGATCAAAACTAGCTTGCAAGGAAAAGTGGGGTCTGTGGGGAGAAGAAATTTTTGTATTCTTTTCTGTATAGTGGATCAAAGTAATTAGAAGTTGCATTTACAAGAACATACATAAACATTGTTTATTTTATTCACAGTAAAGCTACCAGAAATACTGGGGAAGATGTGCTTTCCTGACAAAAACCTAAAGGCTTTAGTAAAACACTTCGAGATGTTTCTGAGGTAATGTGACACAATGTACCACAGCAGTGTTTCTATTGTTACATAGATCTAAATGTCCTGGAATGACAAAGGGGGTTTAAAATAAGATGTGCATTTTCTATAACTACAAGATTATGATAAAATTAGTATACAATTTTAACAATAGCAATTTGAGTAAAGATGAACATAAGATTTTCTATTCTTTAATTCAAATTGAAGGGAACCTGAATTTCCTATTTCAAATTTTGATAAATACAGTGATACAGAACTGAAGTGTGAAAGTTTGTTGCTGTGTATAGAATGACAAGTCTGACTTGGTTAAGTAGCATGTTTTATGAAGAAGTGCAAAGTCTGCATTGTTATTTTTTTAGAGCATGATCTTGAGAGTTTTCATGTTGTATCAATATTAGCATGAGAAACTTGTGCTTTAAAACGTGTTTTTAATTATTAAAGATTTCTTAAAAGAAATAAATGCCTGTCTTAACTGAGCTTTGACCAGACAGGTTTCTCTGTGATGTAAAGCAGTGGTTTGTAGAGATACACAACTCTATCTGACCACACTAGCTCCACCACTGGAGTCAGTAAGGTCATACCTCTACCTTGATCAGATTGGTTTATCAGATACTGTAATTAGTATTTCTGTGTGACACTGAGGATGTGGTTAGAAATCTAGTGTGGCACTGTGTTGTGCATCATCAATACACTGGAAAATAAAATTGCCAAGGAAAACTTTCAGGAGAAAGTGTTGTAGAGGATAATGGAACAGATACAGAAATTGTAACTTAAATTTGATCAGTGACTTAAGTAGCCACTTATAGAAAGGTTACACCTGCATAAATAAAATTTGTATTAGAGATCAGGGAGATGAAAGCTTAAAAATGCTTTAATTGCTTATTGAAAATAGAAGATGTTTCCGATGTCAAAGTTTCTACAATACATCATTTTTCTCTGGAAGCAGTTAGTTGTCAAGTTTTACTGATTCCATTTTGCATATCTTTCATCAGATCCATGTTGACATTCAAAATACCTTTAAACAGGACAGAATTAAAGCTCTTTGTTGGAAACCTGTTTTTGCTTGAAGTGAATATTTCTTAGGGAGCTTAACTCACTGTGGATCAGATCAGTTTTTATCAGACCTTTGCCTGTTCCGATTCTTCTGTGTTGATCAGAGCATATCTCTGTTCTTTAACATATTTAATACAGTGTTTTCATACCCATTCTGTGGATAAGCTTTGGTGGAGCAGAATAGAAGAAAAGAGTAACATGTCCCCTACACCCCATACAATAAAGGTTACTTATTGGGAAAGGGTTGCTTAAGGGACCTGAAATTTCTAGTGATAGCATCTATATATGTTTTACTTTTCCATCTGAAAAACTCACTGAAATATGTAGTCATCTATAAACAGAAATAAAAATAAATCAAGTTTCCACATCAGCATTTTTAGGGGAGATAGAGCTGTGCTTTTGAAGCAAATCTCGCACTTTCTGTGCTTTGTGTCATGGTGGAGAGTCCTCTGAGTACACAACCTGCATTCCTTTTAGAAAACACTTAGCCAGAAATGTGCTTCAGTCCTTGAGGCCAGGCTACAGCTAAGCCAAAATGAGCCCCTTAAGGCAAGCATAATGTGGATATCACATATCTATTACAACAAAGTATTTGAAGGCTGTGTTTTTTCAAGTGCTTTCTTTTTTGACAGTGTCAAGAAAGCTTCTAAGTTACAGTTACTTCCGTAGGAACCATTTGGTCTTAGGTAGCTTTGTCATAAATATTTTTCTTAGTCTAGTTTCCTTATCAGCTATGCTATTGGGCATTCACATAGGTAACAGAAACCACTGCAATAACTAGATTTTTTTTTTCTCAACACGAATTCACATGATGCTTTGAAAAGTCTTTCATTTGGGTATTAATTTCTTTGTGCCACATGTCATTGAAAGTAGTCAAACAATTACATTTTTTAGACAGCTGTTCATGCTTGATTTTTATCACAGAAATAGTTCTGCATTATCTGTTTGTAATCACAAGAAAACTTGAGTTTGAGGTGCTATCTTTTACTGATGGCTGGAAAATAGAATAGATCTTCCCAACAGCATTAGAGTGAATATAAAAGCAAACCTTTACTTGAAAGCTTTCAGGTACACAATATGGCAAAAATCGCGCGTGGTACAGTAATTGTACAATTTTTATAAGGTTAGTCGATTAGTATACTTACCATATACCTTGCAATTAAAAGGGGAGTTGGTTAGGTAATAATTCCTGGCGTGCTGCCACACTGAAAGCAGTCCAGAGGTTTCTTTTGCCCCACTTCTGTTATGTCTGGTCCAGATTCTGGCTGGAAAACAGAATGCCCTTGTAGTTGTTTTCTTCATGGGATAAGACTAAACAATATTTAGGAATGTGTTTATAAGGTTAGCTTATTGTTTCTAAATGTAGGGAAGAAAGATAGGAAAAATACAAGAAACTACAGCCTTGCTTTAGCAATCTACAAAACTACAAATATATGAAAAATACAAAAAGCTAAAGATTTTAGACATCAATACTACTTCTTCAATTTTCACGTTGTCTTTTCCTTTTTGGGAAAGGATTAATGGATGTTTATTATAAATATTTTATGTCAGTTCTGTTCTGGCTTAACTTTTGAGCAGTAAGAACTTCCTTACAAGGTCTGTGTGCATTAGGTAATTGCAGCCATTTTACTTATGACTGCTTAATTTTTTTTTTAGTGAATTGCTCTTGAGTGAGAAGCTGAAGTACTCTCCTTTTCTTTATTTCTCTAATAGCAGACGAAGGACTGATGTGTCTGCTTGCATTAATAAAACTACTCCTGAATTTTTTTTGAAGTCTAGGTAGAGTAGTCCAAGTATAAGCAATTTATGTATTCTTAAATAAAACTGTCATGCAGTACACAACTAATTTAGTTCTTGCATAGATACTGATTTAATTTTGAATTATGATTTTGTGGCTAAAATTTGCGGTTTGCCATTTGTACTATTGGTCTCCTGTGGGCTGAGAAACTGAGACTTATGTAATGTAATACTTTTTTGGAAGCTTGTTGTCTTGACTTTACTCAGGACATGATAGATGCATTAAATTAGCTTTGAGATGCTGCATGGATAATATTTTCCAGCCATGCCCTCAGACCGCTTCTAGAAAAGATTTTTCTCAATTTCCCAGGCAATATATATTTTTAAGGAGTGTATGAAATGCATATTTTTGACTTTCTTGTTAAGTAGAAATTCTGCCCTCTGTGCTTATTCCAGCATTCTACAAGTGTGCAAAATGAAAATTTATTCATGGAGAACATGAAAGTTGATTTCTCAATTATATGATTTACAGAAATAAAGAAAATCAGTTTCTCAAATTAAGTACAAAACTCTGAGTCTTAAATTGTTTAGCTCTGAAATAATTCATAGTGCTTGCAGTCTGAAATAGACCTTGTGAAAAACTCACCAGTAGGTTTCACTGACTTTCACTTAGTTTGCATTTACTCTTCAGGACCAAGCAGTGGAAGCTAATGCTCTAACTGGTGCTTACTAACTGGTAATCTGACTAGTGAAAGACCCCTGATTAAATCATCTTGCCTATTACTAGATTTTGAGTAAGAGGAAGTACTATCTTTAAACTAATTCCATAATTGCAGCCACTTTTTAAATAAAATGCTGCATATGCTCTATTTTACAATTTCCTGGCATTGTAAGATGCCCAACATGCCTCCAAAGGTTGCCTCAGTGATGAGAAATGATTGGCAGGAAGGCGCCTGTTTCTGTTTTGCTGTTTCCATTGATTTGCACACAGTCTTGGCTTGGAAAACTGTTTTGGAAACAGAGGCCTCCTCTCAGGTCTGTTAACCAATAGGAGCTACTTAGAAGAATACAGCATGTCTCTTTTTGCAAGAGTAAGACCCATCTTCACTGAGGTAATTTCAGAGAATGTAATTTGCATTTTAGGAAAAAAGGCAAAATGAAGTGGTACAGAAGGGCATAGACGTAGATAGTTTGGCTTTCATGAAATACAAAATAATGAAAAAGTGATGAAATATTTCTAAAATATTGCTTCTAAAATTTCTAATAAGTTTTTTTTTCAGATGAGGTCAATATGTATTATTTCAGATTATGAAGAACTAATTAGAGGACTGTGATAATAAAATCTATATACAAAGATGACAAGTTGTTTCAAGTAACCTTAAGAAATAGATTTCTGGTTATGACAGCACATTTTGCGTGTAGTAATTTTATTATATATAACTGCAGTGGTGAATTATCACCACTAGTCTGTGCTAATGCACAATTCATGAGAGATTATTTGTGTCTGAGAATGAAAAAATTAGGCATTGCACATGGTGAGTGGAATAGAAGACATTTTTAGTTAAGCGAAGTTGCTTTGTGATAGAGTTCCTGTCATTGTCAGTCATTGTGACTTCAGTTGCAAAAGGGCAAGTAACTAAAAATCACTTTCTGAAAGCTGAAAAAGAATGCAATTGTGCCAGTGTTTCTTATATTGTATTATTAATTGATTAATATTGTTGAATTATACTGGGGTTTTTTTCTCTCAATTTTTGGATTAACCAGTCACTCAGTTATGACATACTAGAAAACTATGGAATTGGAACTTAAATGTGAGGAAATCAAGTTTCTGAGTATAAATGGAGATGTGAGTTTAGAGTGCACAAACATGTACCGGGACAATTTTTTCCAAGTTTTGAAACACTTTGAACTGAAGGAATTCTATTTGCACAGTGCCTTGTTTTAGGGCATTACTACCACTTATTTGGGATTGCTGTAGTCCTTGAATGGGTAGAAAGGTAATTGCCATTTTGGGCCCTCTCAAATTTTTGGCACCTTTATGTAGAATGCTTCTTAGTGAGTACCTGGTGTTGTGCAGGTTCTTGCTTTCAGTGGGCTTTGCTGTCTGCTTGGTATGCCGAATGTGTTCATTGGTGCTTATTGTTCTTTGTTGCATTCCCAAAAACTGTTCCTGAAACTTACCATGTGGATTGCTTCTCTTCCTTCTGCTTTTCAAATCATCAGGTGTCTGGGAATTTGAATGAGCATATTGCTAGTCAATAGCTGAGGTTTGGGTCATGTATCTAAATGGAGAGGTTGCCTGAAATACTTTAAATATGTTATGGTAGCTTTTTTAGAAGGCAGCTCTAGGGGCCTGTGCTGGCCTGGCCACGAGTGGGTCTTATCCTCAAGACAAACCAAGGACTCGTGTATTGAGCTCTTGTAAGACTGTTTTCCCAAAAGGTCTTTGGGAAAATTTAATTTTCACTCATTCAGTCTGATTCTTGGAAATGTTAGGATGGCAGCTTGGCATCTTCATAGTTCTCTACACTTTGCTGTAAAAGGCTAAGGAATGTGATCTTAGTTTCTATATATCAATGAGTGACAAGAGTCCAGTCAACAAAACAGGCCAGTTTACACCTTTAGCATGGTTCTTGAGACACTAGGTATTAGAATAAACATCTTAAACCTCGATTCACTTCTTCTGTTGACTTTGATGGTGTTATAATGGACTTTGTCATCTTTTGCCCTGAACAGCTTTTCTGTATGGAGACAGGCCTGTAAATTGGGGAGGGGTGAGGGTCAGGTGGTGGCATATGCTTTTTCTGTGAAACTAAAACCTTTTCGTTTTCAAATCCTGCATTAGAGTAGTAGTGTCAGAGATGAGGTAATTTCTTAACCTGCAGATGACATTTCTTTCAATGAGGTGACTCACAGAGTTAGGACCCATAATGGTCTTCTAGCAAATTTAGATAGATCATTACAGTTGCCTTTCAAACAGCATCTAGATCAGGCCACTGATCTCATCAAAGCATCTGCTTATCTTTTAAAACTCTGTAGCAGAAGTGTGTTAAATGTCACCTTCCTGGAAACTTTTCATTTGGACTCTGTCTTCTTATACCTTAATGGCTGTGGATGTCTTTCTAAGTACTAAGGTTTTCCTTTCTTTGTCATTTTCACACTTTCTGGGCTTTCCCTGAGTTTTTTCATGTGATGGTAGCTGACGTTTAAAAGAATTTTTTTTTCTTCATTCAGAGATTTCTGGTAATAAGTTGTGTTGGTGGTGTCAGGCCCACCAGAGGATGCTCTTAAAACTCATACTAATTCAGTGGCTCTTGTTGAGATATGTTCCTGACATGTGTCAAATGACCTTCTAATGTGGATACTGTTAATTCAGTGCCTCTTTTTTGTAGATCTGCCTGTATAAGTCAGTCAGATGGTAGTGTATTTGTGAGGCTATTGCTTGCTGAAAAACACCCACACTTGAAGATCAGAACATAGCTTGAAGAATTCCTAAGTTGCCCACGTCTTTTTCCCTTGTCTCCATGCCCTCTAGTCCTTTCTGAAGTGTTACCCTTCTAGGAACCTGTGGTAGGGAGGGAAATAACTTCATTGTACCATGTTATCTCTGTGTTGTAAGCATGAGTGTAAAGCATGAGTTTTGTTTTTGAGGACGTTCCTGATGAAAAATGCGCGCAGTCTCACATCAGTGTGGACCATGCATCCCAGAACTTGGTTACTCATGAGCAGTCTCATTGTGTAGATGTATGCATATGAACTCCATAAAAATGAAAAAGGCAATAATGCAACAGGTGACTGAATTGATCAGATTTGTAAGTTAAAACTAATGAAACAATTTCTGAATAGGTTAGTAGCAATGTGCTTTCTGATCTATTGCTGAACATTGGCTCTGTCTGCTAAGTACAGCTCCCTCTGTCTTTAAATCTTGGCTTCTGACTTGCAGGTAACATTGTAATTGATCTGGTGCTGGTTTAGTTTGTCCAAGAGCAAAGCAACAGTGAAATATCCAGTAGGCAAAAGTCTTAGGAGACTCCTAATATTTCTGTGCCAGCGTTCTGCACTGTGATGTTGTTTGAATAGAAAGCAGCTTCAGAAGGGCCCCTGCTCTTTGTATACAGATATAGAAGGGATTGGGACAGAAGCTGACTGCATTCTTCCAGCAGTTTCCTTCTAATTCTCTGCAGAAAATAATTTGTGCTTGCTAGCTCTGGCATATTTTGCTTTTCACACCTGTTACACGAAGAACAGGGAGATGTATATTTGTCTATTTGTGTGCATTCTGCCTTTTTTTGAGCTGTAGCTGTGGCACAGCATCTCAGCAAAAATTTCTCATCTCTACCAGCTGTCACTTTAGCATGCACCAAACTGGCATGTATGACTGATGATTTAAGCAAAAGTCAGGAAATTTGTAAGAGAAAGTGAGCCTGTTTCCCATTACTTGCTGTTAAAATTGTTGGAACTGTCAGCTACCCAATGTCCTCTGAAGGTTCTTTTAAAACATGCTCCCTTGTATGGTCTAGTTCTTAGTACTGTGTTTTAATGAATATTTTCTAAAGACACTAAGATTTTCATCAGCCCCTGTAATTTTTTAATGTCTTAGAGTCATTAATGTGTGTTAATGAAGAATTATTAATTAAAAACCACTTGTGGCTCATCTTAATCTTGTACAATCTAAGTACATAGGCTCAAGTCTGTTAAGTTTCAGGCATTTCCACACTTGGTTCATACCAACTCCTCATCCTAGAAAGTGATTTGTAGCTAACTAAAGTCAGAGGTCATAGCAGTTGATGACTCATGTATTTTATTAACTTCTAAATTGCTATAATTTCAGTACTTTTTTTAGTGGTTTGAAACATCTTACATCCAAAACCATTTAGGTCCCTTTATATACTGTTAATTAGAGAGCTGCTATGAAATAAGCAAGTATGGAAGAAGTTGACAGTGTGCCTTCTAAATTAACAGTGTCACCGTGAAGGATTGATTTCTTCTAAAAAAGTTTGTATCTCTCACTGCTTTTTCTAGAATTAGTAGGATGTAACTAGTTATTCCTCCAGTTTAGCACTTGTTTGATGCTTGCCTTGAAGTGCAAGGATTGGGGGTGTGTGGGAAAAATCAACTCTTTTTCATGTATCTGCAGTTTTGTATTGTCACCATTTTCTATGAGCTCTGAGGAATTAATATATTCTTTATTAAATTTAAAGTGCTTTGTTTATAGAATCTTGCCAGTATTCTTGGATGCTTTGGCTCTGTTTAGATCAAAGGATGTGCCTAGTTCAGGCAGTGCAGCAGTGAGCGAGGTTGGAGAAGCACTGTAGTTTTTCTGGCATTCACCTGAGCATTTTGTAATTTGGACTTTTTGTGTCCAAAGTATTGGCTATGCAAAACTGATATTTTCAGCTTCCAATAGTGAAGTCATCACCTGAGGCACTGTTTTTTGAGAGAACCCAGATTCTGTAAATGATATTGTTTTCTGTTGTTTCTGTTGTTTCCTACTCTTAAATAGAGAACCTGTAGGTAGCATTTTGCCATGTTTATTGACGCTGATCCTTAATATCCAGGTATTTTTGAAGGTCTGTGTTCTTTTCTGAAGTACAGCTTGATTGTAATCTTGAGTTTAATAACCATTTTCCCCTTTTGCCCCATTTATATACCTGGTGTCTTTCATTACAAAGGAAGGAGCAGAGCGCCTATAGTCATTTCAGCTGTTTGTTACTGGTGTTCTTAGCAGCACTGTTTATTTTCGTTTTCAGTCCTAAACCAAAGAAGCAGTTGTGTGTTAGCAGAGCAGGAAAACATCATAAAATATTGGGTGCTTGGCTGATGGAATAGTATTTGAAGACCATCTTGCAGAAATACGAAATTAAAGAACCAAATTTGCAAAGGTTGTGTTTTGTCATTGAGAGCCATATTTAAATCAGGTACTCCTGAAAGATGGAGACCCTAAATGCACAGGCACATGAAACACATGAAAAATCATAGCTTTTACTTGCTTTAAAAGATATAGTTTGACTTAATGGCTCCTGGCCTTTTGTATAATATACTGAAATAGTGACAACTGAAAATGCTAGTTCTTTGAATTCTTTTTCTGAGTGTAGCTTCTGCTTTTGGATTTTTTTTTTTTTTTTTGGTGTTATTGTTGGTTTTGGGTGTTGTTATTGAGCTTGAGGAATTTTTTTTAATGCTCGTTGGATTTCAGAATGGTAGGGGAAGGCTGTTTCTCACTATGTAGAACTTGTAAAAAATAGGGCAAGTCCTTTGTATGCCAGCTCTCAGAGTAATAATTCTTAATTCCCAGGCTGTGTTTTTGCTGAGCTTAAAAATCAATTTGAAAATAGCTTTTCTCTTAAATGTTTCATGTTCTGTTTTTTTTTTCTTTCGGTGTGCTTTCTTCTCAGGTTTCTAGCAGAATACCATGATGATTTCTTCCCAGAATCTGCTTATGTAGCTGCATGTGAAGCCTACTACAGTACTAAAAATCCTCGGGCAATCTACTGAAGCTATTAATAAAGATTAATCCTACTATACATAGCCCATGACAATGCTATTCTGCTACATGGCTACAAGATGAAAAAGGAATTAAAACAACTTCTGGAGTTGAAGACATTGGAAAACATCTTTGTGGTGGTTGGATTACTTAGGAATGGAGAACTACTTTTCCGAGATGTGTATAGACAGTGGTGTGAGTCACTTAGAGGACTGGATATAAATCTGGCTCCAGATGAATGAAGAAGCTTTGTTCTGACTTTTACTGCACAGGACTGCATGGGAGTAATAAAAAGCAAAGGAGGCAAAAGCAGATGCATTGGCAACAGGACATTTTCATGAAGATAAATCACCATGCTGTGTTTCATTGTAGCTCAGCCTCTCAAGCCTGAGAACTAAGACTTGACTAAACAGTTACATGAAGAGAATGTGTAACTGCTATCTTATGGATTGTTTTTCTCACAAATTACATTTCATTTGTGGAACTGTCATGATAGAAAGCATTGCTTAATGTAAAGGTGGCTTTGCTATTTGGCTAGCATGACATCTGCCTCAAAAATGACTTTGTTGCTTGAATGAAAGATGTGTTGCTGACTTTGCATTTTGCAAAGCTGTATATAACCCTTTCATGGTAAAGCTGACAGGGTTCCACGCAGACCATACACTGCCAGAGATTCCGCATTTACCTGGCAATAAATGATTTCCAGAGCCATTATGAAAGAACTGATTTTTTACAAGTAAATGGGAGAGTCAGTGAAGTCATCGCAGTTTAATTGGCAAACTTCTTTTCTTAATAAAGTTCACAGTGGCTGCTGTGTGGATGTGTGATTTTGACTGTCTAAAACATCTTGTTTGTGCTTAATTAATATTTTTGAGGGTGCTAAGTGTGTGTATAATGAGAGGGGGGAGCACTGACAACATATGGAGAGGAGCCCTTTCTATATCATTGGGTGTTCTTCTGCAGACTTGAAGGATGTCTCTTTAGACTGTTTTAGACACTTTGGCTCTGGAAATAGCAACTCAGTGAGAACAGAGTTCCTAGAAATCTGACAACACATTCAGTAGAAACTAATTGAAACATAATTCTTCTTGAAACCACTTCAGGACTTAGAACAGTGGCCTTCAAAATCCTTGGCTATATCAAGATAGACACAGATTTTAAAAGCACTGAAAGAAAACAGGACTCTGGCTTACAGACTACTGTATTAATCACTGTAATCTTTCTTGGTTCAGAAAACTTCCACCTGTAATGCAGAACTCAAGTTTCCTCACAGATTTGCAGAAACTAGTAATTTGGAGGAATCATCTGTCAAACGTAAATGGCAAGCTTATTAGTCTAAGAGGCCAAAAGCAATGTGAAGTCTGCTGTTGACATTCATTGTTACTTTTCAGAGTGCAGTGGTGTGCTCAAGCTTTAGAACTCAAAAGATAAGGATTACCTGGGTTTTAATAATTTAGGTTCTCCTTTTTTAGAAAAACTTCTATGAAGAGTCTCTTGAACTCAGTGGTTGTTAAGCCAGTGTTTGGCATGGATGCATGCAGATTTAGTGATTGTTAATTCTAAAGATTACCATTTAGCAGCACTACTGTTTTTTAAACCTGTTTCTCTTGTACCAAGAAAACCCCATATTTGTAACCTTTCATCATTCTCAAATTACAGAAGTTTTGAATATCTAGCAGAACCTATGTACATCAAAATTTTGCCAACATGTATCATTTTAGGCTTAAACCCTGTTTCTCTAAAAGACAATTCAACAAAATATGAACAAACTGTCTAACATGAGTCTAGGAATGCTGCCTGAAACTTCGACCTTAATCCTTTCTATTGTAAGAATGCTCATGAATAATAGGGCAGATCTGGTTTTGTTCCATTTTTTGCACCTGTGAGTATAAGAAAAGTTATGAACAGAGTTTAAACCCTTTTGTGTGACTGTTTAACTGTTGAAATGAAAATTTCTGCGTGAAGGGGTCAGGAATACTGTTGTTACTGCCTTGTGGAGATGCTCAAAAGATGTGAGGGGTGAAAAATTCTGACGGTCCAGTTACAGTGTAGTCTTCATGTGAACAGACTTTTTCATAAAATTCTCGTGAAGCTGCTGTTGGATATAACATTACAAACTATCTTACTCTCATAACAACCAAAAACTTTTCTCCAAAGTTGCACCTCTTTGTGCTTCTTGACACTTCTAATTGGTGTAACTCTCATATTTGAATATATATTTGAATTTTAAAAGTTTAGGTTTATATATTCAATTATAGTAATGTGCAACTTTGACATCCCCCTGTACTGTCACTTTTCATTTACTGCAGTCATGGTTTTATACCTGATTTTTTAAAAAAAATTTTAGGCTGCAGCAGTGGGAGACACTTGCAAAAACTTGAACCAGATGGTGTAAGAGGGGCAACTCTTACTATTCTTAAAATATGTAGAGACTTGCCAGAGTACGCCCCAAAATTCACTTGGAATGTAATGTTCAAGGGTTCTTGTGGCTGGAGAGGCTTAGTAGTGTAGTCATACAGCTGGGTGTGAATCTGGAACTCTTCGAATGCCCTTGAATGATCAGGTACTTGATGGGATCCACGTCTATCTGAGATGATGAAAGATGCGCTTAACTGTCAGTATTTAGTTGCTCTTTGTAGAGTTACTCATACCATGTTTTCTAACCTGATTCAGTCAAAATGGCATGGATTAGCTGGAGGAATATGAAATCCTGACTGAAGCAAGCTACAGGAGCCTTCAGAGGAGCAGGTCTGTCAGCAGAGACAGTCTCCTTTAGCAGAGGAGCCGAGCTGAGGAAGCAGGTTAATGGGCAGTGGTAGTTTATACCTACGTACCTGTTTGTGCAAGTCACACATGCTCTGTTTCCTAGGGAAGGCAGTTTTGTTTGTGTATTTCAGGATATTATCCCGGTGTAATTACAGTGCATACTTATGAGTGCGCTGAAGGCGAGTCCTGCACCTAACCTTCAAGAATGGGGTGCTCCCACAGTGGGTGTGGTGTTGGGTTTTGGATATGACTGTTCTTGGGAAAAGGCAGAGGAGAACAGCCTAGGTTTAGAAGCAGGTAAGGCAGCTGATGGGTGGGAAGAGAGCTGCTGCCTGCATGCCCAAGGTGCTTGGGCTGCACTCATAGCACTCATTTCAGTACCTGCTCTGACTTTGGCACTGGAAGGTGCCTGAGGAACTTTACATGGTGCCACAGGTCTATGAAACTGACCTTATGTGAAGTGCTTTACCTAGACAGTAAATATTACCAAAGAAGAATAAGCAGAATATAACTTCAATATTCTGGTTTTTTCCTGATTTTAAGCTTGATTCTGTACCTATCATCCTTCAGAAAAAAACTAAGAAAATCATACTGTTCTTTCAAGTGCACTATCTAGAATTGCCGTGTTGCCTTTCATTGTGCTATTGTGTTTTTCAAGCTCCTGTTTCAAAGATCAGGCTTTCATGGGGGAGTCCTTTTCCACTGAGATGATGAATGCAAATGTGACCAAGTGCTAATTTAGAAGATGTTCCATGGCCCATTCTGAAAGCAAGCTTATGCATATGTTAGAGTTTCCCTTGGCACTTGGTGTGGACTAACAGCGAGGGTGTCGTCACCCGTTACGTCAGGAATGTTTGATGGGAACTTGTCAAACATTAGTGTAGGACAAGCTTGCTCTGGATTATGCTGAGAGAAGTGTCTGCAGTCAAGGAGGAAATAAAAAGCTGATTGGAAATAAAAAGCTGTTACTGCTTTTCATGTTTATATCATCAAGAGTGTTATCAACACTTTTGGGAAGAATGCCGGGGAGATTGTTATTGGAGTTAAAATGTATATGTGTATATTAAATCCTTCATTTTGTGAAAATTATGCATTTTCTCCACTGGCATCTTAACCATGTCTTAAGATGCCAGTGGAGAAAGGCATGTACTGGGGTGGAAATAAGCTGCTCAAGGCAGGGGGAAGGGAGGAACATGTATTATCCTTAGCCAAGTCTCAAGTCAAGCCTTTATTGTGGTAGTTTGCTGTAGGAAAGCACATTGCCGACAGCTCTTGGACAGAGAGCCTTGCCTTAACTTTGGGCTGGTGCATGTCTGATGGCTTTTAACTTCTTCCCCAGTAACAGAGGCAGAAAGCAAGATTGCACTTCAGAGCACACAAAGGCTAGTCTAAATTCGAGGATAAAATGCCAAACAGCCACAGCACAAGCACGCTTTGGCTAAATGTGTTACATTTTTGTCCTGTGTACTGTAGAATCTTTGCACTTAATTACATTAACAAGTCAAGATACCTGTTTAGTTTTTTACGTTAATACATCTCCGTGTCACGGGGTTCCCACGAGCAGCAGTTCTAAATGGTGTGTTACATTAGGTGTGCAGTGGACCATAATTGATACGACCTTGATGTGTTTGCATACCCAACTTTTTCACTTGCTTATGAAACAATGAATTTGGAGGGATTTTCAGCTTTTTGTATAGCTGTGTGCATTTTCTGTATGAAATTGGTGAATACAGGTACGACACTGCTATAGTCAGAGGCAGAAACACTACAGTATTTCTGTCTCAATTTTTGGTGTTTTTTTCTTCAATGACAACACCCCCTCCCCCCAACTCCTAAACCAAAGTTTGGAATATATGTGGCTTCAGGAAAATGTTATCAGCAATGACTGAGTGGCAGATGTAGATGCTTACTAAGATCTAACTCAGTGCATCCTCCCTATTGCATGCATTATGTATTTTCCCCATCTAACTCATAGAGCAGATGACTTTTCTGCATTAAGGCTAAAGATTATAGCAAGCTGAATAAAATCAGTGAAGTATAAACTTGTGCTCAAAGATGAAAAGAAGCTTGTCTAAAAAAATAGAATGAGGGGGAAAATGAAGTGCACATTGTTCCTGCTGTCTGTCAGTTGGGAGTGGTCGCTTATATCATGTGAGCTGGGCAACAGCATGAAGAGAATGAACAAATCTCAGATGCAAATTCATAAATCCCACCACTAATACAGACCTTTAAAAATACATTCCATGGAACAGAGTAATTTCTCTGCCATTTTGTTGCTAGAAATGGTGGGAAGTTTTGATTAAAAGTAATTAAAAATAAATTACTTTCTCTCTTAACCAATACAAGATACCGGATCTAATTCTGGGGAAAGCAACCCAGATATTAAAGCACTGAATCATACAAATATGTTCTTGGGGATATTTCAGTGTGATGCCAGAAAATGAAGAATGTTTATATAGCTAGAAATGTAGAGATAAACGTGTTTAGTTCCTGCTAAAATGAACAATACCACTACCATTACAGCAGTAGCGTGCAGGTTGGGCTTCTAACAGATAATGTCAAGTAGACGTGCAATTTGTTAAAACATTTTTTAGTCTTTAATTATAAGCTATTAATAATTGCCAATCTGATAATTAAGTTAATGATCTTTAAAATCCTTGAAACAAAAATATCTCCCAAGTATTTTCTATCTTTACTCCCTTCTTTCCTTGCTTATATTTTTTCTATTAGTCTAGAAAGTTGCAAAAAACATGCTTGTGAGGTTCACAAAAGAATGGTTCTGAATCAGACTAAGCAAGTCTGAGCACACAGTTTTCTTAACCATTTAGATGTTTCTGATTCATTCTGAGGTACAATCATCACATCTGTATAACATATAGCTAGGTTTTTATTTGTAGGCTTGAAAGTAGAGCCAGAATGAGAGTCAGGTGAATTGAATGGTGTAAATATCTAGGTGAGTTAATGGATAATTTAAATATGCCTGAAATTAGTTCTATGATATGTATTTATATGGTGGGGGTCTTTTTGCTTTATATGTGGCTTTCTGATTCTGGTTACTTAATGCCAAGCATTATAAATGAGGGCCTTTCTCTAAAGTGTAAAATTGATTAAATGTTAACATGAGTAATCAAAATGTCAAATTTTGCCATAAATTTTAATTCAAACATAGAAATGCTACCATCCCATGTTACCAGCAAAGAAACATTCTGCCCTTCTTTTTGCAGAAGCTTCTTAGAAATGGAGTATATGACAAATCTGCTGCCACATGGCTGGCCTGGTGAAGGTGTCGTTCTCAGCATCAGGATTAAGGTAACCTACAGCTCTCCACAAAATGCCTCCAGCCCACGCAGAAGGTGCTCGTGTTCTTCCATTGGTGGGCTGGGACATTGGTAAGCACACAGTGAGAGAGTCCTTAGATTGGAGCAAACCTTCACAAGTTGTCTCTTACGTCTGTATTTCAATGACAGCAGTACAGCAAATGCTTGCATGGTTGATATTTAGTAAGAGTTTTCATGGCTTACCTTCTGTTTTGTAGGCTGCTGAGTTAAGAAATTTGAAGTGGTTCTGTTTAAGTTTCACATGTATGTTTGAGTAGGAGGTAGATTTCACTAATTGTTTTTAATCAGATTAATGAGGAATTTATTTTCTGTTGCTGTGAGTGACTACTGCAGTGATATAACTTCTTTGGCACCAGAGATTTGAACATTATTTAAAAAATTCATTTATTAAAAACAGGGTGAGTAGTAACTAATTGGACATTTCATAAAGATTTTGTTTACTGGCAGATGGATGATATGACACATGTAATGTATATGCAGTATTGCCAACTCTAGGCATTAGAAATCATGAGTCAGAGCCTTAAAAGTCTTGAAAGTGGTTAAGAAAATGTGACAATTAACTTCTGTTCTTTGGGCCCCTAAGGTAACATGAGTCAAGCTTGCGACAAGGCTTGCTTGAGACTTTAGGAAGGAAAATGAGGGTTTTGACTAATCACATCTTTTAGGGTTAGAGCTTTAGAAAAAAAAAAAAACCAAAAACCAAAACAAACACAAAGCCTTGCAAGATTGGCAATAAAATGATGATTTGGCAATGCTCTAATAGAGCAGGATGTCATTAATCTGAAAATAATGATAGACTGAATTTATTCGTGAACATCTGTGCAAACATAACACAAGACTTGGATAGTGAGGTTTTCCGGGAAGGACAGTTATATCTGCTAATCTACAAAACAGGCTGCCTTTGCCAAAGGCATAAACCTAAATTTGTAGATTCAATTTTTTAATTGTTTGGAATGACTATTAATAAAATGAGAGAGATAAATTGTTTACCATAGTAACAGAATTACCCTGTGCCTGATGATGAAGTTGATGAAATCATGCATCAAAACAAAATAAGAAGCAAGATAAGAACTCCACTGTTTCTATATGGTATGTGCAAACTTCATGTATTGTTTATGTTGTTAGACCCACTCATTGAATTATTTGTCTCTCTCTTGTTGTGACAAGATAACAAGTTGTTGCTGTTACCTTAGCTCTGTCAAGGGTAGTAGGTATCTAAAGAAAAATCTAGGCTGAGATCAGATAAGCTGAAGGGAGTAATCCACAAATGCTTTTTTTCTAAATCTGGCACAGCAATCTGTATGGCTGTAGTTGCCTAAGTTTTTTCCAGTAAAGTTATTTAGATATTGTAAAGACAAACCGAGCTTTTAGCACTACTGCCAGGCTTGCAAGGCCATGTGAGATGTACAGACTGAGCACCAGTTTTGCACTTGCATCTGCTGGAGGACACGTGCCTCTTGCCAATGGCAGTGCAACCCATGTTACAGCAAGAGCAGCTGCTGTGGCAGGAGGAGCAGGCTGGAAATGCTGTGGCAAGTCCTTTAGATACACTGGTTTAAAGGTTGATTAGACAATGGGAGATCTGGGTTTGGTACCCACTCCACCTCAGAAGTTTTGCTATGCACTCTACAGACCCTGTTGCATGAGGCCTCCTTTGAGGCCTCCCCTAACAACATCTCACTGCACAGAAAGGGCCGTGAGAGCCACAGGAAGGAAGGATTTTCTTTCTCATTGAGCTAGGGAGTGTTATTTCCACTTGTTTGTTCTGATTTCCTCATACAGCAATTGAATTCCTTTTTTTGTCCTAGCACACCTTGAGGACAGCCTTGTCACCAGCCTGCGAGGAGGTACAGAAGTAATTTATCTGAGAAACACCAGGCCCAGGTTGTGAGCATTTGGAGTGGGCCAAAGTCCCACTACAAATCTGAAGTTTTGGGTTCTTCTGGTAAAGAGCCAAGAAAAGCCCCCAGCCCACCAATGCCCCCAAACTTGTTTTTTTTCTGTTGCTGCTCAAGCATGTAGGGTAGGATTCAGCCCAACAAATAGGGATGATGGATCTGAGATAACCTTGTTTAAACAACTTCTGTAGTCCTTGGAAAGAAGTAGTACTTCCATGGTGTGGCTGATCTTACCCTCAAGTGGGTGTGGAACACAGGCTGTTGAGCCACAACACCTGCTCTCTGCTTAGAGAGAGAATCTGGAGTCAAGAGCTTGACACAGATGCATAGGCATACATTTACATGAGGGAGTCCCTTCCTATACTATTAATTATACATTTAAACTGATTTGGAGCATTCTAGAGCTTTTACTTCATGGTTTTGCTTTCCTTTATTTAGGGTATTTTTGTAAATATAAATCACTCTTGCTCCAAGCCCAGGAGAGGTTGGCTGCTATTCTATTAGTTATTATTACAAGAGCATTCAGAGACTTGTGGCACAAGAGGAAAGACAGAAATTTGGAAAAAGTGAATGCACCAAACACATGAAGAATAACTGTTAGTTGTGGAGGAAGAGAGCTGGCAAATAACTGGTTAATGTGTGCACAATGTGCAGTTGAAAGCAGACAAACAACAAGCACAGAGTAGGTAGGATCAACACTATGGTTTTACCTGCCTCTCCTGCAACATTTAGCCCATGGTTGCTGGTGTCACGCTGGCAAGTGCAGGCAGTCAGTGAAACCTGTGCTTTCTCAGATCCTGCAGCAGAGACCCTATGCACAACACCCCATAGCAGTTCTTGCTGTGAAAGCTAGTGCTGCTTAGGGAGAAATAAACCCCAGCTCAAACATCCTTCTTGTGGTAGGACTGCATTCTTCAGTCCCAGACCAATCACAGTATTTAATTGCTCACATCAATCATTGCTTTTCTGCTCAGGAGCCTGTGATGTAAACCCAGTGCACCCTGGGTTCGGTTTTGCCACTTTTCTCACCTAGCCTGTTGCGTCAGTGTGAGAGCAGCCGTGCTTTTTGTACTTCATGGATTGAAGCCATGTGTGGGGATTTAAGCAGTCAGTGACACCTTAGGCATGGGTAGCAGCACACAGACTGCCTTGTTGTGAGGCTGCCCTTGCCTACCTCCACCTGGCTTGGAGGGAAATTGCCTCTAGGTTGGTGGCTAGAAGAGACCTACTGTAAGGCAGTGTTTAGATTTGGGAGAATAGCTGGTGAATGAGGTGGGGGTGTGGTCCATATGGGGCCGTGAAAGGGATTGAGTACAGGTAAACTGTGGGCCATCATGTGTATTTAAGGCCTGGATGCAGCACAGAGTTTTATGTGGCTTTCCTTAGGATTAGCAGTAGGTTGGTGTTTAGGCCATTTATGAAGCTCTGATGAAGAGACTGCAGGACATTGAAAGGACTTCTTTCTGAATATACATTTTTCTAAATACTTTATTTCTGCCCTTAAGCTTGAGGCCACACAAATTCTAGTCTTTGACACTGTGTTTGTCATTTGCACAGACATTTGGGTGAGAAACATAACACTACATTTTGAAGCAGTGTTTTGATTCTCCCTGCTATCCTCTCTTTTTCTAATATGTAAACAATTTTGAAGTTAATTTATCCTTAGGCTATGTTAAAAAAAAAAAAAGAAAAAGATGCAGGAACACTTATATTTGGAATCAGCTGAACCCTAACTTAGCTGTTCAAGTGCTTGGTTACTTTAAGAAATAGACCTTTGAGTAGTCATCAGAGCTCACAAATCTCAAAACCCCAATTCTGCTTCCTTAAGTCCTTATGGGCCACCTGTGTACTGAGCATAGATGAAAGGAAATGGTAAGAAATTTGGCTTCCTGCATTGAAGAGGTTTGATGGAGACTTGCTTGTCCAGTGTAGAGCACTCAATGCCTTGGCAAACAGGTGCTGAGGGTTTCACTGTAGGGGTGAAGATGGAAGTCAGTGTTATGGGCCAAGAAGGTAGAAATACAGAGGAACTGCTCAGAAATAGGATGAACAAGTGGAGTTCGTGGATATGTGGTACATGCTTTCCAAACTGTGATGGATGTAGGCTTCTCTCTGACTACAGATGAAATAATGAAAAATTCATAAGGACAAGAAACTCATTTTCTGGGACAGTAGAGGTGCAATTAGATTAATATTCAGAAGATTGTAGTTCCCACCTGGGATTTGAACTCTGGATTAGAAGATTAAAACTGGATCACCATATGCTGCTCAATCTCTGTGTGTAATTTGGTAGTCGTTCCTCTAAATAATTAATTAGATAATGCTCCCTGTCAAGTAATCAGTTTGGGGTTCACTTGAGGAGAAGTAATATAGAGTCCATCAAACCAGAGAGGATTTTATTAGGACAACCATGATTAAAGTTTCAAACTCTAAATGAGGACTTCTTAATTATGCTGTTCCACTGCAGGGAGAGAAACATATAGTGTATTGAAAGATTACAGAAGTCACCTCCATTTTCTTTGATTTCACCTCAGAGCAGAACAAGAAGAAAATTCACATCTTCCTCTTAGAAAAGTGAGTTTGACAAGCCTTGTGGAGTTACGAGTGGCAGACCTGAAAGCACAAAAGGCAGATCAGTCAAAATATTTTTTAAAAAAAATTCTCTCTCCTAGTTTTGATGACACCATTTCCTTGAATGCAGGGTTGTGTTAGGTATTTTTCCAGTCATCTTGTAACATTTATTGTGCTTCAGCTGAAATTATATAGAGCAAAGTGAAGTCAGCAGCTTTACCTCTGATAAATAACTTGAAAATTATAAGTACAGCTGGCTGTAAGGACAGGGAGATGCACCCACTTGCCATCCCTGAATACTGGGATTAGCAGTGGTCATCCACTTGCCAGAGTGGAGTGTCTTCTGTACTGTCATCTCATGGTGACGCTGAACAAGGCACAAGGTAATGTGAACAGCAAGGAAGGGTCTGGTTGATTTGGCTATCAAACATTTTCTATGCTCTCTGCTTCATGGTGGAAACTGATACTTTTAGGCAGTGTTATTCTAGAGGAGAAAGATGTATGTGACCAGCATTAGACTCCTTTTAATGGTGTTTTATTAATTAATGCTTAATGTTGGGCTGGAATTATTAAAGAATTAGTTTACATTTTTTTCTAGAAGAGCAGGAAGTTGCCCCTTATTTTTGAAGTTTTATACCAAGAAAACATTTATAAGGAAACATATAAATATTGAGGTAGTTCTCTTTCCATCCTACCTGGAGGAAGAAGAGATAAAGAATAGGAATTCCAGGTCCTCTTCTGATAGTAAAATTCTGTTTCTTTAAACATGCAAAAGTAAGCAGCTGTCGTTATGATGAGTCAAAAGTAAATATTTATTATGTTGTGGATAAGTCCTATAAATCTAAACTGCCATGCAGGATGTATAGAAGTATGCTATATATAGAAGTGTGTATACTGTCTTTACAGTACAGCAAATACGGAACTCTTTGTTATGTAAGCACTCGTATATAACCTGATATGCTGCAGACCACAGGGGCTGAAGAGAAGCCCAACAAACTTCATTCCTTTCTTTGATTCATTTGTACTTTTACAGGAGAAAATGTTCTGCAAAAATCTGAGACTTTCAACAAAGGAAATCCAATTAAAAAAAATTCTTAAAAAACCCACAGTAATAATTGCAGTTTTAATAAAAAATTAACTGAAAAATCAGAAACCAAAGCAACTCTGAGGGGTAAAGTAGCGGAGTGGAGCTCACTGGGGATTAGTGTTGAGTCTAATACTCACTTCTCTATAAATGACCTAAAATAATAAGAGAAGAAAACTTACACATCAGTCAAATTCACAGATGGTATCAAGAGGCTTCAAAGAAAGCAGAGACAACAGATAAACCACCAAATAAACTAGAGAGTTTAGAGAAAAAGGGAGCATTCAAGGACAAGATGCAACTTTGATACATGTAAGGCTCTTTTGTGGATTAAGAGAAGGCTAAAAAATGCAAATGTGCTCACAGAAGAACATGGACTCTGATTTCATCAGGAGACAGGGACAGTTTTATGTAACTGCACCTCACATCCTGTAACCAGGGGCAGTTAGTTTAAATTCTATTTTAACAGCAGTTTTTGGTCTTACGATCTCTGTGCCTGAGGTCTGCAGAGAGGGTTCAGGATTTTGTTTTCAGACGCTACTGGATTAAGAGAGCATAACTTTTTGAATCTGTTGTTCCCAGTTTTGTCAGTTTTAAAGCTTGTGTTTTAAAAGGATGAGTTCGCTGGAGTTATGTTTTAACAGTGGTAGGAGACTCGCCCTTTACCAAAAGCTTAAACAAAATCAATTTGCCAGTGAAACTTGTTGACTTTGCATCCACGTTTGATGTGGTGGGTTTGTGTGTGGCTAAATGTATCTTTATCCACCTGTGTCTGATGTTTGCTTCCATACCCACAACATAACCTCCTTGTTTTGATTTGGCACGCATAGGGCTGGTTGGAAAAGCTGTCGTATTTAGCACAGGGCTGTAAAACTGTGTGAGTTTGTTATCCTTGGATAAAGGACAAGCAAATAATATTCTAACAGATGAGCAGGTAGCCAAGAAACAGATGACCAAACTGATTTCTGGGTAGCAAAGGACATTGCCTGAAAAAAGGCACTAGTACTTATAAAAGGAAAAAGATTATTTTACAAGCAGCCGTTCTCTGATTATCAGAGAAAGCCAGATGTAACTTGGCTGCAGGGACAGGAAGAAATGAGGCTTCAGCAAAACCCTGGAGTCTCTGTGACCACCAAACATATCCAAAAAAGTGGTGGAAAAATTGAGGCAATGATTCACATGTTGCTATTTTTTAATTTGATTTTCTGTATAACTTTGTTTCATGCACTGGCTGAATAATGGGACTTTTTTCTTTTTAGACAAAAGTTGGCAATATTTTATGTGCTTCTATTTTTGTGAATCCCTGAAAAATAAAACAATAAACCAATACATCTGCAAAGGTAGTTGTGTGTTATCAGAAACTTGGGAAGTATTTTAGTGGAAATTTGGAAGAAATCAGGCTGTGAAATGAGGCTTCTCATGGTCTAAGATTATTGTCATCCTCACAGGTAAGGGTGTGCACATTGCTGCGTGACAATGTCTAAGGCTGTGGGCAGCCACTGCAGTGGCCATGTGAAGCTGGGTAGCTATTTAGGAAATAAACAAATAGGGCTCTTCTTATTATTAGTTGTAGTAGTAGTAGTAGTAGTAGTAGTATTACTATAATTTTTCATTATTATTATTATAGTTTAATGTAGTTTGACAAATAGTCAAAGCACTGTTGTTGCAGGAATGAATACACCTTTGCATTTAACATGGTTTTTTGAAAGGCTGGAGGAGGTGAAGGCAAGTCTGGTAGCTCAGTCTGAAGAGCCTGTGGTTCAGGTCTGCCATTATTATCCCAAATTCATACAGGTTTGAGCAGCCCTGACTGGGAATGAGTAATTTCACATACTAAACCCTAAATTTTGATTCTTACTCACCATTCCTTAAGCTAGTTCTTTAGATGTACAGTTTTTTATAATTCTGTTCACCAAGTATTATATATTTTGTTTCTGTGCACACAAATAGCTGTTAGAGCAGTGGTTAGAAACCAAGCCTCTATACTTCTGATCAAGTTTTCCAGTCACTGGTTAAAAAATTAGGCAGCTTGTCTCTAGTCCACTGATTCTTTAATCACTTTTTGCCCAGCAATATGACTGCTACAGGAAGGGAGAGGAACATCCTGAGAATAAAATCTGCAGCAGGATGGTTGGGATAGCAAGTGAGACCTGTACACAGTAATTTGGCTAAAATGGAAGCCTCCTGCTTCCCTGTCACACAGGCAATGACTTTTCTCTGTGTTACACGGGGCTGAGTACAATGTACAGCTGCAGGGCAGGAGAGGATTCCAGGCTAGAAGTTCCAACTTGATGCTAATCACAAAATCCTCAAGGTTAGAAAAGACCTTTAAGATGGAGTCAAGCTGTAAGCATAGCACTGCCAAGTCCACCATAAGCCCTGTCCCTAAGTGCCACATCAACATGTTTTTTTAAAAATATCTTCAGGGATGGTGACTCAACCACTTCCCTGAGCAGACTGTTCCAGATCTTGACAAACCTTTTAGTGAAGCAATTTTTCCTAATATCCAATCTAAATGTCCCCTGACATGACTTGAAGCTAATGTAACTGTGACTCAGGTGGGGCCACACGAGTGCTGGGCTCTCAGGCAGGTACCTCTCTGTGGTGTCTCTGTGAGCCCTGGAGCCTCCTTGCTCCCAGCTCTGCTATTACAAATCCAGTGGAGGTGGCGCGCAGCAGGAGGCACCAGGAAGGCAGACACTGCAATGGCTGCTGCTGCAAAACCTGAATGCCTTGACACAATCTAACCCTTGGATCTCTGTCTTACAGTGCAGATAATAGTGTAGAAGGGATGCTAAAAACCAGCAAGTTACTCAGGCAATGCAGTAGCAGAAGGAAGGGGAGGATAGCATACCTCTCTATATTTGCATTTTGCTTGCTTTTCATTCTTCACAGTAATGGGACATCTGTACAGTGGGACAGAAATTTTCCCCATTTCCAGGATGCCACTTTTTCCAATGCAAATTTTTGTTGTTTTTCTCCTCAAAACGCTTCTCATGTTCCATGTCTTGTGAGTGCTCTGTGGGCTGTGCAGCTTTGCCTGTGGAATGTCCATGCTTGCCTGCCTCGTGATGGTGGGGAAGGAACATAGGCTGCAGAGGAGCCACAGAGGAGTGGGGCTGCTAGAATGGATGTGGCCCAACAAACCTTGTTCTCAGTCAGCACCCTGCATTTTTGAGGCAAAGGTTATGAATAATGACCTTTTGTGTGTTTTCTGGAAATGGCTGCTGCAAGACTCCCAGTTCATCTCAGCATTAGCAGGTCACAGGCATAGGCTTGGTGTACTCTTGCTTCTGCAGAGCATGAAGCTCGAGCTCCTGCAGGATGAACCTCATTTCTGCAAACCTCTATAAACGTTTGGTTGTACATTTTGAAATGTACTAAATTCTGTAATAACTCTAATTCTGTAACTCTATTCCATGATATGTTGTAGAAGGAGTTTGACCACTAGCTAGCTTTTGAAGTACAGATTTACAATATAATGGCTGAACTGTTATTGAAATTATAGTTTCATCTTTAGTGGGAAAGGACCTCTGGATCTGCCAGCCTGAATGATTTCATGTGCTTGTTTGGCCTACAGCTGTTAATAGGTTTCAAAGTCACCATTTTGAAAAAATGTCTCAAGGAAGATTTTTTTATTGCAGATTAATTTTACGTATTTTGTTTTTCTCTGGTGATTATAGCAAGTCTAACTGGTTTCAATTTAATTAAAATATCTTAACTTGGCAGGACAACATAATCATAACATATAAGAGTTTTCAAATATGAAAAAAATGCAAATGCTTATTGTGAAAAAAAAATCTTATTTATTTCAAATTAAATGACAGGCTTTTCTCATATATTTAACCTAAGTTTTAAATCACTAACTAGGGACTAACTATGTTGCATCATTAAACAAATCTGAGAAGGTTCCAATTATGTTACTGGAACTTGAAATGTATTTCGTGCTTTCTAAAATGTTTTCTCAATATATTGGCTTCTTCTTATAAAATAGCAGCTGGGAGTAGAGAGCAGTGAACCCATATTAAATCTGAGTTGATCTATATTCTTCAGAGATGTACTGCATTATTTTTAAATGATGTATTCGTGGCAGCACTATAATCTCACCAGAACTACTGGATCGTGTTGTTCTAAGGCTTTCTGTGTTTTATGAAGTCACTGCCTCTCAGTCTAAGTGCATCACTCTTTTAATTGATTTCCATATAAAAGCTGTCTTTATTTTTAGAGTTACAGGCGTAAGCACCCTGACAAAAAAGCATATACTCCTCTTGTTTCAGAAAAATTATCTCCTTTTCTGAATATTTAGCCAGAACCTCTCGCAAAGAGTGAACATGGAGTCAGCAGAAACTCCATCAAATGATGATGTCTTTTCCCTCTCAATGGGTGATGTGCTTGGGAGTGAGAGATTTTCAAAAGCTTCCATGCTGTGCCAGTGTCTGAAAGCTCAGGTTCACAAAAGTATTTCTCATTGGTCTAGAAATTTCAGACAACCTCTTTGTTTTATCTGCTAGATGATCTCCAGCCCTGCTGAAACATCCTGAACATAAGGTAGTTAGATATTTCTGGTTCTGAACTCTAAAGATGAGGTCTCCAAGAAGTATCAGATAATGAAAGAGAAGTAATTTCATCTTTGGAAATGAAGAGGTTTTTTGGGTTTTTTTCGAAGTGCAAGTGTTTTCAAGCTTTGAGTATCAAGTGCTGTATTTTATGTATCTCTATCTATATCACACTTCTTTACTGTGCGTGTGACCAAGCACTGTAACAAGTTGCCCAGAGAGGTTGTGGAGTCTCCCCCACTGGAGATATTCCAGAACTGTGTGGATGCAATTCTGAGCTCTGGGATGATCCTGCTTGAGCAGGGAGATTGAACCTGATGACCCAGTGTGGTCCCTTCTAACCTGACTGATTCTGTGATTTGTGACTTACAATGCTTGCTTATTGTCATAAATATATTGAGCAACTCAGCTGAGCAAGGCAGAGCCACCACAGGAAGGTTCCTAAAATAATGACACAAAAACAATTTTGTGTGCTAGATGTTCTGGGGGCTTCTTTGGTTAGTTTGACATAGGACAAGTTCAAAGATTACAAAGAATACATGGTCAAACTTCAGCAGGAATTTAAATGTAACAGAAATCTCTCTTTGTGCTTCCTCAGTGACACTCCAGCTGGGACACTGCAGCTGCATGCAAATATCAAATATCTTCTTAGAGCGAGTTGTGGAAAACTGGCCAGAAAAACCAGTAGACTGGCACTGGTAGGCTTAATCTTTAAATTACTGCTTTTCAAAATACTGCTGAATCTAGAGTGCTGTCAGAAAGGTTCATCATTGCTGAATTATCATCTTTCCAATACATTTTTATTTTATTCCAGAGAATGCTGTGGCAAAAAATTGCCATAATGACAGTTACAGAGTTCTACTTTCCAATAATAATATTAAATGCAGAACACAAAGAGAAACTCAACAAATCATACCTGAAAGTGCTTTTTCAGCACAAGACATTCAAGAAAAGAAAATATTGATTTGAAAAATGGGAATTGATTGACCTGTTCAGTAAAAAGGCCTTGGAAAACACGAAAACTACAAGAGAGAGCAGCTATTCAGTGCCCTCTGGCCTTTTCTTAAAGAAGAGATTTGGGGTGCCCTTCCTCCCACTACAATAGTGCTTGGTGCTATACAAATACAGGTTTATTGGGTTTTCGGGTTTTGTTTTGGGTGTGGTGGGTTGGGTTTTTTTTTGTTTATTTGTTTGTTTTTTGGTGTTTTTTTGGTAATGTACTGCATAGAGATGCCTAAGCAATACTCCTGTCTTGAGATATCTGGGCTTATACATTTGCATGCCTGGAGTATTGTCTTGCTATCCTCGCCTTTATGCAAAGTGAAGTGAAGCATTGGCTCAAATTTAACTTAGCTGCAAGAAAGGCAGTTTTATTTGTAAGTGAAATTAAGTTAATATATGCACTCTGACATGTCTCAAGGCAAGTGAAGTTCTTTGTTTTAGACATTTACATAATTTCCTATGCCTTTTGCATCTTGTTGTCATTCCACCTTATATTTCTACATTTCCTGTATCTCAGAGAACACACAACTGGAAAATAGAAGCTGAAAATCTTTAAAGAAGAGCTTTAAAAATATTTTTATTTGCATTATGGAAATGGCTCATTAATTACAGCTGGAAATATGAAATGTGAAAGGCTGCCAGCAGAGTCAGCTCAGGTTTGTGACAATGATCATTTTATGACTTGCATCATGTCAGTCTCCCAATAGATTCCCTCCTGCTCGCAGAATAAGTGAATAGTGAGTAAATGACTTCTTACAATTGCCAGGTAGCTTGGAGCACAGTGTTGTGTACTAAAATAATGTTTAGTTTCCATATTCTTGGATCTAGTTTTAGCTTGCCTGCCTGGCATCAAAACTGCAAGATGAGTGACCCCACACTCCTACTCCTTGTTTTCTGTTTGAGGTTGATATGGCTGAAGCAGATTAACATTACAGCTCCCATCTATCCCATTGTAAGTACCATCTTCACAAGTCTTACATGAGCAGATTGAGGCAACAAGAGGTCTAGAAAGGTAAAGTTCCTACTAATGCTGACAACATTCCCACCACTCTTAATGTAGGCAGGGACATGGTTAGAATGGGAGAAAAACCAACCCTATTCATGAGCAAGGTGGCTAAGTGGCAGGATGGAGTAATCAAAATGAGAGGGTAAGACAGACCCCAAATCCCTGAAGATCAAGTGGAAACATATTCTGGGCTTGGGAAGATATTGAATATTGAGGGCCAAAAAAGTAGTAGAGGAAAAAATTAATGATGTTTAATCTAGTAGAAATAAATAATTGCATCAATAAAAGACAAATCTTTTATTCCAGTCTATACAGGTTGTCAATAACAACATAGTCTGTCATTTTTATTGCTATTATTTAATAGATTTTAAGTAGGAGTAGCTACAGATAGAGCAGTTGTTCCTTCCATGGCTGCATTTTGTTATTTTGATCCTTTTTAGTTAAAAATATGAAATGTGAGTTGATCTGGCACTATAATACATTGCTACATCATGCTAGTAATTCCATCATAGCAGGGCTGGGACCTGCAGAGTGCGCAGAAGTGTAAAGTCTCCATTTAGATAAATGAAGTACTTATGTGCAACAATGCTTGCAACAATAATGTTATCTGAGAACGATAGCTAATGCATATGGTACAATTTTTATGAAATGTATGAATCATTTGTCTTTTGGGGAACTCATTGTAACTTCCTTCTCCTGATTCTGTGTTAATGTAGCAACATAATTTCTGTTTCTCATGCATTTTTCTCAATGGAAAAACAGTAGCAAACACCAGCATTTATTAATCATAGCCTTCAGAATTCAACACGTGCTACAAAAGCATACAAGTAGGCTGGGAGCATGCAGAGTTATGGAGGAAAGAACAGCGTGTTCCTCAAAATTTTCAAGCACCCATTTGGAGGGATGCTGTGAAGGAGAGCTGCCATGGAGGTTGGCACCTGTCTGTGTGCCAAGGCTTGCTGTGGATTATTCTGGACCAATGGCTTCCCCAGCAGTAGATGCTATTGAGATTTCTCACACAGCTTTCATGCTCCATCCTTTGGAAAGATCCTTGGAACGTGTTCTGGCTATCAGGGAGTGAAATTTTGGGGTCGGATGCTTGCCTGGTGTATAACAATCTGGGCTGAATGGATACCTTCAGATTGCTACAGTTCAACTAGCAATTGATTTTCTCTGGAGACAGGATTAGGGTTGCCAAGACAGTTTCTTGGCCCAGTTAGCATTTACATTGTGGCTTCCCCCTGGAAAACCATGCAGGTATATCTGGGGATGTCTTCAGTTAGCACAGGGTGCCACGTGGGTTGACCGTATTTTTTATGCCTGCGAATTGACCATATAGTCAGTTCCAGATTAAAACCTTATTGAAAAAAGATGATTACTTGTTTTCCAGGGAAACTGTAAAAATTATGAATAACCACTGTTACATTTTCTTTTTCTGAAGGATATTTACTAACGTTTTGTCCAGATTGAACAAGGAAAACCTACTCCTTTTAATTTCTTATTCCACATCTACTAAGGTAATAGCGACCAAAGTAGAACAAGAGTGGCATAATCCAGGAATGCTTGGCATTGCAAAATCACAAGAGGGTTGAAAATCTCAGCAACCTTTTCCCGTAAAAGAAATAGCATAAATTTAAAATTAAGTGGAGCATACTGGAACAAAGAGTGAGCGTGGGTAGAAAAGAATTGATAGTGCTTACTGTGGTGTAACATTTTCTAGGTTGAACTGATTCAGATTTCAGAAAACTCTGAATGTAATTTGGGCATTTATATTGCGAACTGCAAAGCCTGTGAAGTCATAGCAGTCCTTCTGTTGTCCCAGTGGTCTGTGAATTAGGGACTCACTGGAGATCTGGATTAGCCTGGCTGCATGCAGAAAACATTCTTGCGTATTCAAATCCCATTTCACCTTTCTCATGTCTCATTCTCCCCTAGGCTCCATTGCCTATTTAAAGATCATAATGACAAGAACCACAAATAAGCCATGTTTTTCATGTTGCTTAATTTTTTATATGTGGAAAAGACAGGGGTGACTAAAAGGTTAGTGATTAAAGTCTCAGGTTGAATGTAACCAAGTTCCTCTGATCTCTAGTTAGATTAATCAAAGAGAGTTCCTTTTTGTCTGGCACCTTTTATTGCTTAACTTTAGTGATATCCCAAAGCATGCATTTGAGACAGTCTCCGCTGTGCCACTACTTTGTGAGAGCAGATTTAATTTTGCTTTGGCAAGGAGATTCAGTGTGCCTAACATTGGTGCTGAAATCCCTCATGCTGTCAAAGACTGGAAAATAATCTCTTCCCTATGCCTTCTGCCACATACACAGATGTAGAAACACATCCTGGGGCAAAGTCCTGAGCATGCTAAATCCAGCAGGGCCATTAAGGTCAGGATGAAATAGCATATCTATCTATCTATCTATCTATCTATCTATCTATCTATCTATCTCTCCAGTACAGGTAGGATTTATTGTAAGAAGAAAAACAAAGTAAAAACACAGCTGGTAATTTGATGAATTTATATTTTTGAATGAAGAATAATTAGTTATCACCAAAGTTATCTGGGTGATAAGCAGTGTTCTGCTTATCACTTTGATACATTCGATTTCCTCAAACTGAATTTTTACTAGTTTTCTCATAAATAATACCTCTTTTTTTATAAAGGTTTTTTCAAAGCTTCCAAGTGAGGTAAGATTCATTAGAGATATCCAAGGATGTTGATTCTCACACTGGTCAGGACTTGAAATAGGTGGGTATGTTAACTCTAAAGCTGATTCCTGTCCCAACCACTCCCCCACACCAAAAGGTGATACTTACTCCCTTTTTACTTCTTCCAAATACCATACATGCACACAATGAATCTGTACTGGTTTTGTTTGGGATGGAGATAGTTTTCTTCATATGAGCTGACATGGGTTATGTTTTGGATTTGTGTTGGTGAGAGAGGTGTTGGTAACACACCAACATCTCAGTTATTGCTGAGCACCACTTGCACAGAGCCAAGGCCATTTCTGCTCCTCACCCCACCCCACCAGCGAGGAGGCTGGGGGTGCACAAGGAGTTGGGAGGGGACACAGCCAGGACAGCTGACCCCGAGGACATCCCACAACATATGGTGTCATGCTCAGCCTACAGGCCTGGGGGAAGAAGGTAGTAGGCGATGTTTGGAGTGATGGTGTTTGTCTCACCAAGTCACTGTTACACGTGGTGGAGGTGTGGCTTTCCTGGAAATGGCTGAACACCCATGGTAAGTGGTGAATGAATTCCTTATTTTCTTTGCTTTATCTATTAAACTGTCTTTATCTCAACCCGTGAGGTTTTGCGCATTTACCCTTCTGATTCTTCTCCCCATGCTAGTGGTAGGGGACTGAGTGAGTGGCTGTGTGGGTCTGAGCTGCCTGCTGGGGTTATGCCACCACAGAATCATTTTCACACACTTTTTACAAGAATAGATGGCAAAAGGTTATTAGCTCAAGGTTGCAAAATGAGTCAGCAATGGGTGCATTGGGATCCATTGGGATCTCAGCTAATCTATTGAGCTATCACAGTCGTGATTCTTGGCCTGAATAGTTGGCAGAACTGCATGACAGAACATGGCAGGAAAAGATACCGTCAATGTAAAGGAAACATCAGATTCCATCAGCTTAATCTCTTCACAAAGAAAAACTGGTATCCCAGCGACTTATTAAAAATCAAGTATTCAAGGTTGTTTATTAAAACGCAATTATGAAGTGTTGCCTTCTGTTCTATGCCTCCACATAATAAGCAAGATATTTAGTAAATCAGCTGCTTTCAACAAACAAGAGCCAGATAATTAATACAAAACCTCTTTTGCAGCACTATAAAAGATTATCCAAAACAGCGAATGCATCTAGAGAACAACAGAACATAGCTGCTTATTGTAGCATTTCATTTACACAGTTACAGTTGGCAATTATTTAGAAATTGGTGAAGTTTTAGAAATATCTATCGTATAGTATACTGAATATTGTAATTTTTTAAAAAAGTGTGTGATATAATTTGCAATGTGCTTTATGGAGCAATTCTTCATAGCAAAGCTGATGCCTTCTTCATAAATATCTTTATAGACATTGGTAGACAAGGGTACAAAGGAAATTATGAAACAAGCATGATGACACTCAGATTGTCACAGTGGTGGCATCTGGTCTACATGTTTATTTGCTTTATCATGTAAGTTTTCAAATCTAAGGGCCATCTTTATGATTTTCCCTTTTGCAGTACCTAGCAGAACAGGCTGTGGTCCAGAACACCTCCTTGGTGGAGTACAGCCCAGAGAACAAGCTCCTGGCTCTGCATTTCTTGTATCCACCCTAAGACTGCTGTTGCCTGGCAGCTTTGCTCTAGGGTCAATTAAACCTCAGACATCTCTTCTGCTTCTGGAGATCTTAATATTGGGTGTTTTCAAAAGATACTGGTAATCAAGCTGGGACCCTCAATCCGCCAAGAGTGTGTCAAGAAGTAAGAAGGTTTACCCCTTTGAGAGGGAAGAGAGGCTTAGGAGATAGGTATGCCGTGTGACTGGTTAAATATAAAATAAAATGTCACATTTGGTTGTGACAGGGGCACACTTATGCACTAACTTCAGTGGCACTACAGACATGAAGAGTCAGGCGCTGAGCACATGTTCAGTAGTGCCACATAGTCCAGGCCAAATGGGTCACCCAGAATAACAGGATGACTGCAGCAAAGCCAACCCTAGCCTGTAGTGAGGTCACATCAATTCAGGGTGAGTGTCAGTGAGGCAGTAAGCACTGTACAGCTGCAAGGCCCGCAGGCTTTCACACAGTGGGATGTGGATGGCAGCTGCCCACCAGTTTTACACAGCAACCCGCTGCAGGAAAGGGCAAAATCTGAATGGAGGGACCTTCTGCCTGACCAGGCTTCACCCATGTGTTGCTGCTGCAAGGCTGTTGCACATATGGCACAGGACTCAGGCAAAGGGCTCTCTCTGAACATCGAGCATGAGGCTGCCTGGGCCAATGTCATGGGTTGTTTGGGGACAAGCCTTCTCTGACCAAGCTCCAGGGTTTCCCAGGAGCTCCTGCCTGACTTGCAATTCAGTTGGATAAATACAGGAACTTCACACACTGTGAATGTCCACCCTTCAGCTAAAGTTACTGTGGGAGACATTATTATTATTATTATTATTATTATTAGGATTAAAAGTAATCCTTTGTCTTTTATTACTTTTTATGGGCAGTGACTTTGTACAATGCCTGCATCTGAGTTAGTCATTTGGGGCACCATTGCAGCACCAGGTGATGATGATATGTGTTAAAGTATGATTTATCTTTAGCATAAATTGGTGATCCAGATAAATGCACAGGATGCAGATGGTATTGGGCAACCAACTCAGATTCACAAATTTACATTGTAAAATCTGAAGTTAGATGAAAGGGAGGAAAGCAATTCTCCATGTGCAGTGACCCCTGTTTACCTCATTATTTTCTAATGTCCCATTGCTGTGTACATACCTGCTACTTGTTCTCCACTTCCCATTTCTTTATGCCAATCACTTGTTTCTCTCTCCCATACTTTGTGTAATTCAGAGAGCAGAGAAACTGCTACTCCAATTCTTGTGCTATGCCAAACACACTGGGACTCAGGCCTGTAAATGACTCCAATACAAATTACTGTAATAAGCCTCATTAACAACATATTCCCATCAGGATGGCACTTAGACACATTTATAAACTACGGATGTGCTTATGTTCCACTGAAGATAATGTTACCAAGGTATACATTTAGAATTCAATACATGTTTTTTTCACCTAGCCGCAGCTTGTAATTCAGTTGTCTGAAGCTGTTGACCTAAAACTCTGCACCAGCCCCAAGGAAAGGGGAGCCTAGATTACATGTTGTAATCAGGAAAATTACTGTTTGACTGCTATTGACATTTCCTTGGCACTTCATCACCGGGCTGTGAGTGCCCACAATCATTCTTTCCCTCTCTACTGCATCTCATTCTAGTCAAGGATCTCAATGCGTGTTACAAATGGCACCAGATTTGGTGAGAAGCTGAGTGTCGGTAATTGATTGATTAGCTGTCTTCCTAATAATATCTACCCATTTTATAAAATCTGGGCTTTCACATTAAGGCTCAAGTTTGATTTGGCAGCAGATTTCAGATTTGTACTTTTCATGCAGCTGACAGCAACTGTTGTTAGGTTTAGAAAACAGAGTTACGTGATTTTAAATCCTTATATTTCATGTATAATGCTCAGGTTTGGAGCCCTTTGCATTATGTGCAGTTCCCATTTTCACCGGCTTTGACACAGCTGAGCCAAAAATTAGCAAGTCCACCCAATGCCTGCAGGTTTATGATGCAGGATGTAAAGCAGTACCAAAGCCTTTAGCACTGTAATGGTTTAGATTGGTTTTGTCAGCAGTTATTGTTTCTAAATGGCTTCCATTTTTAAGCAACTGTAGGTAGGGCTTATTGACTGTGCTCTTTCGACAATGCAATGAGATCTTACAGTCCAATTAAACAGTGTTCCCAGCAGTGTCTCTGGGAATTTTTATTCAAACCATTACACTTACAATATGAGAACAAGCTGCGTTATTGGGTTTTTCTCAAACTGTCAAAACATTTAGCAATCCTATCCAGGCTGGAGCTGCAATCTTGCCTGCTCGCAGAAACAAAACATCCCATGTGTAGAGGGAACGGAAGCGTGAACAGTCTGTACCAGAGGTCTCCTTCTTCTGCCCTGAGGTGATGAGTGGTGGGATAGAAGAACTACCATGTCTGGGCAAGTCTACTTTCTAAATTAAATTGTTTGTATCATTTATTCAGAGTAAAATATGTTTCATATGTTTTTAATATTCCTTGCTGTGCTTCAGGAAAGACAGGTGCATAGAGGATGAGAGAAACAGTCTGGGAGATTGTGGGTTAAAACGCTGTACCCTTCATCTATTGATTGTTAGCAGTGTCAGAGGCAATGTGTTTTGAGGCTCTTTCAAAGCTTTAGTAATAATTTGTCTGCTCTTCACACACGTAGATGGTACAAAAAGGGAAAAAGATGCTTAATAATGATCCTTACATAAAGGTTTTTTAAAAAAAATATTCTCATGAGAAAAGGTTAAAAATCCATGTGAATAAAAGGAAAAGTCTAATGATCATACAACTAGTCTTTGAAAAAATCTTATTAATCTTTCTCTTATTTTAGACTATAGAGAAAGCAGCGCTTTTGATAGACTAATGAGAAGCTGAAATGTGTTTATTACCTTCTTTTTTATATCTTCACATTTTCTGTTGATCGGGCTGACTTGGTCCGTTCATCTCATCTTTGAGCTCATTTCATCATGAACTGATGAACTGCTTGAAAGAATCTGTGATGCCTGATAAAACCATTTTTCTAAAACTTTGTTTAGAACTCCAACTCCAGATACTTCTTTTTGACTTGGGAGAGGGGAAGGCTTAGATAAGAGAACTGTTTTCCACATGCCAAATTCTGCCCCCATTCCTGCAACTTGACTTACCCATTGAAAAGATCAAAAGATTAAAAGAACAAAAGTAGCCAAATCTGTCCTCCTTATGGATAATTTTATGGAAACAATAACATTATTGTTTAGGAGTTCATCTCCTGTTCTCTCACTTTAAGTCAGCTTTGTATATGTGACAGAATTATAGTCTCGGGAGCAAAATAGAATATTGTGACAGAAGTAAGTACCTGGTAAACACTGAAACAACTACCTAGTCATAAGGAAAGTGTCACATTTATGAGGTACAAAAAGGTACATAAAATTCAGTGTATTAAAGGGTATCACTGGTTGCTGTCTCATCACCATTCAGGAAGTTCAAAGAGCTCTCTCTGTCTTTCAGAGGTATAAAAGAAGCCAATCTAATGAGATAATGATGTTGCAAGAGACCATGGGTTTACAAAATATGCAGAATCAGGTTTTCTAGCAATTCTTCAGAGCTAAAATGAATTGGGCACTTCTGAGAGGCCTGGGTTGAGGGTCACTCTCATCCCCAGTCTCACCACAGCCTGTGGACAGAGTGGAGCTCTCCCAGACCAGGCCCTGGGCTGGTGGCAGGGCGCACACACAGTCTTGCTGCAGGGCCTGCATTTCCATTTATTTTCTTCCCAACAGCTTTACAGGGGAGTCAGAGTCATGTCACAGTGTCTGTGTGGTTTTTCTCTCTTTCAGTCTTGGAAAAGATGGGATTTCTCTGAACAGATCCTCCTCTCCCCCAGCACAGCAACATTACAGGTTCAGACAGTGACCACGTGGAGGATAAATCTGCTTCGAAGGGATGGGCAAAGCAACATTTTTGGTGCTGCTCTTTCTCTCAGCCTGTAGCCTGTGAGAGACAGCCCACACAGGACTGGGGAGAGCCACGGTGGCCCAGAAGTACAGGATGATGCTGGCTGTCCCCAGGGCTGCCAATGTCCACAGGCCACCATTTCACTGTCAGGTTTGGTGCACCTGAACACATGTGCGGGCAGTGCCGAGGCTGAGTTCACGTGTGACAGACCAGCTATGCCTGATGTGCTGTTGTTCTTTTAATGACAGTTGTTGAGTTTTAGTGATAAAAGTCAGCTGCATTTTCTCTTTTTTTCCCTCCCCAGCTAACAAGACTCAAATATGGGAAGGATTAAAAAGCAGTAACGAGACTTGATATAATTTTGCCTATATGGTTCAATGAAAGAAATGAATGCTCAGCTTCACTTCAGCTGTATGTAAAATTTGTGGGAAACTCAAGTGCAACTATGATAATAATAAAAGTAACAATACCAATGATTTAGTCCTTGATTCCTGGCTTGTCTCTATTAGGTTTCTTGTCCCAGAAATAATGAGGAACCCACAAAGTGTTTCAAGTAAGAGAACTGCTTTGCTTTTATGGAGCTATCATTTGATGTTGGAAGTAAAATGATATAAATGATAAAAAATTGAGGTATGTTTCTGATTAAAAGGTAAAATCCAATTCTGTCTATAGGATATTGACTTGCTCTTTGCAATTGTGTGGCTTCAGGCAATTTGTGTCTCTTGCAGTCTTGTTTCTGTTTCCACCTCCCATCTATCTAGATTGCAGTCTTTTGTGGTTATTGACTAACTCTTACTGCTTCAAACTCTAAAAGAAAGAAAATTGAGTAAACAGTGACCAATTTTCTGCTCTCTGACACCGACTGGGTTAAAATGGTTAGGACTGTAAAGCTATAGAAGCTCCAAGGGAGTCCTGTGAATCGACATTAGGATTTGCTATTGCACTGGTGACACTCCCTGGGTAAAAACACTTGCCCGTAGTCACTAGGCTCCTCATCAGAAGGTGACATCCAGTGGAACCTGTCAGTACCTACGGGAGGCACTGTGTGTCCAAGAATCCCTGCAGGCACAACACCCAGTCACTTGCATCCCCTGACAGGGCCTGCTTTCATCTTCCAAATTACAGGTTGCACCTTTGCTGGTGCCTGAGTAAACACGAGAGACTGATGCTGAGCACTAGCATCAGCTATCTCCAACATACTTTTCCATTTAATGTAACGAGAACAAAAAAGTTGTTGTGCCTTGCCTACCTCAAAAAGTCAGACACAATACAAGTTCTTAAAGTTCCTAATGTCAATTAAAATGTATTTTTGAAGGCTACTTGTGAATGAAAAGATCACTAATTTGCTGTGATCTTCTAGATACTGCACTGCCTCTGAAAAGCCTTGCAGTAGATGAAGGTAATTTCTTTAGAAATATTTATTTGATTTTTGCTCTAGAAGGGAAAAGTGCAAAACCAGTTTGACTAATTACAGAGAGATTTCCTTTTCTTCTTGACCTGTGAGAAGAGATAAGGTTTTGAAAGAAAAAACTCCCTTGTTTTTGATCTACCTTTTTACACAGTGAAAATTAACAAAGTTATTCTGATATAACTGATACACAACAACTTTTGTTTTCCCTTTTCATTCACAAACTTATTTTCTCCCCGAAAGATAATGGAAACATAGATGAGTGTATTGGGTTTTCATGGCCAGGTTTTGATAGTGGGGAGGCTACAGGAGTGGCTTTGGTGAGAAGCTGCCAGAAGTTTCCTCCATGCATGTCAGAGCCAATGCCAGGCAGCTTCAAGCAATGCTAAACCCTGTCAGCTCCCTGATGGGATTTAGGAAGGTAGGACTGGGCTACATGAAGGACGGGAATATAATTTTCTTCACACATTCTCCTACCTGGACTGCATAGGTGGGTTTGCAATCAGAGATGCTCTCCAGTAGGAGTGTGGTTGAAGAATAGAGACTCTGCTATTAGGTATTCTCCAGGGAATTTTATTTTTGCAGGTTCTAGGAAGGGGAGAATGTATCAGAGAATGCTCAGGGCTGGTGAAGCTTTTTAAAATGCCTTTGGATTGGATGCTTTTCTAATTAAAAGGGAAAAGAAAAAATTAATTTGAATTTTCTGATGTATTTTTGTAAAGGCTTTCAACAGGGAAGGTGGCCTGTTTGTCTTTTCCATCCTCCTTCCTTTGTTCAACTATTCTTTCTTTTTGTAACTAACAACTGAGTTTAAGGTAATGAGGTTGTGTACAAAATCTCTGGTGAATGGCTGTGCAGCATGGGAATCACTAACATGTGTGACTGCATTGTACACCACGCTCCTGCTTGCAAACCCAACTGCAGAAGGGATTTCCAAAGAAAGAGCACTGGTCAGCAAAGATTCAGGTCTGTAAAAGTCACTGGGATATAGAGCAATCCACTGCCATGAGAGCTTGCATATCCCGTAACTCTGTTTATATGAGCAGTCCCATGTGTTTCCATGGAATCACTCTTGGAAGTCAAATTGAGTATATGAAGGCATCTCCCTGAGCTGTGTTTAACTTTCCTTAGTTGTTATGACCAAGTTATGAAAATTACTCTAACACATTCATATACCTAAGCCAGGGGATATTTTCTCCTGTCTAAGATAAAATAAGGTCAATTTTCTTCCATTCCCTTCTGAATATCTTCTCCTAAACTGTCTGAAAGAGATCATCTGCTTTTCTGGGCAGTGATAGTGAGGGGAACAGCCAGCTCTGATGTTGTTAGAGTTAGTGAGGGACTGTGGCCCCCTGAAGTGGGCCAAAGCATCCCAGAAGGGGGCCTGTACAGGCAAGGTATTTCCTCTAAATGTCAGTGTAAACTGGCTTTCTGGAATAAAGGCATCATAGTACTTCTGGTTCGACATTCACTTTTCGGAAATAAGTCTCAAAGGAGAGAAACCATTTTTGTGTTTTCTTCCCCACTGCTGCAGACTTACCTGGAGTCTTAAGTTGCTTAAATCCACAGAGCTCCTGGGGAGAGAGTGGTGACTCCCAGCAGTTCTCAGGGAGACGGGAGTATCTTGCATTTCCTAACTTTGTAATACATGCAGGCAAGAGAAGATATATTGTCTTTACCCTGAGATTCACCAGTCATTTGACAAAGACTCCAAATACGAATGCAATGTGCATTTTATGTGATGAAGTGCTCCTAAATCTCCGCTGACTGCTGGTTTGGGTACTTGAAAAATGAAGCAGCAGTAACAAGTCTGGTAGAGTATCTTAACTGGGAGTGGGGGTCCTGCACACTCAGGGCTCAGACAAGCCATCTGGTCTCCCACTAATCACCTACAAATTCATCTGTGCCCTAGTGGGGCACGAGACATTTACATCGGTGCCGGCCATACCAGGATTTTCAGACTAAAATTAAACATGGAGTAAAATATATTTAGAGCCTTCATTAAGAGAAACAGGGGAGTTGGATACTTTCACTAATAATTGCAAAGTACCTTGCAGACTATACTGTCTGCTCTGGGGAAGGTTTTCTCTCCTCCCTGGCAGGATTACCAATGCACCCTCTGCTGCAGCAGCGAGTAGAGCAAACAGATCTCAGAGGGCGGGTGTGGAGCTCCATGGCATGTTAGGTGTCTCAAAAATAGGCTCAAATGTTTTATCCTCTTTCTGCTCCCATTTGGTGCTATTTATGTTAAGACAAATCTGGACGTATAATATTGTCATAAATAATTGAAGAGCCACAGTCCCTTAAAGTGTTTTTTCTGCATTGCACTCAAAATCGTTTGGAATTTCAATATGAGAATTGTCAAAACGGCTGCAGTGTCCTTATTTTAGATGTGGTAGGAAGAGAGAACACCAAGCACAGTCCAGCTAGAGAGGGAAATAGACATGCTGTCACATTAAAACGATGCTGTCTGAGATCTGCATTGTCAGAAATACCTTAGGTACCTCCCTAGGGTAACTTAGGAAAGGAGGCCTAGACAGAGGCAAGAAGTAACTTTATGTCATTAATTCATATCTGTATTTTGTGGCTCAGAATAAGAACTGCTTCCAAGGTACCTGGTAGCAGTCCAGGGATTGCTGTGTTCATACAGCACTCCCATCATCCCTGAGCCTCTGCAACACCTTTGGTGCAGGGCAGCAGCGTCCCAGTCCAGACTCTTCTCATCCTTCCAATTGCTGTTCGCACTGTGGTTTTACCTAGGAGCCTTGGCCGTGTGTCATAGACTCACAGTATCAAATGGTGGTAAAACTAAAATAGGGAGTTCTATTTCCAGGCTTGCAGTTTTTATATACACCAAGAGACTGTCAGGAGGAGGTGGAAAGGCAGAAGTGGGCAATGCCCAGCTGGACTAGCACCATAATTTCTGCCACAGTTTAAATGCAGTGGGAAGCTCTTGCTCCAGGGCATCTACTTGTGAAGGCTGTGAGAAGAAGATTGTGTGAGGACTCAGTGAGCTGGTTTACCCTGAGAAGGCTGACTGTGATTTCCAGCTCAGCTTGCTTACAATAGATGTGAAAGATATGGTCGCCTTGCAGAAGGAGCAAGCAGGGCACTGATGAACCCCTTTTCTCAGCCTTTGGTTCTCCCAAGGCTGTGGCCAAGAGTTGGATGCTCTTCCTCTCCTGGGATCTCTGCCTCCTTCCTATCCACATTTTTCTCTGCGTTTTCTATCAAGTGTGCAGTGTAGCCCTCCCTCACAAAGCACGGTGTACATTAACTACTTGTGGTGGTCCAAGCACAACATCTTGTTGCAGCATCAGGGACTTGTCTAGCATTTTTTTTGCCTGTGTAGTGGGGCTTGTGCACAAAGATTCTGTACATTTTCCCCTTTTGGCCCAGAGCACAACTAAAAGCCAGTGGTCTTTAGCCCCAGGAGGGCCACTGCAGATTTTTAAAAGACCTTCCTCTGACAAAAAGTCCTTTTTTTGGTGCCAAATGTTTCCTGCATTTTTTACCAAATTTGAACTTGTTTCTCAAAGAAAATCTCTAGCCTCTTTAAATTCAGTTTGTGCTTACAAGAGAGGTGTGAAACATATTAAGCAGATGAGAGAAGCTAAACCAGTGTAGGGATAGACTGTTCAAGGGAATAAAGTTCTAACTATAAATTATTTAAAACACTGAATTTGAATTTACAAGATCCCTTTAAATCATCCTCTATATTCCATAATTGGAGGTAAGGCTTCCAGAGATATTCAGCCCACTGCCCTGTGCTCAGCATCTCTCTTTCCTTCCTTTTCTTGCTAGCTAAATACCTGACAGCTTTCATTTCCTCTCTGATCATGCTGCATTTTAAGTTCCCTTTAGGCGGACTTTAAACACTGGAAATGTGAGTTCACAATATTCTCCTGTAAGGAAAGACCCTCTTCTGGTTTTTACAAGCATTTTATGGTTAGCCCCTTCCAGACAAATGTACACAAGGAAAGGTGTGTGCTTTATTCACTGTGTTGTGTAAGACTCTCCTGCCAGCATCCTGGCTTGATTCAATACCGAGTGGAGGACTGCTGCTGTGCTCCTCATTTTTCACTTGAAAGGGGAATGTGGATACACAGAGAGCCATGTTCGCAGTGTCATCTTCCTTATCCCTGTAGTAAATTGGCCTGGCTCAAAAAAAGAGGCTATTTTTCCATATCGAATATGAGTGTTAGGATCCAAGGCTCTGCTTGCTGCCTTGGAGAGGCTTTCAGTCTGCTACTGAAAGTGCTAAATCCTACACTTCTGCTAACTGGTTGGAGGAAGCACCATCCCCCAACTGTGTGGGTTTCAAAACTGATTTAATATATTTTTAAGTGCTTTAACACTTTCCCTTATATGTGATGGGCAATCTCTAAGCCTGGATGTTGGACAAATTACCAATAAAAGCCACTGCTTCTGTTGAAATGAAAACCTCACGCGGCTTCTTGTGCAGCCATTGTGTTTGTAAATCACTCAGGGCACATGACCTCTTAACCGTATCTTGTTTCCAACTTGCAAAATGATGTAAAGTGATTGGACTCCATGCACTCACCACCACTCTCCCCCCTTCTCTCTGTGCGATTTTCCTTCCCCCGAGTTGCTCTGACAGAGTAAGGAGTAAGCCCAGCTTGCACCAGCCTTTTCCAGCTGAGGGGCAGCAGGTGCAGAGCGGCTTCATGCGCTCCTTGCTCCCACCAAGGGCAGGGTCGGTGACATATTCCTGCCTCCATCATGGAGAGGGACTTTGGCAGTGGGAAAAAGCAAACCCTTTACGTTCCCTGGGACATCAGCGAAGTCATGGATGAAGTGGAAGAGGAGCAGTTTTGCCCGTGAGTAATAACCCTTAATTTGGTAGCTGCTTTCTGTGCTGGCAGAGGATTGATCCTCAGTGCTGAAAACACTGCATTATGTGGGGACAGACTGAGGTCCGTGTGTCCTGCGGCGTGGCAGGGGTGCCCTCCAGCCCCTCAGAGGGTGACCTGGGCAGAGGACAGCTACCAGGTGGGCACACCTTGTCCATGTGTGGTGTCACAGGGGGTTATGAAGTTTTTGGGAGAAACTGAAAGAGGAAAAACATTCAATCTAGATGGATTTCTGAAAAAGTCCAGGCTAGCTCATATGCTAATGCATGTAATTTTTTAAACAGCAGTAGGAAAGTCTGTTTCTTTCTTCTCTTAAGAGGTTAAAAGTCCTGCCCAAAATAAGAGAGCAGAGAGTACTTGTTTCTACCTAGGCACTGTGTCTTTTGCTGGTGAAGACCTGGATATGCAGCTACAAAAACTGCAGCAAAGAGGATGGGTTTGGAGAGGTGAGAGAAGGATTGGCATAAAAAAATATATGTTGACAGGATTTTAGGCTAGCATAGTGACAGTGCCAAATTTTGCTTCAGTTTTAATCTTTGATAAGATGAACAATCCTGGCTGAATTTCAATACAAATTGAGGGTGTCTCTTTTGATCATCGTACACACACCAGACTTCAGCACAATCTTTAGAACTGCTTAACAATGCACAAAGATATTCAGATGTCCTTCACAATCAATAATATGGACATATAAACAATCAGATTTTTTAAGTGGAAAGGATGTTTTTCTGATACAAAAGCTGTCAGGTGAAAACCTGAATCTCACAACATTTACAGACCTCCAATTCCCTTCTGCCTGACCAGGCTTCCCTCACTCCTAAAGGGAGCTGGCTATGGGACAAAGCTGTGTTGGATCCACCTGCTCCTTGATCCATTGGTCTTTGTAGATTAAAAAGGATTTAATGGGGAGGAAGTTCTAGGTTTGGGAAGGGAAGAAGGAGGAGGAAGGACTTCTGTGCATGCTTTTGGAAGGCTGTGTGTTGGCTGATGTGCTGCTGAGTCTTTCAGCCGTGACTGTATTAACTGCACTGCAATGTTTCTGTTTCTTTATTTCTTTCAAGGGAATGGGGAGAATTAAATCCTTTTTTCTCATCCAAGTTATTCCTCTGAGCCAAGATCACATACTCAGGTTTGGCAGATGCACTTGGACATGTGCCCCTTCCTATTTGCTTGTAAGGCATCCTATTCTTTCCTGGTTTAGGGAACGTGGAGTGTGTCTTTGTCCCCCAGGAGTAAGCAAGACCATCCCAAGAGCTGTAAACCATACCAGCATTTTCTTAGGGGCTTATTAAAAGCAGGTAGCCCAGACATTGCAAAGGCACTGGTCACAACCTCCTTTCCCATCACACAGTACTGCAGGGCAGATTTATATATTATATATATATATATTTACATGAGAGAACGTATCCCACCTTAGATCTGGGATAAATTACCCCATTAAGCAGCCCCTCTGTCAAGGCTTGTGGGAACAGGAGGCTTGGGAGCTGTCCCATGCTCCCACTAATGCCAGGGCTTGGGCTTTCCCATGGGCACAGGTGAGCGCTGCCATGGTTGCTGCCATCCTCCTAGTCTGAGCTTAGTGCTTTGCTGGTGCATACAAAGAAAAAGCTGCATTTCTGAGAAAAAAAAATTACCATACAGCCTGTTCTTTCATTTACCTTAGGAATCAATGGGAAAAGGAATGAGATAGCACAAACCACATTAGCTTCTAGCAAGAATAATTACACTTCCCCTGCTGTAAGAAAGACCAAAATAAAAACCTGTAAAGGGCACCATATAAAGGAAGACAACAAATTAGGGGATTGTGGATACAAATCTTTATAACAGTGAACAGTGAGCATTTATTATCATAATAGTGTCTCTTTATTATTGTTATCAGTTTAGTCTCAGCTAAAATAAATCTTGAAGTATCATTTATACTTCTACATGTGGCATGCTTCCACCCTCCCTCCATAAGACAACATGCAGTGTCCATTCCAATGGCTACTAAGTGGTTGAAAATAGTTGGCCCTAATGAGATACATAATAAACCATTGGTACAAATGTTATTTTCTTTTGCAATCATGTGGATACCCTACCTGAGGGGGTCAGCTCCACTGTGTGAAACAGGCATGGGAGGTGAAGGTATAGGGGATTCAGTAAACTTTGCAAACTCTTTCCATAGCTTTTCTCATAAACATTTATACCACTCAAATAGAGTTGCTTTTGACTCCTGTTCTGCAGTGCCTACACCTTTCAGGATAAAGCATATTAAGATGCTGATGGACTTTAATCTTCCACTTCACTGAGTTTCACATTCTTTTGTTTTTAAGCTGGAGATAAGTATTTATATACTAATCAGTCTAACCCTCATTGAGGTCACTGTTGGTAGGATGAACTTAGGCAGTGACATGGCTTGTTCTGTCAGTTCTAGGGTAAGTATTATTCATTTAATACGTGCATAGAAACACAGCAGCTGGCTGACCTTCACAATAGGAGGTATATGATTTGTTAGCTGTCTGTGAAACCTTTGATTCACTGAGACTCCTGCTCCACTTGCAGTGAAGCTTCCAGCAGATGTTTTTGATGGATTTCAGGGTGGTAGAGCAGCGGTTCAGTGAGCAGTGGAACCAGTCTTATGCTTTGATTCCCTAAAGATTTATGTCTTGAGGTTGAGCCACCATGCAGACACTGGTTCAGCTTGGGTGGCCGCTGTTTCTCTGCCTCACTTCCTCTTGCCATGAATCATGTGCAAACCAAACTCCCTTAATTCTCCTGCTACTCTGAAATCTCCTTGAAATTGGCCAGCAGCTTCACAAGCTATTAGGGATAACACGTAGACATATAGATAGCAATACCAGATAAACATAGCAGAACACAGTAGGTTTGTACAGATATCTCTCAAAGAGATAACTTTCAGTTTCAGCATTTTACATTGGAGGGGAAGAGTATGTTGTGTCCAGGCCAAGCCCTAAAAAGTCCTATGTACCTTCAATTCCTATTAAATTCCACATGAACTTTCAGGTTCTGAGCAGAGGTTTGGATCTGGCTATGACTTCCTCCAGAACAGAGGCAGGTACTCTAATAGCTTATAATATTATAATATTATAAATTAACCTGAGGGAGAAAAAAACAGCAACTCCCCTTGATTAAACACCTCAGCACTGTAGTGACCCCAGCTGTATTTTAAACTATGTGCAGACTTGCATTTGGCAAGAAGAATCTTCTGCACCATATTCAACCATTTTGTTTCTCGCTTTGGGGCAGATGCTATAAAAAGCAAAAAGAGCTTCACCTTGCAATATTCTGTCACAAGTATGACAGACTTGTGATCACAGCTGCAGGATGAGCACCATTTTATTTGAGGAGGTAGAATGTGCTTTCCTGAGCCTCCCCAGTAATAGTCCCTCACCTATCAGCAGTAATTAGCTACCTCACAGCTAGTTTGAAGCAGAGTTTCTTCTGCAATTGTGTAAGGCCCTCGAGTTTGGGGGCAGGTGCCCAGCCATGACTGATGGGCAACAGGAGGTCAGGAAAGAAGGTGGGAGAGAGGGGGGCTTGTGGTGACGTGGCCTGTGCTCACCCAAGGGGCTGTGGGGCTGTTTCTGTGGTGGCAGAAGGGGTGCCTGGGGCTCAGGCAATGACTCGTGGAGGAAAGAGAGACATTTTGGCTCAGCTGTGCCTGGGACTGGAGGGAAGAAGGAGAGGCAGCATTTTATGTTTTGATGTGCAGTATGTTGCTCTGCAACTTCTGCTCGTCTGAAGTTGAAGGTCACCTTAGATTCAAGCGTGCTTTGGATTTGGGTCAATACAGGAATTGTCTCATCTTTCCGCAGAGCATTGGTGGTTACATTAACCAGCTGGGGCTTTGTCTGAGAGGCTGCATTTTGCTGCAAGCCCAGCTTGTGCTGCAGAGATATTGAGCCTGGTTTGGAAGCTGCAGGAATGAGGGTTACTCAGAACCTGTGGCATTTGGGTTGTGGTACTGTGTGCTGATGCCCACTTCAGTCCCATGCAATAATATTTTCTTTTTAAAGAAGAAGAGACTGCTTGTGAGTTTGTTGAGGCAGGCAGGGCACAGTGGGAAGATGGCAGAAACAGGACCTGGCATCCTTTCCTATGGTCAGGCAGGTTGCTATGGTGTTTAGGACTAAAATGAAACAGAGAAGGAGCAGCAGCTCTAAGGCTGCAAACTTTTATTGTTTAAAATCACTTTGATAGCATAGACAGCTCTACACAAGCCCTGGACACATGACACGTGCCCGATTCATGACTTAATATTTTTTACTGAGTTTGATATTATTAGCTTTTCAGAAAATAAAGGCCTGAGAGGCTCCTGGTAGCCTCTATCCCAAATGTGTATGAGCAAGAGATTGTTTTACTCTTTTAACTAAAAAAATTGGAGAAAAATTCTAATTAATTCTAATTAATTTTACCTATCAGTCAACTCAGACAGTTAATTCAGAATCCATTGAGAAGCTTTTGATTAACTAAGATTTGTCCTTTTATTAAACAAATTAGAGCCGTTCAAGAAGCACAGGAGACATTTGTAAAGCCACTATTAGAAGTAACTTACTGATGATTTTACAATAAGAAGTCAATTTGCCAGGAAGAGGAGACCATTTTAGTTTCAGTGGGACTGGACATACTCAGAGGTGTAGCACCACATCCCAACATGCAGTGAAGATAAGCAGCTGTACTGCTCAGGATGTTCCTAATTGTTTGTTTCCTGTATGAAAAATCTGCTTCTTGTATGTAAATGCTCAGAAACGTTGAAATATGAGTTAAGAGTAAATAAGCTGAACTGCATTTAGTCACTTCACCAGCGCTCTCAATAAGAGTTGACCTTAACTCAATTAAGCAGAAATTATTTTCAAAGTGATATAAACTAAGTGGTGCAGTAGAGGCTATTAGGTTGCAAATTATTATGTATGAGGGATCTGCGGTGATTGTCAATGGTGCTTAATATATAGCAAAAGTGAAGTCATTCAAGCCAGAGTGGTGCTAGGGCAGAGAGCACACACAGATGCTTGTGTAGGAGCTGGCATGCAGTAACATGTTACCTCAAAACTTGTAGTCCAAGCACGAAATTACTCTGAGACATTTTAAAGTATGTATGAGGGCATCTGCGGGAGACTTTGATGAACTTTACCTGCACTGCCTTAAAAATGGGTTGGGATTAACTCTGCTGACTGCTGTGCATAAGCAGGCTATGGGATGGGAGCAGGATTCTGGAAGCAGCCAAGGAACAGCTGAAACCTGTTCTGCCAGTTGTCTTAGGGAAGTGGTGAGGTCCAAGGGATTCAGGTCTCCCTTGGGAAGGGAATTGCAGATGTGACTGAGCAGGGAATGCCCCTTGGATGAAGAAATGGCATGAAGAAATGGCACAAAAATGCCTCTACCATTGAACTTGTTGGTGTGAGGGAGCCAGGGACTGCCAGCACTGGTGCAAGCTGGCAGCTCATAATACCACCCAAATCAGGCTCCAAATGTCTCTATTCTGCATCTCATTGCAGTGGAAGGTGCCACCATGTTCGGCTCCAGATCTAATCTGGCAGTGCAGCTTTAACTCATGTATTACATTTTCTGTGAGCAACACAAAGGGCCCAGAAAACTTGTATGAATCTCCCACTGTCTCCTTTGTACATGTCCTACTTTTCCTGTCTCATTTGGCATTTCTGTGCTTTCTCATAATGAGCATTCACAGAACAACAATAAAGAGGAAATTTGGTGAAGAATAAAGGTAAATTTATTAAGTCTAGCAAGTGGGGAGAAAGATGATGTGTGCTGCATCTATAATTTTGCCAGTAACAGTGTGACAGAAATAGCAGTTTGGGGTTTGTATTCGATTTATGCATCTGCATTTCTTCTCTGCTGCTTTGCAATCAGACTAACAGCCACTGCAGAGACCATCAGTGGCAGCGATTACATTATGACCTTTTAAAGCTTACTTTCAGAGTAAAGATTTTTGTCCCGTATTACCAATAATTGCTGACTGAGTTTAATACAATCCTCCCAGTGCACTGAAACTGAAGGGTTTGTGATTTCCATGATTTCATAGATCAAGTGTCATGGCTGTGGGGGAGACGAACTGTTGTAACAGGATCTCTGCCATTTGGTGATTTCAAATTTCCTGCCAAGAGGCTCTGTATTTGCTGTATGACTGCTGCCCCAATCTTGCAAACCACATCACCCTGCTGTAGAGTACAGCAATGTAAGGGGTGTAGCCAGAGACAAACTTCAAGAGTTTGTCAAAGCTTTGTGATAGTGAGAATCCTGTTTAGTTGTATCTTCATTATCTTCTTTATTTTTAGCTTTATCTTCTTTATCTTTCAACCAATCCACGTGAGCAGAAAGCAAAAAGGTGTTACCCATGCTTCAGCCGCCGTGGCATGCCCATCCCTGGCAGCTGTTTTCTGCATGTGGCCCAACAGATGTTTCATGTGACACCAGTAAAAGCCAAGGCACAGTCACCTGTGTCTCTGTGTAAAAATGCTTTTGTGCCTATCTTGGTCATTCATGTGCCTGACTTCAGTCTCATGTAGTGTGTTAGTTTGGACTTGTGACATATGTGTATGCCAGACAAAATCTGTCAGGCACAAAATAAAAGCACAATCAGGTCACCAGCTCAGTATAAACCAAGCAATTCCAGCACAGCATTTTGGAACAGTCTAGAGGGACTGAATTGAGATGTAGACTGTGTCTTGCATATTTCTTGCTTCTTATTATAGGGAGCACTATCATTAATAGAGTCCTAATAAACAATTTGCTTATAAACAATGAAAGATGCCACAGCAATTGCTAGATCATTTCCCTGGAGAAATCCTGCTGACCTGAAAACACTTGGTAAGGCAGGCCTTATACAGTTCCTGGGACATTTTGTGGCTACTGAACCAGAGCAGTAGACACTTTGGCTCCTTCAGCAGTCTGCTTCCTCCAGGGCTGCAGCTTACAGAGCCTGTCTTCTAACATATATGCACATACACACACAGGTGTGTGCATGCACAGTACCCACAGCCATTCCCCCTGCCCCAGCCAGTTCTCCTTCTGGGACAGAGCAAAACTGCGGTGTGCTGGAGTGGTAATTCCTGGTGCATATATCTGGGGCAGGCTCACTTTGCTTTTGCCATGTGCTGAACTCAGACAGGGTAGGAAAGCCCTCTACAGCCAGGGGCAGCCAAATCCACCTGGAAAAGGTGCTGTGGTCATGCTAATACCATCAGAAACTGGGGTGAGCCAATTTGTGTGAATTACAAAACAGACCTTCAGGGAAGACTAAGAATGATCCCCATGATTTTGAAATTTAGGTCGAATTCGTAAAAGCTGGTTTTGTTAATTTAGGTTTTGCATCCCTTGAATGCAGGTCAAGATCGGTTGACTGGGAATGACTGATTTGCAAAGTCATTGCAGGGTGGCTTTTAGTGTTCAGTGCAACAAAAGCTGCTCTGATCCCTCATGCTGCTGTTTAACTTTTGGATAAAGATGTGTATGCTCACCTTATGGCAGATGGCAATTTGTTTCCCCCATGAAGCAAGTAGCATATCAAACCTGTGCCAGAACCCCCACTTCTAGAAGCCTCCTGGTGATGTGCTTTTACACCTACTTAGTTCTTGGTATTGGTTGAGGGGACAGCTGATGCATTGCCAAGCATGCCAGTGGTTTATGGAGTGAGAACATATTCACTGGGTTCTGGGTGAGACTCCTGAGCTGAATCATGGGTTCACTAATAGTAACAACTCCTCTTCACTGTAATTCTTGCTTTTGGCATCAGGGCAATGGCTCTGTATCAACAACCTGAAAGAGAAAGCGTTTACAGCCCATTCCTCACTGGTTTGTCAAACTAACCAGATTGTACAAATGAAATTAATATCCCCTACGGTGTAATTTCCTCATTAAACAGAGAACCAAATATTTTTCCAGACCTTCACTTTATAGAATCCTGTATAAACAAGTTGAGAAGCTCATCTCTTAAATTTTTTATTACAAGAAAGTTTTATCATTTTCTGAAACACTGAAATTGAGATCTGACTATTAGATGTAACAACTTCAATGCTTTTATTAAGCAGTTCTGACATCCATCCTCTCCATGTATTGTCTAAAAGAGCATTAACTACATGCACGGGAGTTATGAAACTAGTCAGCTAACATTCAAAGCAAACATTTTAGCAGCACGCCCCCACAGTTTTCAGAGGCTGAACTTTTGTTTCAGCTGTGATGTTATACAATCCTATTTCCATGGCAAACTTACAGATACATACTTGTCAAAATTCATGGTTTATTTAGCAAAACTGTCGAGGCACATATGTGCCATATGCATTCTCCCATTCTTTACAGATATGCTTTTTAAAACAGCAATTTCCTGCTGCAATTAAGTCTGTTGCTTGGACTTCAATAGATGTGTGTGGCATTAAAAGGGAATCTGGCTTGGATTCCTATCACTAAAAAGAGCACTGGTCAAAAAAACCCATATGGCTTTCTACTGTTCCATCTCCTGCCTATAACAGACTCTAAACATCCTGTTTTATTTGATTTATATCAGTATTTATCCTGCATTCAGAAGGCACTCTTTCCTTGAAGAAAACTGTACTTGCACACACCTTAACATCAGACATTTCAGGCACTGTCTACCCATGAATCTCAAAGATCAGTGACTGTTATCTGTTGTGGCATCTTCTTCATGCAACCCAGGATAAGTACACAGGCAGTCTGAGGACAAAGCAAAGGAGGTGCTCCTTCCAGCACAGACCTGTGTGAGGCAGGCAGCCAGAGGCAGGATTTTGTGAGGCCTCACCTTCTCCTGCAGACAGAGGTGTCACCCCCGTGCTGTGTCTGGAGCAATGGAAAACAGCAACATGCAATGGAAATTGAATGCTCAGGCAGGCCTTGACTTTCAGCTGAGTAGAATCTAAAAATTGGGTCAAAACACAGAAAACTTCACAGGGCACTATTTTTTTTTTTTTTAACTATGTATATAGTTTGAATATATTTTCAGTATGGAGAAAATTCCCCCTTCTGCCTTTGTGTCCCTCCTATGTCCTTTTCATTATTCCCAACCATCACCACTAGTTCCTCGCTCTGTGGTGTGGTCACAGCATCTACACCCAGCTAGGATGCATCCCTCCCCATCCCCAGTGCCCTGGTCCCAGTTCACTCACACCTTTGCTCCCAGTTGTCTCCCTGTTGTCTCCCTCACCACCTTGTGCCTTGCCTTCTCCCATTCTGCTGTCCCTGTTTCTGACCTAGTATCAGCCACCCCTCCTCTCATCTTGTTACCTTCTACCCCTTTCTCCCAGGGTCTTCACACTCTTCACTATTAATAATAATCACAACCATTCCTGGGCTCCAGGCTCAAATGTGTCTTGCTTCCTTTGCACATGGTGCCCTGAGAAAAGATGATAGTTGCCAAAATATGGTAAATATAGGCAAAGTTCCCTGCTTCCCATCCTAGAGCCCCCTGTATCCATGACACTGGGCAACACTGTGCCGCAGAGCCCCTTGGCAGTGTCCTTCACACATATACTGGGGCTTAGCTGCCTAGAAAGGCATCAGTGAGCCAGTGCAAATGAAAACCAGGCTCGAACACGAGAAAGCACATTCTTGTAAAGGATGATGTAAGGCTGCTTATTTGGAGATTATCAGACCTCTCTGTAACAAGGAAACCTAAGCAATAAACAAAAAAAACCCCCAGGCATAGAACTAAGGAGCTCCAGGTCTAATTTTCCTTGCTCTGATCCCTAAACTGACATAATCTCAGCTGACTGTGTAAAATATAATTTCTTGGTGACCCCTTTCTCCCTTTGCTGGTCACTCCACCACCAACATGGATGCGGTGCATACTGTCAAGCCATGACTTAACTCTGAGCCAGCTCAAAGCACAACCACAACAGAGACAAAATAAATTTCAGTGCTTGAAGAAGAGAAGCACAATCCCTTCCCTGTCCTTGCCCATGGTGTGGGGAGGCAGCTTTGCACAGTGCCAGAGACGTTTGTATTGAGATTGGAAGGGGACAGATGAGTAACTTGACGAGGAGGCTGTGCTTAGCTCTGCATGAGGAGTCACTGCTCAGAGCTGGGGGAGGGCAGATGGGAGCTTACAGGGGATGCATAGGCCACTTTTATTTTTTCCCTACCAAATAACCCTCCCTAGCACAGTTTTCCCCTTCCCCATCCTAGCTTATTCAGTTGCCTGTTACAGGTGCCAAACTGCCTTTCTTCACAAGAAGTTCTTTTCTGTACAACAAGCAACACTCAGTCCTTCAGCTTCCCAATTTTGCCATGTGAGGGAGAGCTGGGGTAGTGTAGGAGAGGGAGAGGGGCCAAATGGACTTTGACTGATTTTTTTTAAAATAACCAGTGAACACTAACTAGCTATGGTGATGGTGTGCAGAAGGCTGTGGTTGGAGGGAAGCCCCAGAGGGAGCATTTGAAGCCCTGTTAGATCAGTCCGTATCATTCTACACAAACACCTCACCACATGCTGCAGCCATGCTTTACCTTTAGTACCACCAGGCTGCCAGCTCAGACTACTGAGTGTGGGAGAGCAGATGCTTAATTTGGTGGACTGATATACAGGAAAATGGAGAGCCCTACCTGAGTTAGACAGATTGTGGCTTTTCGCTGTACCACAGGTAATGATCACAGTATGATATATTTTAAAGTAGTCAGTTTTAGAGTCAGCAGTTCTCCCTGCGTTATGCCATCAGTACCTTCATCAGGAACATTCTTATGCCATCATAGCTATATATACATAGCAACCTTCAAGAAACCTTAGTTTAGTGTCCTTTTCAAGGCTTAAAGGCTTTTTTCTAGTTTGTTTGTTTTGCTTTGTTTTTGGAGAGAGGAGAGAGAAGAAAAGGAACCAAATGTTAGTGAGATCATGTGAAAGTGAAAGAAATGTACAGTTGTGAGGGTTGCCTGTGGCAGAAAGGCTCCCTGAAAGGGCAAGCTGTTCCAGAATTTCAGTAATTTGCCTGTTCTGTAAATTGTTAAATAACCAAATCCTTCAGCTGGAATTGCTCTGTCCCCACTCTTGTCTGTACCACAGTACAAATAGATATAGCTGTTGTGGTAGCAGGTGGTTGAAGTTTCTTATTTGACACAGCTGGAGCTTGATGCACTTCCTAGTAACAAATATTCAGGGACGAGCAGAAGTGAAGCTGGATAGAAGCCAAGTGAAGTTCCTTAGTTTGTCCCAGAATAAATCAAAGGGTCTTCTGGTACAGCTGCCAGAGGTTCAGAATTAGACCTATCCTTCCAGTGAAATGAACACAATTGTTTCATAGATTTCCCCTTGCTCTAAAAGGAACAAGAGCAGCATCGAGGACACACAGTCACTGACAATAGTCCCATTATCCCATCATGGCTCTCTAGGGGAACAGGCACATTTATTATTTCATTTCTACCCGCACCAGCACCCTCATATTTCATCATCCTCCCTTGTTTCTAGGAGTGCTGTGTGTCACCTTTGGGAGCATGCAGCTCAAACAGGGTTTTATTTCTCTGGCTAGATTTCCTGCATTGTCTGACTAGTTTTAGATGCCCATAAACTTAAAGCTCCATTAACACATAACAAGGCTTGGGCAATTTGCTTGAATTATTCATACAAAATACTGTCTAATTCCTTTTTAAATTGATTTAATTTATTCCTCCCCTTGCTAAATGTAGAAAAAATACATGTGTTCTACAACCACTATTATTAAGTAGCTCAGGCTATTCCCTCTGCTTGTGATTGCCTGAACATCCAACTTCTTTCCTTGGGAATTAGTAATAAGTTACATGCTCTTGGCCTGAATCTTCACTGCTCTGCCCTACACAAAGGACAAAAAGCTACATGTAGAGATAATGGCCTTATTCCCTGTTGTTTTAAGCACGTGTGTGATTCCAGTCCCTGGAAGCATGCTCCCAATTTGTGAGCAATCTGTTCATCCATTCTTTCAAATACAGTACTTTTCTTCCAATGCCAAAATTTGAAATAACAGTTCTGTCTCCTCTGCCTCTTAGTCTTTTGTGCACATAGCCACCTATGCAATTATTTATTAACAAAAGTCACTTTCCAGATAATGCATTATTCTTCCTCACCTAAAAATGAATTGGAATTTCCTTCATTCCTGTCACATGGAGAGTAATTGGAAATACCTCCACAAGTTTTAGCCTAAAACATGTCCATGGACAAGTTTTAATAGTCCTTTTTCATGTCAAAGTTGTTGTGAGTGACCAACCTCCTTTACTGCAGCAACTGGCCAATTTACAAGAGCATTATACCAGATTTTTAGTTTCTTTACCAAATGAGGCCTTACACCTTACAGGTCATCAAAGTACCAGCAACCACTTCATTAGCCTTAAAAAATTTCCCTCCTTGAAGTGCTTACCATGTACAAACTGGAGACCAGGACAGAGAACTGTGGCACAGAAACAGTCATGGAGGAAATCTGAGATGTGAAGCCAGATTTGTTGCATGACTAAACTCATGCTAAATAATATCTGAATACATGCTGAAATGAAAGCAGTTATCCCAAACAAGAAATATTTACCTTATTCCTTTTCTTCCTTTTCCAAAGCAGCCATTTATTTGTGTTACACACGAGTTTGTAGGCAAAGTAACTAAAACAAAATGACAAAACCATTGAAAATACACGCTTGCATTTATGAAATGATGTAAGTAAGAGTACCAGGATGATGAATCAAATACAGATAACTGAGTTGACAGTTACTGACAGTTACCATGGGTATCTTTTTATATAGTTATATTTAACTAGTACATATCCAACAATAATTTACATCACTCTTAAAATAAAAGGTTAAAGTAACTATTGCTGTATAAGAAGTAGGTATCATCAGTGAGTCTTCTCCAGTACTGCTGAATGTGTAAACACACGTGGTGATCAGTTTAGTATTGCCATACACAGGTACACCTGCAAACAAGAAGCTAAAGATTTGTGGATGTTTATTATATGACTTCAGCAGAAATGTTTGCTTGGTGGTTTTTTGTTTTAATAAATAAACTGGCTTTCTTTTGTAGGGTATTTTTGGTGGGTTTTTTCCTCCACAGCTTGAAAATTTATTTTCCCATAAAGATTTTTAAGAAAGTGTTTAAAATGGCTTTCCTTTGGCTGCTATGGATTTAAAAAAAATGCTTAAGTGCCTCTTAGGAATTTTTTATGTTCTTCAAGGCAAGAAAATCAGAGGAAGGAGTTAAAAACCAGAAGTGCCATAAGCAGAAATAGATTTTACAGTCCTTCTACTGGAACAGAGTATCATCCCAGTGGAAGTCATTAGACATTTTTTCTCCATATATAATGAAGGACTGCAGTGACTCATTCCTGAGTTGTAAATGAATTTTTAAAACCTTTCAGAGCCATGGTCAGGGACATCATAAAAACGAACAGCTCAGGATATTATTCCAACCCATAATTTCTTAGCAAGGAGATGATACAGGTCAACTGCTGAGTAAACCCTGTTTATGGACATTGAACTTTAGGGCAAGTGTATTGCTAGGAAATTTAAGTGCTGATGAATGAAAATCAAAAGCAATTATGACCAATTATACCTATATAAAGCTAAACATGTCATTTTGCTTTTGCTGTTTTAAAATATTAGTGACCAGAAATCATCAGAGACAAATCACCAAAATAATTTCTAGAGATTTCTCATCAAAGTACCTTCTATCTCTCTTTTTCTCTCAGGTCTGTGGGATGGAAAATGACATCATGTCAGTCTTTCTCACTGAATTACATCATTGCCTTGCTAGAAGTAGGAAATCTTGTTTCAGGACTATTGTCAAACATCGTCCTTTCTAGCCTATCCTCACTTAGCCTCTACTTTTCAAAGTAACTATTTTTTTCTAGTGTGATTTTATCTCTTTTTCCATTATCTGGCCTAGTAACCTGATTGGGCAGAGGACTGTATGTTGGCCAAAGCACGGCATCCCTTTCCCCATATCCTGTTGTAACCTAATTTGCTTTCTGTGTGCCACAGGGGTGTGTCTCATGTATCTCACCAGTAGAGTGAAAGGTAGATATCACTGCTGAGAGTCAAGTGTCTGGTCAGGCTGGAAGTGGCACAGATGAATCACAGGAAAATTATATTTTTATTTTCTTCTGTGGCACTTGAAAAATTACTTCAATGTTATGTGCCTCAATTTTTGTATCTGTGGGAAGCACATGGTTACTCATCCCAAAGGACTGGTAAAACTTAGTTTATCAATAGCTGTAAAGCACTATGTACTCCCAGATAGAAAATAAACATATTTTAGAAGATTAAATTTAATACTTTTGGAATCCTTCAGAGGTTTTAAAACCTCTATTCCATCCACTTGGAACATCAACTCCAACCTACACAAAACAGTCCCTAAAATATCCCCCAGTCTTTTCATGGAAGCCATGGCAAGTCCAAGCACCTTTGTTCGATACTGTGTTCAGAAAATATTCAGAGTGAAATCCTATCCATGCCAAAGTGAGTGGCTAGGGTTTTGTTTCCAATCTAGATTTAGAGTCTCCAGACAATAAAATGCTGCTTATGTTCTTTGGAATCATATTCTAATGGCTTATTGCCCTTATGGCTAAAAGTCTTGGGAGATGGCATTTCCCAAAGGAGTCTACCCATCCTTAGATTTGATTTGAACCATGTCTTCTGCCTTTTAATTGAATATTAAATATATTCAGAAATGCATTTAATAACATCTTGTGGCTGCTGGCTTTTTCAAAAACAGTAACGTAACTATTTTCTAATAATCTGAAAGCATATTGCCTTTCCAAACATCTTGATTTATACACAGGAAAGAGCTCAGGCAATGGAAAAAAAAGAACATTCTCATTCAGAGAACTATTAAAGTGTTTTTCAAAGGTTGATACTGAGAAAGTAGAGGCAGTGGAAAAATGAAAAAAGAGTTTATTAGTAGATATATATCCCTTCTGTACAATATAATTCTTGAGTAGAAGAAAGTACATAGCAAGTGTTTCACTCTTATTAAAAGAAAATTAAGTCTGGATGCATGGTTTCACATCAATAAGATAACACTAGTATTAGGTCAGCAAGCACTATAGGAATATAATTTTTTTCCCTTTCATACAACTGGATTGCAATTTCAGCTACAGGCATGTGGAGACAAGGGAAGGAAAGGAATCTTACAACTTCAGATGTTATCACTTTGATCTCCTCAAATGATCCTGGATTTTAATGACAAGAGGTGATTGACGTTACAGTGTTTTAGTTAAATGCCTGGGTTGTTATGCTGTGAGAATTCCAGTCAGCCATACCTGCATTGTTGCTGTGAGCAAAGCTGCAGTGAATTTCTTTCCCTATTCACAAGCTGAACTAGAACAACCTGTATCTCCATGCTGTAGAACTGAGGCCACAACAATAATGTGGCACTAAGATTTGCTTTAAACCATAGAAATTTCATCCCAACCAGCCTGAGGACTAGATCAGACCTTCAGGGGATGTTGCTCCCTCGATCTGTTGCATCTGTGGTGTATGATCCACATCTTCCCATCTGTTCAGAGTTCAGATCCTTAGAGAAATGGAAAGGGAATGAAACCTGTAGTGTTTACATTGCTCAGGATGGATACTGCCTAGAGTAAGCTCCCTGTTAGTCACACAGACTACAAAAGGGACACTAAGAAATGAGCCTGGCAGCTAGTGAAAAGCAGTCAAGAAGTCTTGCAGCTTGCCTCCTGTCCAGAAGAACCATATACAGGATAGAAAGCTCATCCTCATGAGGAGAAGGAATCTCGTGGCAATGCAGAAAGGAGGTCACTCACGCTGCCAAGAGGTAGTCTCAACAGGAGGGCTCATCCACTCTCTCTCCTCTGCCTGCATCCCTGAGGTGTTCTCAGGCCAAACTCTCAAAGTCATGTTTTTTAGCTCAGTACAATTGTTGAAGTTGTTATGTCTTCGTGTTTAATGATTTCCATTTAATGGAAGTCAGGAAGTGTTAAATGCTGTACCCTTGTCTCTTAAGCAATGAAAGTAGCATGGACAATTTGGCTCAGCAAATGCTAAAACATGCTGGATCCACATGGATTTTACTGGTATATTTTAAATCATTCAACAGAAAATGCAGTTCTCCTGCCTAAATGCATGTCTCAGCCCCTTTGAATCCAGTAGTAGGTCTCAAGAAAGTTTTGCTGATGCTGTGATTTCAAAGGTGAGCGTGACTCTACCTCCTGCCCCAATTATCAGCCAGTTTCTTTAATAATTCAAAATCCTTGCTAAAATCCTGACCTTAGGGATTAATAAAATGATCCTTTATAGCCTTTCCAAGTCAGGCCGATTAAACACAGATTTGGCAGAGACAACCTGAGAAACTTCAGTAACGTTATTCATTTAGCTAACAGAGTTACCTCCCCTGCTGACACACTCCCAATTAATGCCAAGAAAGGCATCTGATCCGGTGGAAGGGGACCGCTTGTTCCGTGCTCTCTATTACCTTGGATTTGGCCCCAATTTAATGATAATATCACTGTGTTTTTCTTGAGAATTGTAATTATTTTATGGAAGTGGGTAGCATTCTGTCCAGCTCACAAGCCTTCCCAAGAGGACAGCAGGCCCCAAGCCTGGACAGCAGCAGGTGTTTTGGAGGGAAGCATTCCTTAGCTCCCCCAAAAGCACCTGAAGAAAGGCTTGTTTGGCATGGCAGTGGGTGACTAATTTATACCCTGCAGCACGAAGATACCCGAGCTGAAGTACTTTCTAGTTACAACTGACAGTCTAACTTGTATCTGTACATCAGCTTTGCCAGACCTAGGCTCTGCTGCAACCAAGCAGAGCCAGCTTAGCTTAAGTCTGCCTGGAAGCAGCTCCGATTAAACTGATGCAACTGTACACACGAGGACGGATTTAAAATTAGTTTTTTGTTATGCTGGTGTTTATGAATGCCAGCTGAGTCACTGCAGGCTGAATTTAAACCAGTTTACTAGAGTTCATACCCAAAATTAGCAGGATTTAGCCAAACCAGTTTAAAACTTAGCTGCAGGGGTGGCACTGGCAGAGCAAGGATGCCAGGGAGGAGGGCCATGCTGAAGGACAGGGGATGCTCTGGCCACAGCCCAGCTGCCCATTGCCTCTGACATATCCCCAGGGGTAGAGGTGACCTGCATGATGGCTGTGCCTGTCCCTGGGAGGAGGAGGAGAGCAAGAGGTCTGATCCCAGGAGGAGTTGAAGAAATAGAATCATAGAAACATTTAGGTTGGAGAAGACCTCTAAGGTCGAGTCCAACTGCTAACCCAGCACTGCCAAGTTCACCAATAAATCCTGTCCTTAAGTGCCACATCCACAGGTCTTTTAAATACTTCCAGGGATAGGGACTCTTACTGGAGTCCCATCAGTCAGCACCAGCTGGGAACTTGGCCCAGCATAGAGCTATTCCCCTTGCCCAAAAACCAGCATAAGACCAGCAGATAAAAGCTGTATCTCTTGGACTATTTCAGACAGTTTTTCCAACCAAACCTTAGTGACTCTGCTTTCAGGATCTAGCCCAAATTGGAGAAGGGAGAGAGATTATCTAACCATGAAAGATTTTACGAATTCCAGAATATAAGATCATATAAAATGATGCCATGCAGAATGAAGTTTGGTTGTTTAAAGTATGTTCTTTCAATGCTGAACTGGAGGCTTTGTGTAAGATCTCATAAGGAGAGGTTGAGAGGCCCCTCCCAAGCCCGGAGCAGAGAGGAGGGTTGAGGTGGGTGCTGTGGGGCACATGAGGTCTCCCATAGCAGGGAAGATTGGAGGTTTCCAACTCCTGGAAAAGGCAGGGGGCTGTGCAAGGAGTGTGAGTGCCCCACGGCAGGCGGGGACAGAAAGCTGTGCCCAGGGAGGCATCCCAGACTCATGGCAGCACCAGGAGGAGGCACTGAGGCATGGCAGAGGGAGATCCCCCTTCCCACAGGGACGGAGGCCCCTGTCTCCCAGCCTGGCCTGCTGATGGGGACTTGGGCAGATCCTGGGACTAACTGCTCCACACAGGCACCTCTGCTGAGGCCAAAAGAGCTCTTGGTGCTTTTCTGCTGGATCCTGCCACTTTGGGGAAGGGGCTTTAGCTGTCTGCGCAGCTGTTGTCAGCAAGAGATTTGGCTTTTACAACCCCAGGTCCCACTTCAGGAACTGAGGATGGCTATGGGGGCACCTGAGAGACACCTCACAGTACTTGCAAGGAGGAGATGGAGTCAGGCTCCTCACAGCAGTGCAGGGGGGAGGACAAGACATCAGGTATAAGTTGAAATGAGAGTTTCAGGCTGTGTATAAACAGAAACTCTCTTCCCATGAGGGAGGCAGTGGAACAGGTCACCTTGAGTGTCTGTGCCGTCTCCATCATCCTCAGAGGGATTTCAAGCCTCAGGTGGTCCAAGCCATGAGCAGCCTGGTCTGGCTCCAGCACTGGCCCTGCTTTGGGCCAGGAGGTGGACTGGAGACCTCCCGAAGTACCTCCCAGCCTGAATTACACCAACATCCTATGATAACCAATAGGTGTTTTTAAACCAAGACAACTTTTCATGTAAAGCACATTATACTTGGCCCTTAGCCTCAATAAGGTCTTGAGGCAGCAAGTTATATAAATTATATAGATTAATCAGTTAACCATCATTTCCATCAGTGTTATTTTCACCCTTTGATTTAAGGAAGCAAGACATTTTCATTTTTGCAATCCCATGCACTTGAGGCAAACTTTCCAACATACGTGCTTAAGTAAGTAACCTCCTTCTGACGGTGCTGAGCTCTCATCAGCTGTCTCTTGAAGGGAAATTATTGCCAGCTGAGCACTTTGGGAAATTTGTTTCTTTGTTTACCAGCCCACATAAGACTTTTGGACCCTAATTTTTGGCACATCTTCTAAAGTGTCTCTTCCACAGTAGCTTCTGTGTGTCCTGAAGAGGTAAATTCTGTCCTTAGAAGAAAGGCGCATTATTGTCATAGAATCATAGAATATGCTGAGTTGGAAGGGACCCACAAGGACCATCAGGTTCTGGCCCTGCACAGGGCAATGCCAAGAGTCACATATCTCTGAAAGTGTTGTCCAAGCACTTTTTGAACTCTGTCAGGCTGATGCTGTGACCACCTCGCTGGGGAGTCTGTTCCAGTGCCCAGCCATCATATCTGTGTTATCATCCTCCCAAGATCAAAGAGAGTGGCTGACCCATCAAAAGTCTCACAGTGAGTGAAAATCAATACTTCAAACACAACCACCCATCTGTTAGTCATAGATTTCATTAGCAGAGGAGCAAGATCCACCACCCTTATCCAATTAGGTAAAAGTTTTGCTAAAATTTAAGGGAATACATATTAAATATGAGCCTATGTTTATCTAAAATACCAAATTTTGTGTATGTTCTATTTTTAGTCATATCTGTAAAAGAAAATACATTTTTTCTTTCCAACTTTTATTTATATGTCTGTTTTCTTCTCTTTTTGCAGTAAATTAGTCACTAATTTAATCATCTCTAAGATCCATATTCTCGCCCACACCATCCTTCATAGGAGTACAGTGAGATAAAGATTCTTATTTGCTGCACTGGGGTATAATTAAACTTTCTAAATTTCAATTATTTCAATTTATTACCATGAGCAATCACATGGCCTTCTGCAATACAAGGAGATAATGTTTTCATTTTAAATGTTTCAGAATTTTCTACACTCATCTTTAAATTTAGCTTCCAGTCTCTGATAATATGGTTTACTTACATCAAATCAGTAATACACTCCACTGAAATGGTTTATTTTGTTTTGGTTTGGTTTTTTTCCCTCCTATGGCCATACTGGCAAGTTTCACAGATGAGCAGTATGACAAATACCATATGTTCACCTTCAGGCCACTATGTTATTTGCTGGTAACTGCAATTCCTGCTGCTATAGCTGCTCTGTGAAATTAAGAGTGACTATGACACTTTCCTTCTATTACCTTAAGTCATCTTATGTATCTAGGCAACTTTCTAGAGTCACTGCTCCATGAAATGAATTGAAATATGTGTAGATTCACAGTTCACATTGATAAAACACAAGCAACATTAGAATTCTGAACAGAAATGAAAAACATTCAAATTGGAAAGTTGCCTGCAAAAAATTCAATACTTTTCTGGCTTTATTCATTTGTTTCAGCCTATATTGTTTATGAATCTAATGAAATGCTAGGTTAGAGCTCCATTTCAGTATGAAATGACTCAAGGGAATAGAGTAAATGTCCAACTTCTTGAACAATATATGACAAATCTGTAGAGCAAGTCCTTTGATTAGTTTATCTAGTGGCTTATAACTTTGCTTTTGAATAAACAGGGATTGTCAGACTGAGGTAGCAGAAGAGTTTGCTATGAATATTCATGCAAACACGCCTGTCCTAAGTCTTGCACTGTTTAATGGAGCTATTCCTCTGCCTTGCTTTGATTAATTGACTTTTTTAATGAGGTTTTGTTCATTTTTGTTTAAAGTTTCGAAGAAAGAGGGCACAGAAGAACAACTAACCAAATTGCCATTTCCTGAAGACCAAACAAGCTGTCAATAGGATCTAAGAGTTCAATAGAAAGGCAGGATTGAGCCTTATATTTCCTAGTCTTTCTTGAGTCCTGCTTCCCACAGGACCACAGAAGAAGGGCTGACTAAGTAAGAGGTTTCAGTTTTCTTGCTATGTTTAATCTTCTAACAAGTGGTGCTGTCCACCCAGATCAAACTGTTCTTTCCTCAGTTCTAGGCTAGTCCTGGGCCAAAGGGTTTCATTCCTTGTTCCACTGCCTCTAGAGAAACTCCTGCTGGTCCTTCTCCATCCAGAACACCAGCTTCCTCTTCTCCTCTGATTGCAGAAATCTTCCTGAATGCTTTGGGCTGACTGTTCCTCCTTCATCAGCTGCAGCCGCTCGCCTGTGGACATGAAGCAGATCTCTAGCTGGCAGCTGCACTGGAAGTTTGTGAACCTTTATTAGACACACAGTCTCCCAAGTTAGCAACAGTGCTAATGCTGTAAGGTGAAGAAAGGGGGGAAAATAGACATCAAATTCCAAGTTAGCAAAAGCGTTACTGCCTTAAGAAAATCACTGGCAGGTTTAGTGTGGGATCTTGCCAGGACTTTGCAGGAGCAAGGGGAGAGAGCTAAAGATACATAGTTGGATGTAATCTATATGCTTAAACAGTAATAAATAGTTCAGTCTGCAGTCATAAGGAGGATTTACAAGGTGTTCTTTCACCCAGTAAGACTTTCCTTAAGGAGGTGGATCTGCCCTTTCTTCAGTGTCTGAGGAAAATCAGCACCATAGAACGGAACCTGTAAAGGCGAAAACAAGAGCTGTCTAGGTAGCAACAGAGACTTAAAGAGCTTTAGAGCTTGCTTCCCTCCAGGCAGTGTTATTTTGGGCTGACTAGAGATGCCTTCACACCTGTGAGCCCCCTCCTGGAGTAAGCTTTCAGAGAAGCCAGGACAGCTTGTTCTCAAAAGAACAAGCAGGTGTTCTCCTTTCATGGAAGTATCCAAGAAAAAAATCAGTCACTCAGAAGCAGTGGTGGCACCAATTCTTCCTTGTGGCTTTGTTTGCTTCCTCAGGTACTCCAGCTTCCAGTGAGATGCATGATAATTGCAGATAAAGAGGTCTCAGCTGAAGTGGGAATTTTGATGAAATCTAGACTCCTAAATTCACAGTTGTTGTCCCGAAAACCTCTGGCTTAACTGTTACATATTATTAGTAAAAAACTTGATTAGAGCCTATGTTTTGGGTCAGTGTATAGAAATAGTATAGTATATAGAAATTCAGAAAATTAAAAAGGGTTTGACTACAAACTGTGTTCTTCAATGACAATAATTAAAATGTGGTAATTTTATTGCTTGGTATCGTCAAAATCAAAAACCACTTTGATTTGAGTATTTCGGGACCATCTAGTCCTTGGATCAAGGGCACAGAGCAGGGAATTGAATCTAGATATCTCTCTTCCCTCTGTCTCAGACATGTCTGTGTCCCTTTAAAGTTGTAAAGGAGGTAGATGAAGTCTTCAAATAAAATTTTCTTGTATTCATTTTGGATACAGAAAATACCAGTAATAGCTGTTTTCCAGCTAATAAAGCTGAAAGCTTGTGAGACCAAGGTGTCAAAAGAAGAGATGTTAGAACAAGCTGCTACAATTAAGCAGCAGTGTACTTAAAAAGAAAACTTGGCTGCTGTTCCACAGTTATTCTGTGGAAACACAAGAACAGAATGGTCATGTTGTTAACAAAATGCACAGTGTTATTTTAGAAGCAGACCTTAGGGTAGCAAATTTCAGCCCTATCTCTAACAAAGGCTCTGTGGCGACCGGGGAAATGATAAAGAAGTTTGTCTAGTGGCACTGTTGAGTAAGAGGATGAAACAGTAATTAAAGGAAGTTATTAGAAAGCAATAGGAACAGGAAGAGATGTAATACTCACAAATCAACACTGATGCTGTAAAAGAAAGTGGTGTTTTCAATCTACTGACACTTTATTGTAAATGCTAGCATAGCAATATCTAAAGTAAAATAATCTGAAAAAAAATATTTGGACTTTTAAAAATTACTTTTGTCAAAATTCCTGAAGTGGGGGCTGTTTTGGAAATAAAGTATCATGAGGTGAGCGAATTATGATTGGGGAACAGCAAGCCATAGAAAAGCAAGGACTATAGGTAGGTACCCAGGTACCATGCTGGCAAAAGGCCAGCCAAGTGATGACTGCAGAGCTGCACTATGAATGCTGTCAAATACATTTCAAATGATGGAAAAGCTCACCTGAAGTGCAATAGAGTGTGAAAAACACCTAACAAAGGGACCTCACAAAGCTAAGTAAACTGGCAGTGGAATGATAGATGGAATATGTCAACAAAAGTGTATCATGGACAGTATGGCTAGTTTAAAAGTGAAAAAAAATCCCTAATGCTTAGGGATGGCAAGGGACAAAGTCTTCTTTGTCTGCAGTGATGGTCAAAGTGTGACTGGATGTCTAAATGAGAATATAAGCAATAATAAAAATAATTCTACATTGTAGATGTAGCATATTTTATTACACATGCATAAGGTTTCTTAAGGCATAATGTGTGGGTGCACGGGTGGGAGTGCATAAGTACATATATGCACTGACATAAAATATTCACCTATCTACAGAGCTGAATTTTTAGAAGCAATAATATTTAATACGATAATCCTATGATTCAGATGTTCTGTGCAGTCTTGTGGTGTTATACCCCTGAAGTGCTAATGCTTCAGCTATTCTGCCTGTATGCTCATGGAAACATGTACATGCAAATTTCTGGTTTAGATATAAAAATATCTTCCCCTGTTTCACTGTCTTTTATAACATTTTTCCTGCTTATGGACTCCTTACAGAAACTATTAGAAGCAATGAAAGTTTTTCATAGAAACATAAACTGAATAGGCAGGGACACCTTGTTTCACAGAGGCGTTGAAGGAGTGCATGAAAGATATGTGAAATCTGGGTACAGAGAAAGGCAATCAGGTGGTGTGTTTAGGGAGATGCTCGACGCACCTAAAATACAAAAAAATCTGAAACGTACAAAGGTACTCTTATATTTATCACTGGCAGAGTAAATTTACTACCATATGTAGAACTTTCTACCACATGATAACCACTGAGCCCAAGATTGTCCAGGGGTTAGGTGTTATCAATGGCCAAAACATTGAACCATCAAGTGAAAAAGAAAATTATTGGAAACACATGGAGACAACAAGGCTTAAAATTATAATCCCTGTAACAGACAGGCTTTCTACCGTGGTTTTGGAGTGATTTGAGGCACCTGAAAATACAAGTAAGCATTGGATTGATGAGTAACTGTGATTTGGCAAGGTAATGCCACAGATCCCAATTTGTTGCATTCCTGTAATTTCAGGTGATCTCACTATGATGAATGCATTTCCATTGCTCTTTGATAGCACAGGACATGTTATGTCCCGAAAAGTGATCCTTCAGCCTCCAGTAAACCTCAAATCCTATTGATCCATTAAGAATTACAGCTTTTTTTGGTGCCTTAAAGTAGAAGCTGAGCTCTACACAAGGTAGTGTCTTGCAAGACTGCTAACAGTTAGCAATGATGGAGTAAATTCGGGATAAGTAGGAATCCCAAGTGCTGTTTTTATTGCCTTAAAACTGAAAATCATTCAGTCTGACCAAAGGCAAGTGAATATCCATTTTGGATTCCTGAAATAAGTGTCGAGTTATATGATTTCTTTGAATGCAGTTTTTTATTTAGCTCGTCTATAGTTTAGCACAATTTTAATACTCAAATAGAATCCTAGTGAAGTGAAATGTTAAGTATAGAATTTTAGACTAAGGCATAAATCTGTGAAGGCCATTTAAGTATTTGCTATAATGCCATACCAGCAACAGAATTTTTCCCTAGAAATTTCCCCCCTAAATAAAAAGAAAAGTAATGTCTCTATTGTGTGTCTCTATAGTCTTTTGTCATACTAGTTTTGAACACAATTGTCACTAAGTTTGCAAACGTTAAAATGTTAAAACTGGGCATTCACAAGCAGATGCTCTCCACTTATTTATAACACTTGGGTATGAAATAAATCAAATCTCTTGAAGTGTCTAATATGCTCAGGAACTGCAAGCTGTCAAAATGAAGGAAAGTTCTCTGGCCAGATAAGCCTTTCTAAGCAATTTTTTTTTTCTCATTTTGTGTATTAAAACTGTAATCCAGGCCGTCTGACTTAGGGGTAGTTACCTGTGTTCAGCATGTCTGATTAAGTGACTTGATGCTCCTCTGCCTGGTCAGTGTGGAGACTGACAGTGTCTGCTTCCTCCTATGTAAACAATTCTTAGGACCAGGTAAGCCTGGCAATGACAGCTTTCGTTATGGTACCATGGGCTGGTGGTGAGGGAAATGCTTGGGAGAGGGCTGGTGGCTGTGATCCAATGGCCTACCTTTGTGTGGTGCAGTTGTTGGCTTTTCTTCCCTTGTCCACTAGTGAACTTGCCAGGCAGTTGTGTCTGTAGCTGCCTAAAGAAATGAGAGACAGAGCTGGTGAAAATCAGTGGCCTAGTAGAGGGCAAAGAGCTTGCAAGTATCCTCATATAACCAAAAACCTGGTGTTTCTGGTTTGGGGTTTTATTTCCGTTTCAATAGATAATAGGCGATCCTCTCAGGGAAAACTAAAATTGGAACTTAAGTTTAAACACTGGAGTCAAACAGCTACACTTTGAAGATACACAAGAAAACAGCCTGCATTTGCTCACTGCTCATGGGCCTTCCTCTTCCTTTCCCTTTCCCTTTCCCTTTCCTTCCATGGTTTGAATAAAAAGGGGCTAAGAGCAGCTTTATCTGATTCCACCCCAAAACATTTTGAATAAATTGCTAAGAAGGGAGGCAGAACTGCTTTGCTTTCTCTGCACCCGATCCATTGGTAGGTTGTTTTTTTTTCATCTGGAGTGAAATATTTGATGTCAGGGGCATCCTCTCTACCAGCATCTTTGCCTTCCTCCTACTGCCCCATTCTTATTGCCCCAGACCTATCACATGCTGCTGCCTTCTCTCAGGCTGTTGGCAAGAGGAGAAGAGAACCAGAACCAGCCAGAAGAGAAGCTTTGAAGTATATTGGGAATATTTGTTCCCATTCAGTAGCATGTTCACCTCCTCCCTACATCTCTGGTCAAGGTCCCTTTTCGAAGGTAGCACTGATACCTTTGCATCCTGACCCTGTAATACTAACTCGGAAAAATCCAAAATGATCAAACGATCAAATCATTCTATGAGGCCAAGTTCTTTCAAGCAGAAGTGCCATCATACACAAGGCTGGAGGCAGGAGATCTCCATTTCCATCCATGTCCTCCTGGGCACAGCAAGCAGGGCCATTCCTGAGAACAGCTCCTGATTTCAAGAATTGGAAAAGATCAGATCCTAATAACAACAATGCTCCTAATCTATACAATGTTTAGTTTTCTCTCTTAACTGAATCAAAGCTACTTTTGCATGGTGCAGGGTTTCATTGTAAAAGGTTCTTGTTATTCCTGAATTGTTTCTCCATGTGTTCTGTAACAGCTTTGCTGCAACCACCGGAGATTGCCCCAGAGGAGGAGCAGGGTGAGCTCAGCCGGCACAGTGATTTCTCTTTGTTCTTTTTGTCTTAGGTATTCTGGGCTATAGAAACAAGATTCAAGAACTTCAAAAAGCATGCCTGTAAAACCTGTTGCCAGACAAATTAAATCAGTCACTCCATGGCTGTTCTCTACAGGTGCATGAGGGCACTGAAGTGAGAACCATGTTAATTTTCTTTGTATTTGTTTGAAGGGTACTTTATATTCACTAGGGGATCCTTAATACTGTGTTCTTTCATTTTTCTGCATTTTAATATATATCTCAATATTGCCTTGGAATTTTGTTCCTAATTCTGAAAGTGGGCTAATTGGTATGCTATTTGATGTTTTAGTTGCTGTTTTCATTGTGAATCAGCAACAGAAATCTCTATTTCCAGATTGAAAGTGAATTACAACTCTTTCCATTATTGTAAAATATAGTTTCACCTTTTCTTTTTTTTCCTCCCAGCAGCAGTAAGCTCTTTAAAACAGCCCTTCTTGTTCACCATCTAAATAACACCTTGCGTACACTGGAGTTATTCATCGCAGTCTATCATTGAAAATATTATTTGGAAGGTGAGGCAGGTGGTTCTATGTTATGTAGACATTCACATTTTTCCCCCTCTTATGAGTAAATACTCAGTTTCAGGAAAATGCTCTGAATTGTTAATATCTGGTTTGCCAGCCTCAGAAAGGCTTTAACAGTCTCTTGAGTTGAGCAAGCTGGGTAAGCAGCAGGAAATATTGCTCTCCTCCTTGCTCTGGGATCAGAATCCATTCCTAAGAGGGAGTGGCTTTCTGGCAGCCTGGCTTGTATGTCCATGCAGAGCTGTCCAGAGCGTTTGACCTTTCTTTCAGAAGTGTGCTTACAGGCGAATAAAACTTGGGCCGCCTAGAACCTTTGCAGGTCTGGGGACACTGATTTCTCCTTCCGTGGTTGTCAGCTCTGCTGGGGTTGCTCCCTGGGGTTGCTCCCCTCTGGTGTTAGTGTGGGAAGCAGGGGTGACAGAGCTGCTTGCCAAAGGGCTAAGATACATATCAGCTCAGTTAGGTCTATGAAAGGCACTGGGCAATTTGTTTCTTTCTTGCAACTTTGCCCCATCTTTCTTACTGTGTGTGCTAATTACTAGTGTATGCTGCAGTAAATATTATTTACTCTTCTTCTCTCAGGGTGATTTGTAATTTGTGCAGGGTTAGGAACAGCTGGAAGGCAAAGCAGTGATCCTGAAATTTTCTGAGACTAAAGTCACTGATGTTTTTATGGTCATCTAATTTTCCTGGGAGTATTTTGTGTTACATGAAATGGTTGTCATGCACTTATGAGCAAGCCTAATAAATGTAGCCACTTCCCTCTGATAAATTACAGGAACAAATTTGAATGCTCATTAGCATGTATATATTAACCCAGTGTGAACACTGTCAAGAGTTCGGCAGGGTACAAAATTATCACTGTGGCTTACCCTACTGTTTGGATCTGGGTTCATCACTTGGCAGGAGATCAGCCTGAATGGCAATAAATAAATAAATAACTTCTTTCTAATAAGGGAAACTGTATTAATATAAAACTGATTTTAAAGCCCATACCCATGGGCAGTTCCTCTCCTGTCAGTATTACCATAAAGAAGATATGAAGAGAAATAACTGCACAAATCAGTATAGTAGTGAGAGGAGAGGTGGGGAGGGCTCTCTGTGCCAGGGGCAAGCTGAACCAAGTAGAAGTATCACCTTGCTTTATTTCAAAGGAGGCTGGGGTCATTGGGAACAGCAACCTGCTCAGGTCCTTTACAAGGCCATCACTTGTTTGCTTCTTTAATATAATCCTGTTTTTCCATAGCCACATACAGATGTTTTTATTGTTGCCATAAGCTGAGGTACAGTCTCTTTCAGGCAAAGGAATATTTTTCTTCTAGGAAAATTCAGCAGGTAAGAGTTTTTTAATCATAATATGCAAAATAAGGCAAAAGGAGTAATTTTAAAAAGTAGCTTTTGATCCAGTATAGCTTTTTCCCAGGAGCTTTGATCAGATAACTGGTTGCATTAATTGGTACTCAGTGTAGGAAGAGATGCTAAATACTTCTGCCTGTCAATTCACCCAGATGTACAGAATAATCCAAAAAAGACCATGCAGTAACTGACAGGAATGAATTCTGAAAGAGCTGACAATCATGAATAATGCAGCAAGGTAAAAAAAAAAAATATTGTAGTTGAGAAGTAGTTCAGAGGCTCCTCTACTAACACCTTCTTTAAATGTATTGTTCATAAATGGAATTTTACCTATGAGTTTCACTAAATTAGACAGCAAATTATGAAGGTAAGCTTAAAAAAGAGTGGTATCACATCTGAAATATTTGAAATATAAAAACCTGGGGCCTGGCAAGGAAGCTCTACTAAAATGACATGTTTGTAATTGTAAAACAAATATCTCTTTTCTGTCTGTATGTATAACAGAGACAGATTTCCACTGATTGGGATATAGACATAGAAAAAGATGCTCCTGCACAGACTACTTTGCTTGGTGAACAACCAACTGAGGTCCAGTAGAAAGGGTCCCAGTGGCTTCAGTGGATGCTTGTGAGGGAATATTTTCATATTCCCTATCTTAAGCATGTAATTTGAATATGTAGGTGATGCCAGTATTCCCTGAAGCTTAAATCAACACATTATTCTCTCTTGTTTGACTGTAGTTTTGGTAGTTACTATTTCTGTCTGCCTACATTTCCTTTTCACCTTTGTCAGCTTAATGTAAGACTGCAAGACTAGAGGTACTGAGTGTTGCCCAATGTTCCCCAAAAATGGCCACAAACAGAAAAATAAGAGTAGAAAATAGGAGTACTTCAAGGAAATTGTGCTACCTTCCCAGGGTGGTTTCTTAGCCTCCAACAATTTACAGCTCCAAGACTGAGCCCAGAAGTGGTGACCCTGTTTCAGATGCACTCAGTGGGTGTCTCTTCCACAACTCTGCCAATCTGTACCAGGAATCACTGCCACCCCCTATCAGAATGACCTCCACAGTTTATTGGGAAAACTGTCCTTTTACTCCTATACTTTTGACGTGTTTCATGAGTTTGGTGGGGTTTTTTTGGTTGGTTGGTTGGTTTGTTTTGTTGTTCCCCAGTCCATGTGGAGATTTAAGTGGTTACTTAGTTTGCCTAAGAACTGTCAATGCCTGAAGATGGCCCAGAGCCAGCTGAAAGCCTAGTGAGTACTACTGGGGTGATTTCTGTCTTGTTCAGGAGTTTGTGAGGCAGGACTTCCTTCACAAATCCATGCTGACTCTTTCGTGATGCCCCAAAATTATCCATGTGTCTCACATTCTTTTCTTTATTATAAGTAGGTAGGCAATTTCACCAGAAAAGCAATTTAGGTTTTGGGGTTTTATTTTCTCTGGGTGCCTTGACCTCCTACAGAATAGTTTTGTTTTTTTTTAAATAAGAGATGTCTTTGCCACCCTCCAATCCAGAGAGTCATCAAGGATGCACTTTGGACTACAACAAAATACAGTAGCCATTTCCCATAATGTAGTCTTCACTGTATGGGAAAAGAAGTGCCAGACTGCCATGTCCTGCTCACTATAGGAAGAAGATGAATATGTAGATCAACTTTTAACAAAGAAAGGTAAGCATACAAAAAAGTGAACCAATCACAGTAGCATGTACCAAGGCTCTGTGATACGGCAGCACTCATCAAGAGCAGCCCTCAGGAATGACCTGAGGTTCGGTTTTTACGGAGACAGACCACGTTTAGAGTTCTTGCACTGTTTTCCAGAGCTACGCCTACCCTGCCAAATAAAAGATGACATGGTTTCAAACCAAGCCCAAGTGACAGAGACAGGGTTTAGGTGTATGCTGTGAAGCAGCAGCCTCTTGCAGATCATGGCTGTCTTGCAGGCAGCTGTTTGGAGAAATCCATACCGGAACCAAGGGCTTAGAGAACAATTAAGCTGTGTGGACAATCAATAATCAAGCTTGGCCTTGTTTTATTTAGGGGTATAGAGGCACTCAGTATGATCCTTCTAATAAACAGGGACAGCTTGTAAAAGGATAAGAGAAACAGAGTGATTTCTGAGTAAATAATCTGATCTGGGGAATGATGCAAACGACTAGCAGAGGCACTTTCATGCAGCGTGAAATCATTAATGTTATGTAAGAGCTGAAAGCATTCATGTAAGGCTGGTGCACTTGTATCAGGACATGGATCATGCTCTTACTCACACTGAGCATCCTTTTATTCCTGGATCCAGGGTCACTTGGGAAGATCCATCTACATAAGTTTTATTTAGACTGTAATATTTTGATGTTAACTGAGCTGAAAAGGGCTCTCCTGATGAGCTCTTTAATGAAAAAAACCAGACAAATCTGAATTCTGGAAGAAATTACTGCACATGTCTTTTTGAACCAATTCAGTATCATTGGTTGATACTGAAGTTGCATCTGAAATGTGACCCAAGTAAAAATTAAATCAAAAGGAGTGGGAGTGTTTCTGCTTAGTCCACTGGTGTAAAAAGAAGATGTTGGTTTTGGTGGCTAAGAGCTCTAAGTACAAGCAGTGCTAAGGAGGCAGGTAGTGGTGGTGGTGTGAGTGCCTTTCAGGCTAGCACTTCAGATGCTAAAATAAGATGTATTTAACACTGACTGCTTTTCAGGCTGAGATTTCTTTCCACAGTTGTTTTTTCTTGAAGGTTAATTAACAAACAAATTTTCATAATAAAGTTCCTATTTCCTGATACAAAAACTTCACTCTTCCTGGTGTAAATGGTAAGCGTAAGTAAATTAATACAAGCAAATTTTCTCATGAAGTATAGCTTTTAAAAGCATAGTAGACACGCCTTGTTAGCTAATTGAAGAATTTCAGAGATATAAAAGCACATGATTGACACATAGTGTGCAGTCAAGGGAAATACTATCCTGAGAAGCTTTCAGCAGTGTGACACCGAAAGCTGCGCTGTGCAAAGTTCACGTAAAAGAATTAATGGGCTTCATTAGAAGAATCCAGAGCACACTGATCCATCACTGATGAAAACCTAGCTCAAGGCTGGCTAGAAAAATGGTGGTTATTTTGTTTCTTCCTAGTACAAAAACATTTTGTCTTTTAGGCCTCAGTGTGCAGTCTACACAACATAAGAGTAAGAAGGCATTAGCTTGAAAAAGCTTGTGGTTCACACAGCCCAGGACATCGTAAAACTCACAGAATCATAGACTCACAGAACAGTTGCGTTGGAAGGGACCTTTAAGGGTCATAAATCAAACTGGGATCTTGCCCTCCATTACAACCACCCTAAAAGACTTTCCCCGCGTCACTGTGCACAGTGGCACTCTCTCCCAGCAGGACACAGCTCGCAGCCCTGGGGCAGAGGATCTGGCCAGGGAACTGAGCTATGGAAAGGTGCTGCCTATCTGATTAGAAATCAACACCCTTTTGATAATGGTAGTCAATATTATTATTTGTTGCAGTTTTAATTCCCTGAGCACCTCAGTAACTGTCCATGTTTTGACTCTTTCTTATGTACTTCAGTCTTTTTTTTGGGGATGCCTAATTGGGGACCCCTAGGTAATAGAATTATTTAGGTTGGAAAAGACCTGTAAGATCATTGAGTTGAATCAAGCCTGAGAGTGTCAGGGATGGTTTTTTTAATATAGACTTAAAGTCTTTTAAGAACACACCTGAGTGAAAACTGTGTAAACCAAAGGGAACACAGCTGGATAGGATGCATAGAGCAGTGTTTATCTCAATGTAATTTTCAATCAATGGAGCTACATTTTCATTTCAGGGAGACAGAGAAGCTGTTATTTTGGATAACTACAAATTTAGGCAAATGGAAATTGCAAATTCTTTTCCGCAGACTCAGACATCTTCAAGAGACAGGCTAAGATTGTTTTCATGAATACCATTCCATTTTAAATCACTTGCAGTAGTTAGCTGCAAAGTACCTCCTGGGTACTTTGATTTCATTTGTTTAGAACACAAATCAGGTATGTTTAGCTAATTCTCTAAAATTCAGCTGTATTATCTTCTTTTATTAGCCTCTCTAAAATCCTTTTTTACTGTATATTTTGAAGAAGATTAATATCCCCTAATATAAATCACAATAGTCTCTTTAGTTATGGTGCATCTTAAGGTTTACAGAGTTCAAATTATTTAAATGTTGTTTTATGTTGCCTAATTTATTCTGTTAGAGCTGTTGAGAAAAACTGTCGTTAAGATTATTTTATTGCTTGATGCATCAGATATAGATCTTTTTGAAGAGCTGTTTCTTTCTCAATTCTTGTCCAACATTTCAACCAGTCCTTATCTTTTTCTTAAATGTTTGAGAACAACTGTAGACATATGTAAAATACTAAAATACTAAAAAAAAAAAAATCAGTTGTTATAAAAATTTATTTGATAATAACCACCAGAAGATGCATTCTCTGTATGCCACTGATAAACTGGAAATGCTAGCAAGCCCTATTCTGCCTTCTAAGGAGCTGAACATGAGCTATCAGGAGAGCATATCTGGAATTCTTAGGTTTCTTTCCTCCATGCTGTCATTCTGTTACAGACATTTATCTACTATTTTTTTCTCGCCTGATGTGAATTACATGGGACATTCCCACTTCCAGAAAAGACTATTAAGGTGACTCTGCAGAAGTTACCCTCTACTGTAATATGCAGTTGGGGTTGATCTGTGAAACTCTCAGCAGAGGTCTCCTCTCTCCCACATGTGCCCAGTTTGCTCTGAATCACAACTTCCACTCAGAGTGTGCTACAGAGGCTTGGCACAGAAAACCGCAAGGAGACCAGTGAGCCGGCGTTGCCTGGGGCAAAATGAGGACGTGCATGTTTTCCTTCAGATGGAGATTTTAAAGCCATTGCAAGTGGCTTACGTATAATTCCTTGGATTTATTTAAAAAGTTGGTTTTAATAGGTGGGTGGGGTTACAGCAAGAATGAGGAATCTAGTCACAGTTTAGCCACTGATCTTCTGGATGATCTCTTAATAGTCACATACCAGGACTTTCAGAAAGGGCCTGGAATTTGGCTGTCCCAGTTTAGAGACCCATTTCTCATTTTTATTTAGTTTACTTTTGATTTATTTAGGAGGAACATTTAAAAATGCTGCCTGGTTATTTTAGGTGGAAACATAAAATAATTCCTTTGAAACAAGCTGAGCACATCTTAGCCCAGGGTTTTGGTGTAGGAAAGTATTTTTACAAATTCCCTTTCTATTGTTTACTTATCCATATTATGGACTCAGCAATATTAATCATGTAAAGGTTTTGCATCTCTATTAAGGATATTGAGCTCTGCTTCATCTGAAATCACTATAAAGCTGTGAAAGCTAGAAATCAAGCGTTCCTATCTTTTGAGCCTACAGTCAAAAATTTGCATTTTGAACCCATGCATGTTTCAAACTGGTTCACAGCATGCTGAGAGTGGAGGCAGATATGAGAGTTGTCTTAAGGACAGCTTCTCAGTGTGACAACTGGGTGCTCTTCCAAAGAGATTGCTCATGACCACCCATTTAACTACACTTTGCTGGCAGGAGAAGGGAAAGGAAGAACATCACTAACTCTTCATCTCACGTGTTGACCAGTGCTGAGCATTTGAGAACATGACTGTGAAGGAGAGAAAGGAGGATGTAATCATTACACCTGTGTCTCTTTTCCAGCCTCACATTCCTACCGTCTTTCCAAGGGAAACCATTCACTTCAGACTGAGCTAGCACAGCCTGGGCAGGGCAGTGTCACAGTAGCTCCTGAGGGCATGTCAGCCTCACCGGGGCATGAGCCTCAGAAGTGGAAGAGCATCACTGTGGATGGATGGAGGACCATCACTGATCTCCTGGGTGCATCCTGGTCTTTGTTTTAAAGAAACTTAGTAGAAAGTTCAATCAAACAGGCAGGGGCTATCTTTTTATTTTAAACTGCAATAGAGAAAAGGAGAAAACTCCACCAAGATCTTAATGTAGCATTATTTCTTGTAGCCATCTCACCTACACATTATACGTATATATATTCCTTGTGAATAATTGCAGTCTAAAGAGGGGGAACTTCAGAACTCCATGATGGGTGTGTTAATTCCCAAATACAGAGGCACCTGAGGGCAAAAGCAGGGAGCCCAAGTGACCTGACAGATATATAGCTCTCCATGATAGGGTTTTACATTTCTTTGTACCGTCACCTACTACTCACCGTCAGAGAGATGCTCCTGATCAGATCAACACCCTGCCTGCAAACCAGCTCTGTTGACCAGACAAGCAAATCTGCCCTGGCTCTGAGACCTTCCAGCAGTCCCTTCAGTAGGACTGATGTTGTTTCATTCAGATTCCAATTTAATGCAATTTGTGTGTGAATGTGTATGCATGAGGATATAAAATCAGACACAAATTACTGAGTTCACTTGTTCTCCACCATAGAAGAAGGTACTTGAAAAGGTGTGAGGAAAAAGGAGCTGTATTTATAGTACAGCATTGCAACATTATATAAGTAATTAATTAGAACAAGTGAGAGATCTTACAATTTTTGTGGTTTTTTTAAAATGTGACAAACAGAAATCAGAAAGGAGCTGATGTGAGATAATTGAATTAAAATGAATTTTACAAAAGGCAGTAACAACCTACTTAAGTGTTACCATAACTCTTGATATTTAAATATATGATCCTTATCAGACAGCTGTGATTAGCCTTTAAGCAAAACCAAATTTTGTTTTAATCAAAATTATAATGTTAACTGCCTTTTTCACAGTTAGTTTGCTTGTGGAGTATTAGCATTAATTTTTTATGTAATGTAAAAAAAAGATAGATTAAATGCTATCTAGAAGGATGTTTATTATTTTAGAATTAGTTATGATTTCATATAAACTATATAAGATGAATAATTGTATTTGTTTATAATCATGAATATTATCTAGATTAATATAGATAGATTAAGTGTTATATAATTGCCTCCCTTCGTGTAAACAGTAGCTTCAATAGAACGGTTCATTAATTCAATATTTAAAACGGTTTAATGCAACTTCTGATTTAAGGGGTTTTTTTCCACTTCTCTTGCTTCCCAGCCACATATTTAGTGGAGTTTTAATACATAACTACGTATCTGATACAGCTCTGTCAATGAAGGCAAAGTCAAGAATGATTCAGTTATAAAAGCAGTTTGTGGTTATCTGTGGGTGTATGTTTGGGACTCTGGATTCATCCTTTACTTGCCTTCCAACAATCTTCTTGGATCTTTATCTTTGCAATGGGTAATTTCCCTGGATTTGAGGGGCAGACATATGGATATATTCCTCATCATATATTATTAGGAACATTAGAAGTATTTTCAAATCAAGCTTTGTAGGTGAGGACAGGTATCTTGCATCCTGGGCCTTTTTTTTTCCTGGGAAGTCAGCATAGAAATTGGAAGATAGGTATGATTTTCTTGGGGTAACCAAGTTAATTCTGGCAACGCTGCATGAAACACAGGGTTACACAGGGGTACAGGCTCAGAACAGTACATGACAAAGAGTTGTACCAAGGGAGCTCTAAGACAAGGGCAAGGGCAAAATAGCCACCAGTAGGGAATGATGGCTATTTTCTCATTTCCCCCACCAGCAGGGAATGGTGTCCCCTACTCAGGGAGACAGAGCATGCTGGCTGCCTGCATCTTTTGACAAGTCAACATCTACAAATTGTATACTGGTCTGACCAGTAAGGATTATACATATATTTTAAGAAAAAATACAGCTAAACACTGTCTTTATTTTTTTTTCCCTTGCAGCATCAATGTGTTTATTCAAATGTTGATTAAATTGTCTGTTGTCTAAATAAAAGCAAGTTAAGGATGCTCACTAAGGGCATCACCCCTCTTCCAAGTAGGAAGCAGTGTGCTGTTCATTGCATGTTCTTAAATCCATGCCATTGCTTCATGGCTTCATTGAGATGTGGAATTCCACCAGGACCAACCCTTAATGCCCGCTTTGCAAATGAGGAGCCTGCACCTTGGTGCCATCTCCCATCATGGATCTGTTGTGTCTTCCTCAGAAAGTCTTAAGTCACTGTAATGCATTCCCTGTGTTCCTGTAAACTCCTTTAGTTTGTTATCTCTCATAACTTGTCAGTCATGGCTAATGATGTAGTAGATGCTGTGGAAAATGGATGTCAGTCCTTGGAAGACCATCATTAAGCCATTAAGTCCAGTGGTGTTGTTCTCCTTTCCATTCCATGCTGAATCCTTATTAGAAATATAGAAATCTACTGTAGATGGCTAAGCATGGAAAGAGGTTGTCTCAAGATTTTTATCAGAATTTAAAAATAAATTTGCCTTTTTAAAGAAAAATTGTGGAATAATTTCCATTTTGATGTAAAGGGGCAGGGAGAAGGGTGAGCTATGAATTTATGTGTGTGTGCATGTGTGTGTGTGTTTTAATAAAAATAATTTAATCCCAAACAGATTATTAGATCACATTACTCTGTAAGCAACCAAAGGGGTGAAGGAGTAAATTTGAGGACACCATTTTTAGAACAGTTGTTATTTCCCAATACCCTGCTAGGGGTGAGTGAAAGGGGAAGGAGGTGTGTGTTGGTTGGATTTGGAGGAATTCTTTGTAATGTAGCTGAGTAACACAATAGGTTCAGTACAATGAAATGACATTACACTCTCACTTTCTCTTAATAAATAATTATTAATAACTGACTAGTTTATTTAAATACTCTTGCCATATAATAGGAGCTAAGATGGTTCAAGCTATTTGTCATAAGGAGCAACATTTCTCATTATTTTTTTTACTAGTTTACATGCAGTTCACATATTTCTGTGATTTCAGGTAGTTAAAAGTCAAACACATAAAAAGAGTTCCTTTACTGAGCAGAGGTTTCAATACTTTTTTAAGGCACCCTAAAATGGCTATTTCAGGTTTTTTTAAATTTAACATGTCCACCCCACACCCTGTTAAATCACTGTTAGATCTTCTAATTATTCTTACAGATTAAAAAGTTATGCCAAATTAAATTGAAGATGGAGTTGTGCTGCACTTGTTAAAATCTGCTGGACTACAATGTAAACAGACATAACAAAATGACTGCTTTAGGCTTCTTCATAATTTTTTAAAGTATTTTACAAGAAACCACAATTGGCTGAGATGAGTGCATTTTTTAGCAGTCTGTAGAAAACTAAAGTTTCAGAAGCGCTGACTGAAAATAATACAGGGTTTTTCTTGTCTACTAATTTGTATCCTTGGCTTTCGTAGTTCTTCCCCTTATAATTTGCACAGCATGGTGTGTTTTGAGGCGATTACAACACTAACTCTAGAACAACTTTCTCTCCTTCACTGGACATAATGCTGGAAAAAGGGAAACAGATTTTTCCCTTAATCTGAAGAAAATTAAGGTACTTTTTTAAAGAAAGAAGTTAAATATACACAACATATGTTTGTAATTGAGAAAGAGTGACATAGCTCAGATCTCTGCAATATTTAGGCATTTGCACGTATTTGGATTTTAATAGGCAAATATTTGTGTGTTACCTTAATAAAGGAGAAGACATTCCCCTGGATTATCAGTATAGTCTCAACAATGTAAGTCACAGCACAGCAGTAAAACACATGTATGAAACACCTTTGGAGAAAACAGCATTTTTACTCTCATCCATGACAACACTTTCTTTTTTTTTTTTACTTCAATGTTTTAAAATTACTGCTGTATTTCCAGCAAGCCCATGAAAAGAGTTGATAGAAATTACCCAATGAAACTAAGCTTAACCCTACCTTTCCCCTGAAAATCCAGAGCAAATCCAAACTAATTATACCAAGAATAAAACCAAAGCAATAATTTGTTCTTTTGCTGGTGGACAGTGGAAAATGAAGATTGCAGTTGGGTACAACATGGACCCTTTGGACAGCAGAGAGTCATTAATCAGTCATTTTATAACTGCCAGGCAGGCCCTTTTAACACCCTTTTTGATGTTAATATTCATTGCAGCCTTTAAGTATTTCTAGGGAGACTACAAGAGAGGTAGGGATGCACTCTTTAGTGTGGCCTGTTGCAACAGGGCAAGGCGTAATGATTTTAAACTAAAAGATGGTAAATTTAGATTAGAGATAAGGAAGAAAAGGAGAGTGGTGAAACACTGGAATAGGTTGCCCACAGGGAGAGTAGATGCCCCATTCCTGGAAGTGTTGAATGTTGAGGGAACATCAGACTCTAAGGTGCACACTCTACGAGTTCAGCATCAATTTAAATTTAAGACAGAACGGCTGCAACAGGCTCTCCTGCAGCAAGTCCTTGCATACATAGCTTTTAAGCTTGGCTAAGGATAAAAATTATAGTCAGTATCTATGGAGAACAGATGAAAATTGAAACTGCTATGATAATTTTTGGCAAGAACAGACTAAGATGGGGACTTTTCTTCTACATGGACATGAATGTGGATGATGAAATGATGAATCTGCCAGGAAGAGATTCTGCCTCTGAAATAAGATTAGAACAGTTTAAAAAAGCAGTGGAATCACCTCTTGCATATGTTTACTTCTGTTTTGTTTCTACCTGTTTTAGAATTTGTAGAGCCCTAAATTAATTGTACTTTACTTCATTGTTTATACAATGTTTACACTTGTTTCAGTTGAGTCAGAATAATCTCAAGATAGTGTTGAGGGCAGAGCACACCATGCCAGGTGTTCCACAAATGCTGCCATCTCTTTTTGCCATCTTAATGCAAAGATGGAACTTCACCCACCCTGTCAGACTGGCTTTATTCTCTTTGCCAGTACAGCTTTACTGAGTTTTAGGGAATAAAACAAGCCAGACTTTCTTCTGGAAGCTGTCAGCTATGCCCAGAAAATTCGCAGGTGTTCCTGGTTAAGCCGAGTATAATGCTGTGGATTGAGGGATGCCATCTCTCAGCATTTCTTCCTCCCAGTTACACCAATATGAGAACTCTGCAAGAAAGAGGCTAATCTTGTGGCCATTCTTTACCCCTCCATTTCTAAAAATGGTTACAAGAAGTCTATTATATCCAATTATTCCCACATAGTGCCTTTTTTTCATCTCTTCTTTAGACCTTTTGACCTACCTCTCCTGCAGGAAATTTTACAATCAACTTCCTAATGTTCTTGACAAATCTATTATTAAATAGACACTAATCAAATTGCAAATTACAAGAAGATCATATTATGTTCTATTAGTGGTTTCTAATGGAAATAAAAGCTACAACATAAAGCTAATAAAGGTCAGTTGACATACAGAGTATGACAATTAAAACCATAATCAATCAGCAACTGTTACCATTTGTAGTTTGCAGATCCATTGCAAAGAGTTCTACATATCTATGCAATATTCCAGATTGATTTTTCTCTTTTTCACACCAAATAGGCCACTAGAATATTCCATACACCCCCTGACATTTTGCAGAGCAGTTTCTGCTACCAGCTCAGTTATGTTTTTAACAAGACATTTGATGCTTTTTGGAATCTGGAAGTCCTTTTTGACCTATGACATTTCAGTTCAGAGTATGTGCTTTCTTTGCAACAGACTAATCATCCACTTTGTCCTGTACTTAGGCTGAGTGCACCCTCAGTGGGTTTGCAGCTGGCCCCAGGCTGAATGGTGCAGCTGACATGCCTGCAGGATGGGATGCCATCCTGTGGGACCTTGACAGGCTTAAGGAGTGGGCCTGTGGGAACTTCATGAATTTCAACAAGGCCTAGTACAAGATCCAACAACTAGGTTGGGGAATCCCTGTATACATACAGGCTAAGGGATTAAAGAATTGATAAAAGCCCCCCGGAGAAGGACTTAAGGGTATTAGCAAAAGAAAAATTGGACATGAGCTGGCAATGTGGGCTTGCAGCCCAGAATGCCAACCACACCCTGGGCTGCATGGCCAGCAGGTCAAGGGAGGTGGCTCTGTCCCTGTGCTCGGCTCTTGTGAGACCCCACCTGGAGTGCTGTGTCCAGCTCTGGGGTCCCCAACACAGGAAAGACATCAATCTGTTGGAGCAGATCCAGAGGAGGACCATGAAGATGATCCTCTGTAAAGAAAGGCTGAGAGAGTTGGCATTGCCTGGAGAAGAGAACCCCTGGGGAGACCTTTTTGCAGTATACTAATATATAAAGAGGGGTTACAAGAATATAGGGACTTTTTACCAGGGCCTGCAGTGTTAGGACAAAGGGGCAAAGGTTTTAAACTGAAAGAGGGTAGGTTTAGAAAAACTGTGCCCAGAAAAACTGTGAATGTCCCATCACGGGAAGTGTTCCAGGCCAGGGAGAAATTGGTTTAGAACAGTTTAGTAAAAAATGTCTGTACCCATGGAAAGGGAATGGACTAAATGATCTTTAAAGGTCCTTTCCAACCCAAACTATTTTATGTTTCCATGATTTTATACTTTCCACTTGTGTTTGTACCTATCACTAAGGAGTAGGTATCATTTTAGTATTAAGGTAGCTGAATGAAAAGCATTCTGGGACAGCTGTATGGCAATAAAAATTATCTGAAAGACATAAACCCCTTTTATTTCCATGAATATTGAATGTTAACATGGGTTAAAGCAAACAACACAGCTAAAGACCTAACAGTTTAAAAGATATGTAAGGTAACCAACCGTACCATCATTATAAAGAAATTCATTCTTACTGATATTAAAAAAAGCATTGTTATGCTAAAAGAAGAAAACATTTTTTCAAAACATGCAGGGTCTTAGCTATTCATTACTCTGTAACTTCATGCCAACAACATGATTAAGATTTATTCTTCCAGATGTGATGAGGTGGAATAAGTTTCTTTTCCTTTATAGACAGATTCAAATACATTTAATTTCAATGAACTATGAATATTTCATGCTGTTGCCTGAGAGCATGGCAATCTGTTACACCTGTGCTTCAGAGCTTGGTGCAGCTTACAATAACCATACACAACCCCTGTATTTTGATGATGACAGTTCAACCCTTGATCCTGAAAGTGCACCACATACCTGTTTGCACAGCACAGGGAGATTCTTAAGCACTTGTGCTATCAGTGCCTCTGGGACGTTCATAAAGAGTAAATCACTGAGAGAGTGAATAAGGGCATATGAGCAAAGGTTATGCATGAACTGGAGTTCTAAAATGAACATAGATTGTTTGTAAAAAAACTGTACACACAAAATTATCACTTCAGCTCAACGCATGTTTACAACAGATACTTCTCATGTTTGAACCAAGTGTGTATGATTCTTTGAATCACAAAGATCTTTTCCGTTCTTGAGGATACCTAGAATAGTTTGATCTAAGGCAAGCAGAGAGGGTTATGTTGGTCTGCAATCTTTGTGTAAAATGAACAAAGACAAGTTGCAAGCTGCTAATACTTCCTCTACCTGAGGAGACACAGACTTACTGGAAAATGTGCTTTGTTTGGGAGAAAGTAGAAAAATATAAGCATGGAATAAATGTATAGGTTACTAACGGTAGAGTTCTTTGTAGAGCTCTGTTAACAACTTTCAGTAGCGGCCACCCTGCACATGTGAAGCCTTTTCTGTTTGTACTCGATGAACTTTGTACATCTTCCTTTTAAGCAAAACATGAAGCAGAGAGAGGCTCTACGCTGCAGCATGCTGAAGCTGCAGCCCACTTCTACTTTGGAGAAAAGCGTAAGAAAAAATAGGAAAAGTAGTGATCAGTTTTCTGCTGACAGGTCTCTGTGGGAGTTTCGATGGGGAACAGTACTCTGGGCAACCACATTATTTTGGCCTAAATTTGTCCTTGTGGTTTCAGTCAGAATTGTGTACTTCGAAATTGCTGTTTGCTGCTGTTGAAGTGCACAGCTGAGCAGCTGCTCCCTCTTAAGACAAAGGAGGCTGCACTTCAGGACATGTTCAAGTGATTTCTGATTGTAAAGCTTTTTGGGGTTCTTCAGACTAAAAGGCATTTTTACCACTTCTGCTGCTACTGGTGTACAGTGAACAGACAAAAAGTTCCCTTGAGCTGGTATAGAGGAAACTTGAATTTAAATAGAACTTCAGTAGTTCTGGAGGTTTTTTATTCTTCTTTTAATCTGTGTTTAATCTATAGGCTGTAATGGCCAGGGTTTATACATAATTCTCTTCAGGGCATGCTCCTAGTGTAATTAGTGACAAAACCTGACTTTAATTAATGAGTAGGATAAGGCCTTAGGGATGGTCGTGCGGGAGAACTTCTCAGCCTAATGAATTGATTTCCATTGAATTTGCTATAAATATAATACTGTTAATAATGAATTAGCTCATTGTAAGGATACCAGAAGACACTAGAAATGAGCAGATGTTACTTTTTTTGCCTCAGAAGAAGTTCAAAGGGTTGTTTCCCCAATATGTTCTCTAACAGTGTTGATAGAATTTGCAATGGGCAACATAGCCCTGTCTTGGAGGCAGTGGTTTATAGCTGTGATGTCTCCAGGTGCAGTTAAAGCAAAGGTCCTGAAAACTTATCATTCATGCCACAGAAGAAACAGCTGAAGGGTCCTAAGATATTCTTAAAGACCCTGTGTCTTCCTGAAAATCATCCCTGCAAAGCTAAGGGGTAGGTAACTGATGAAGACATCATCAAAAGCAGCAGCATTAAAAAGGTTTGGTGACTAAAAGTATTTATTTGATGAGGAGGCTGGAGCTGGCGCCAAGAAGATAGTTTCAATACTCCCATTGCCCTGTAGACTCCACTGCTCTACACTGGAAAAGGGATTCCTAAAATGCCACACTGCCACCAGTATGGCAGTCCCCTTTTGGGAACTGAACATCCTTAATGCATTGTTCTTTAGAGGTCATGATTTTCCATTCCTTAGTTTTCTTGTTTTGTAGACTATGTTCTTTCTAATCACACTCAAAAATCTGTAGATGTCTTCATTTGTGTACAGACTTCTAAGTAGGAATAGAAAAGTCCCCAAAACAATTGGATGGGAAAAAGTAAAAATTACCATTTTGATTCTCATATATATTCTGTGAGCAGCACCCAAACCTTACTCATCCCATTCTCTTGCAAATGAGCTATGTTCAAAAAGCTCAAACCTCTGGAAGTTCAGAGAGCTGGGCCTTCCTATTCCTTACAGTGGGATGACAGAAACTTTGTTTTACGTTTTCACAGCTCAAGGAATGCTCCTGTTACAGACGGGGAAGGATTATTGCCAGCCGCTCTTATGAATTTGTTTTCCAGATTAGCTGCAAGCCCAAGACACTTTAAATACGTGCTGCCGTGGAGGTGTTTGCATATAAGCTTATTTTACAGGAATCAGGAGCTGGTGCTGTGCTATCACAGTGTAACACACCCATTGCCACAGCAGTCCAGTAATGCTCTCTTGGCTTCCTCCTTCATTACAAGTCTCAAAGCAGATGCCCTTAGAATTGCATCTCCGTATTCCTGATAACAAAATCCACATTTTCAAGCCTAAATACTGGTCTCTTATGTGGAAAGGAACAATTCTCTGAACTGCAGAAAAATGCACAACCCCAGTAAATTCCACTGGATACTGTAAGTGACTAACATTCATGAAAATCAGAACACCTCATTCAGATATTTTAAAAATAACCTATCCAATATCGAAGTGTGCTTGTTCAAAAACGCTGGTCATTAAAATGTGTCTCTTTGTAGGCATTTTAGAGAAAAAAATATGTGAGTTTGATTTTTCAAACATAGTTTCCAAGTGAACCTATCTAAGCTGAGTCTGCAGTTCTGTCCCAGAAAGAAAACGCACAAAGATTTAGCAAAGGTGAAAAAATATGCCTTTTAAGGTGGAAGTCCAATTAAATTCCCTGGGTTCCTGTTGCTTTTAGCAACTAAGAAAAATAAGGAAGAAAAACAGGTTGATTTTCATGTATTTATTTAGATTTAGGGAAGAAAAAAGAGGCATCCATCCAAGGCTCTACATTTCTGCTATCATTAACCACACAATAAACACATTCTCACCACATTAAATAATCACTTCAACAGGAACTAAGCCGGCCAGCCAGCTACCTACAGGGAGTCCTGGGGGACAGATGAAGGAAAAATAAATACCTGTGAATACTCTGGGAAAACAGTAAATCTCCACTTTTCAGTAGCACAGCACTCCTGCTTCTAGCCAACATGAAGGGCAAAACAGTCAGTCTTATAAACTCATTATGATACAAGATGGAATATTCCCTGCCCTGATTATTTTGCCAAGTGCTATTCTGTTATGATGTTAAGTGGACAGGGTTATTTTGGGTGGTGAAGAGAACTTTCTGCTTTGGAAGGAAAAAGAGAGCCTGGCTGATGGTGCTAACAGAGTCTGATCAAAGGTGGGGGATGTGTGGACTCACTGAGCTGTGGAAAAAACCCCCAGCATGCAGAACCAAGGGTGTTTAGTAGACATCTGCTTCAGGACCCAAGAAGAGGATGTGCACAAGCAGTGGGTTGCAATCTTTACTCACTTTTTACATATGTGGGTAGGATTTCAGGCATTATATAGTGTACTGAATGTACTCATAATACCATACATAACAATGCAAATTAAATGTTTAGCTTACCAAAACATGCTCATGATCTCAGGGTACAGTCTAATGTATCTGGAACTAATTAGTGCTGAACGCTGCAGCAGGAAGGCACAAATGGCACGCACAGTTAAGTACGCAACTCTACACTGCGGGGGAAAACTCTGCCTCATCACAGGGCATGATCAATATGTGTCCAAGGCATCAAGACTGATAATGTTTTGTGCAGCTACAAAATACGTCCGCACATTCTTCTGTTTTTTTGCTGCTGAGTTTGGCACACTAAGGTATGCAGTGTCAGGGAAATGCAACTTTGGTCTTCTGTGCAAAAAAGGCACAAATGCATGGATTTGTTTTTTCTTTCTGGTCATGGTATTTTGAAGGTGAAGACATTTACAAATAAACCTCTTAGCTTAGAAAGGAAATAATTACAGCGATAGTAACAATTCTGAGGCTTATGAAGGAATTCTTCAAAGGTTCTAAAGTAATAAAAGAAAAAAACCCAAATATTTTCATATATTTCTCTTTGCATTTGTAAGTTGTATGAGAAACTGATAGGGCTTCATTATGGGAAGCAATTTTTGGATTTTAATTCTCTGCTCATCTGCCTCCCCAAGCCCCTCAGACATTAATTAAACTTTTATAGCCATTCAAACTAACATCTAAACATTCCAACTCAGAGCTGCTTAAGTACAGCCTCAGGCTATATCTGGCCCAAATCCACCAGAATGGCTCTGTGCCCAATCCTCTGTTCCAGCTATTGACTGTTCTTGACCCCTTTTTCCTTTACTTTTATCATCTATTATCTTAAGGGGGCCTATTCTGCCCTGGTTCTATTTTGCCCAATGGCACAACAAATTCTTTTTCTTTTCTGTACCCCTCCTACCTGTGGCCAGCAAGTATTCTCCCTGGTAACACTTTCAGAGACTTGAAATACCTTGACAGTTTGACTTTATTGAAGTTACACAACCGGTGATGGTGGTTATTTGAGCTTGTGCTTCCAGATGGCATGAGATCAATACACGGGATGTGACTCACAGCTAACTGGATATTTGGCCTTTGAAGCGTGGTGTTGCAGCTCCTTAGTAAGTGTTCCAAGCCTTACAGTTTTGAAGGGAACTGCTTGCTGATATTTGGTGAGGGAGAGTTACAAACTGTCAAAGCTGAAGAGCATTTGGGCTGAGGTTTGCTGTTTGAGCCTTCAGCTCGTCCGTATCTCCCAGTGTGTTTTATACTTCCAGCATCTAGATGTGCCATGATTTGCACAGATGTCTCAGCTCCCATTAGCATCAGTGAAGTTTTAGAGAGTGAGTCAGTGAATTTTGGGTAAGACAAACAGTTATTCAGTTTTTCAAACCACTGGCCATGGGAACAACATCTCCATTGCATTTATTTAGACCTTAGACAAGCAACATCTACCTGGGGACACCTCTGTTGCAGACAGATAAAATTGTCAGCTCTTTTGCACACAGATATGCAAATCTGCCAACAAATGACAGTTGAATGAAAAATATTCTTAATTGGAGAACTGAGAAAATGTTTTCCAGTCCACAGAGTCCTTAACTATTTGGGTAATGTTTTCTACACATATGGTTAGTCATCATTTTTTTTGCCAGTTGAGCATTACAGAGTCCTTCAGATTAAGTAACTCATTCACAAAAATGTATAGCAGAAAAATGAGATTACTCTCTGGGACAAAAACCAGTTTTATTAGTAAATAATTCCGGCTTGTGAAAGAAACCATACCACTTCATGCGAAAAGAAGACACCGTCTGGCCACCAGTGGATTCCAACAGGAATAACAAGACAGTTATGATAGCCTTAGGAGTCATTTGTCCAAGAGTCTTTCTTATTTTAGCAAGTATTAATAAAAGGATTTTTCCATTTACATTGCTTTATTTCTGACTCATTTTCTAAATCCTGTTTATGGATGTGGCAGAAATGCTTCTTGTTTAGATCTATCTCTTACTAAAAAAAAAAACAAACCCTCTTTTCCTTACATATCAAAGTGTTTCTTAAACTGTAAAGCAGTAGATGACTGTATCCATGACGGTAGATTTCTGAGGAGAACATCAGCTCTTAGCAGTATTTAGCATTTGGTGTTGGCAGTGGGACTCCTGTCAGCTGTACTACAAGGTCTGGCAGGATGAGGCTGGGCCAGTGAGCGGGAAGCCCAAGGAAGAATGAGGTCTTGTTCCTGAAGGTCCACCTGCTTTAACTCTCAGAGGAAGACAAGTAAAATGTCACTCAGCATTGTAACAACTATGTTTAGAGAAATATTTATGATTCCATTGTAAATCATATAAAGCAAAGTCTTAGGTATTCAGCAGTTATGGAGAACTGGGAATCCTGGCTGAAAATCTGGAACATGAATTCTAATGGCTCAGTTTGTCTTGGTCCTTTTAAATCAGTCCAAATGCCTGGCAGCAGTTAACAAATACCTGGTAGTTGGTACTACAGGAGTGAAACTTTGCTAAAGGTAAAAGTGGTAATTTTGATTGCTCTTCTGGTGTGCCACTATGCAATCATTACACTTCATTAATCACATTCAGTACATGTGCAGTGCTACTTACTAGTACAGGCTGGGAAACTTTCACAGTTCCACTCTTCAGAGATTATTCCTATCCCCAAAAGCACTATTACCCTTTTTACTCTAGGCTCTAACCAAAGCAGGAAATCTCAAGTTTAATGTTTTGTATTTACATTGCCAATTACTAGATGCATCAAGCAAATGCTCCAGTATTTTTTAGTACCCAATATTGCAAACTGTTTATACACAAAGCTAATAGTTATGATTGTGTTTATTGCTCATTCTGCATTCAGAAAAGCTTAAAGAAATGAGGGGAGAGTGCCTTTGTGAGAAACCTACTGTCCAAGGTCTGTGAAACCTACTGCCTGTGGGCAGCTCTAGTTAAAAGGCTTGTTATCGAATCCTATTTTCTAATCAAGAACTGGATGTTAAATTTATACAGTAAATGTACTGGGGCATAAAGAACTGATTATTAAGATCAGTCTTCTGTTTAGAAGGGGAGGGAAGTCAAAACATCTATACATACAAAATGCAATTTTTATGAGGGTTGAGTATTAATTCTGGATCCTGACACTTTGCAGTTTTGATATATTAAAAAAGCTGTTAGATAAATCTGGCACTTCTCAGAGCAAATTAATTAGGAAAGAAAATTATAATATTTTAGTTGTTTCTGGTAAAGATGCATGAAGTTATAAAGAGAATGCTGAAAGAATTTCCCCTCCCTCCAAATCCTTATTCATTTTTGTGAAGATTAATTATGAAAAACCTACCAGAGACTCATTAGGTGCCAAAAGAAATGGCATAAACATTAATATCCCTCTAGGAGCCATGGCTATGACTCCAGGAAATTAATTTATAATTCATGCTAATATGGTTAAGATGCCTCAGTGTTTGTTCCTGGATGTTACAGGACAGGCTCTAAATATAAGAACTTGCAAAAACTATGCAATAAATAAGATCAAGCTGTTCCTTGCACCAGAGAACTAGTATAGAAGCTGGGGTTTTTTCTCTGCTTTCTTCTGTCATCTTCATCTTGCTTAAAATACACAGTAAGAGCTCTGCCAATTGGGATGTAAAATGCCTTCTTGATTGTAGCATATAATTAAAACTTCCCTTTCAGCTTTTTCTCCACATAAGTTTATAAAGGATCTACTTGAATTTGAGGCAAAAAAAAGACATCTGGCTTCATGGTTTTGTGTGGGCTGCAGCTAGTTAGATTCCTTTTTTAAATATATATATTTGTACTGAGTCAAGCCTAAAATAATGAACACTCCTTACCCACTGGAATATATTCCTGCATACTGAGAGGTGAAATAAATTCTGCCATGATCACTGAAAATATGCCAGAACCATTATTGTATATTGCGCTACTTTGGCCCATTACCAAAAAGATTAAAGTCCTACACAAAAAAAAACCAAAAAAAACAAACCCAAACCAAATCCAAAACAAATATCAGATCTTCAACACAAAAAAATTCAACCATTCCAAAACCTTCTCTTCCAGGTCCAGCTTCTGACTTAGTTAAAAAATTAAAACAGGTTAAGACTACTACTACAGCATGTTGTATGAGAGAGAGTTTGTAAAGGAACCCTGCCTATTTTTCTAGAGCATGCCAGAACTACAGGTTTCAAAGTGCTGAAAACATTTTTGCTGGGTCAACATCATCACAGCCATGCATTTACAGAGTGTCCTTGATAAGAGTCACTAGGTTGCTTTACATTGAAGCTCATTAAAAATGATCAATATTTAAAAATTCCTGAAAGAAGCAGCAAACATATTTCTTTGATGTAGTGTTACATGCTAGAAGAGACTGCAGTTTTAAAATAGTGGTCGAAAGCTTAAAACTCAAATGATATAATTAGAAAAAATGCAGGAGCTTTTAATGTCTAAGGAGGGCAAACAAAGCAGCTATTGGATTCTGGTGGGAAAAGAAATCGATAAAACACGCGTGGTAGAGCTGACAGGGTGAGCTGGAACGCAGCTGTCCTCACAGCACAGTGAGATGGAGGGGGCTCCCTCGCTGGCCATTGAGCTGCACCGCTAACGGAGCAGCACTTGGAGTACATGAGAGGGATCTGCCTCATTCTAAATCCATTTCCCAGAGTGAAATTAAAAGAAATGAGAAGGTTTAACAGCGCGTTTCAAAGACGGTTGTGCTTTAAGTCTGCCAAACCTTGGCAAGCATCAGTCTGGACTGTGTAAATTTTGTTGCTTGGCAAACCCTGGATGTTTTGCCAAGTGATGAACTGGATCTTTCAACAGCCTTTCTAAACTGTTGGGATTGGGATTACAGTCTCTCCAAATATCAAGGCTGTCTCCTTTGCCTCAACTGTGCTGTAGTCTCAACCTCTGCCACCTCTGGTGCAGCAGCAGTTTATCCCGTGGGGAATCTGATAGGATTGAGACACCTGAGAGATTCACTGTGAGTACCTTGTAGCTGCGAGTATAGGCTTTGGACTGTTTTTGAAAGAGATAAGGAAGAAAGGTCTGTTGGGCAGCATCATCTATGGTTCTTGAAGATAGAGAAACATGTCAAACCCCAAACAAGCTCTGAAAACAGCCTTGATGGGACCTGTTCATCACTGCAGCACATGGCAGCTGGCAGTGCCTCTGAGGGAAAACACACCCCAGAGCCAGCTCAGGAGCTCCTCTGACACCTCACTGGTGCTGCATCTTGTAGCAGGGGAGAGATTTAGGAATTGAATGTAACAAACCCGTACACACTCCAGTAGATTCCGTTGCCCAGGAGCAAATCACTTTTTTTTTCGAGAAAGGCTAAATTTTGTGCTCCTTTGCCCAATTTTTACCCTTACGTAGTTGTTGGTACCAGCAGTGTCGCTAGTTGCTAAACAGGCACATGTAAAACAGGCAGATTGATGATCTCAAACTGGAGCACTTGCAATAGCTACAGTCGTTGCCAGGCAGCTGCTGGGTGTGGGGCCATTCGAGGACAGCAGTCTCTGGTGAGCTACGTGGCTTCACTTCTATCTCCCCCGGGCATCCTGGTCACTGGCAATGCCAAACGGCAACCCAGCTATCTGTGGGCAGAGCTTTGCCCCCTCAGTGACGGAGCTCTCCTAGCCTGGCAACTCACAGAGCTCCAGCCACATCCACAGCCCCAGACTCATGGGAACGGGAATTCCATACTGTTTCCAAGTGATCCTACAGCTAAAAGAAAAACTACTGTTTGCCATGTGAGGAGAGGTGAGGAATAAAGGATGAAGAGAGGGAAAATGTTACTTTATTGCCAAGCAGTAAGGTAAAATAAATGACAGCAGATGCATGTTCCTAGAGCAGTGCCACTCAGATGGGATTGCAGCTGGACTTCCCTGCTGCAGCTCTGCCATGCCGTGCCACTCTTTGCCGTGCTATTCCTCCCTTAGCCAAAGAGTGAGCAGGTTGCAGCATGAGCTTCTGGGCCACGGGGACAGATTTCCCTTGCACAGGGAGGGGACGGGCAGGTTTGGAACTTTCTAAGGTGTGGAGCCAGGAGATGTCCAGGTCATTTTGTAGGAAATTCTCCCTAACTGACATGTTGATAGCAAATTAACCCAAATGAATTGTGTGCACACAGCTTAAAAAAATCTGGGACTGAGTTGCAAACAAACACATCAGTTTTTATTTCAATCTGTGCAAGGAGGAGAGCAACATAAGGCATACTGAATGATTGTAAATTTAAGCACCTCCTGAATTTTTTAAAACTCCTCTGTCTCCTATCTTGAAGGACATGTTAAGTGGAAAGCATTTCAGATCTCTTTATAGATTGCCACACACAGTAAACCTTTAAATAACCAAGTGTCTTGAGCACACGGAATGACTATATTTTGCAGAGTCTTGGACCTTTACCAAATGTATTCCTCAATCAGGTTAGGGGGCAGTTTATAAAGGCTAACACACTTTTAAGAAAGATTTGAAGTGACAGCTTTTTGCATGCCCATTATCTGGGAGGTCTGAGCCCTCTCTCCTGCAGTGAGACTGACAGACTGCATGCAGCAGGGAGGAGAAAGAGAAGGGAAAACCCATGAGAGCTGTATTGCCAGTTCCATTCTGTGTGTGCATACCTGGCTCTCCTCTGCAAAGAAGGGATGATTTCCTTTTAATCTATCACCACATTTTCAAAGGGTTTCTTTTCCGCTTGAAATGCGACTGCGAAAAAATGTCAAGTTTTGCGGAACAAACTCACTCCCTGTGTGGATCCAGTCACATCTGCTAACCACAGTGATGAAGCATTAGCTAGTTCTCAGCTGAAATGTTCTGGCCTTCATCCAAAGTATTTTGGTTTTTAGCCTAAAAACAACAATGTTCAGTTCTAGTGTGTAGTTTTTAAATAAAAAGAGGACACGTCCCCCGTTTCTTTTTATTTTGGTAATGAAAGCAAATGCTTTTGGCCCTCAGTTTCTGTTCAGTGACAAATACAGTTTTTGTCAGGAGGTGGTTTCTGTAGAAAATTTTACCAAGCTTATCACGTATCAGCTCCACCTACAGCCAGTGAAGCAATGCAAGCTATTAAAGCTATTAAAAGGAAATTTTTTTGGCTGTTGTGAGTTTTGGCATTGGTTACTAGTAAGTAATCCTTAACTGAGTAGCATGGGGGATGGGAAGAAGGGTCAGAAGCTGAGAGGTAGAGTTGGCCAATGTCACAAGGACGAGCTCTAACAGGGGATTGCCACTTTGGACAGCGGGATGATCTTGTGAGGACGCAGAATTTGTATTGCAGATGGCGTTGCATGGCTCACTACTTATCTAGAAGAAATTAAAGCCTACAAGGCATGGGCAAAGTGAAGTTCAACAGCTAGTTCTTGTTTATTGTCTACCTGTCTGGCTGTCTTTTAGGGTGTTACTGCCACTAATCAGTTGTCTCTGCACATTCATCCTGTCTCAGGTAGCAAGGTTTTCCTGTAGGAATGATAAGGAGCCTTGAATGTTTCCCACAGAATTCACAGTTTCTCCCTTGGCATTTCAGTATGACTAAGAAGATTTTTGTCATCAACTCTGATGAGCATAAGTTTTAGTGTAAGCATTTCCCATGGACACATCTCCACTTAATCACCACACTAGACAAGCGTGAAGCAAGCAGAAGAGCTCCTCACACAACAATAGATCTTGGCACCGATGCTTAGAGGAAGATTTATATCTCCTCACAGGACCTCTTAACAACCTGCAGATTTGAAGAAGAGGAACAGAGGAGATGATAGTATCTTTTGTAAAGAAAGAAATATCCCTCTCTGTGGAAGAATGATCTCATGAAAAACAGCCAGCATAGCATGTTCTGCTTCCATCCCATATCTTATCAGCTCGGCAGATTGCAGATTGCTGGCAGACATCCTGTCTGGACACCCTAGGGAACATGGTAATTGTCTTATTGCATTCAAGCATGCAGCATCCTGAAGTATGTGCCTCTGACCATGCTGGAGGTCAGGCTTAGAGGCTTGCTGGCTGAACAGCTCTACAGCTGCTGGATACACACAGTATGGATGCACCTGGTTTTGCACATTAGGAGATCCGGTGTTCTCGCACAGAATCTTGGGAGGGCTAACATATGTATCTGCTACTTATGGGAGGCAGAGAAGTAAAATTCAGATACAATGACACTAAAATACATAGAGGGTACTAGGAAAAGAAAATGGGTGTTAATAAGAAATAAGGAATACAGAAGAACCATGTGCTGGCTTGCAGCAGAGATGGAACAAACTATGGTTAGGCAAAGAAGATAGGTAGGGTGTGTACAAGTTAATTTAGAGGTATCCTATATTGGAAACTACTTTCCTGACACAGCAGATCTGTGACAAGTAGCAGATCAAGGAGGAGAGTTCAAACACATTCTTTTTCAGCTACTGCCAAGATGAGGACTCATGGCATTAACACCCTGCCTCAGGGAGAAGCCTGGATTGTGACAGTGCAGGGCAGAGACACAGAGCTGGATTTGGGTGCACTTCATTTCTGAATCATCTCTGGAAAGCTAAGGAGAAGTAGGTTGCACTATCTGAAAAGTGCTTCTAATATAGTTTAACAGTTTGAAGTTTTAAGATAACTGATAATGTGGACATAAAGTTTTATAAGCCATTTTCTGTCAGTTTTTAAGCAATTCTATGTCAAGAATAATACACTAGTAATTTATATAGTTTACTCTAGCAAATAAGACTCAAGAAAAGATTCCACAGACTGAGTTGTAAAATTGTCATTAGGAAACTAGAGAGCATTTTCAGTCTTCCATCCAACATTTATTTCATGCCACAAAAGTAGCTCGTGTTCCTCTGATGTGTTTTGCATATTAGAGACATCATATTGCATGTGGATACTTTTTAAAAAATATGAATGTTGCTCTAACTTCTGAAGTGTTCTCAACTCTGGGATTACAGCTTCTGCCAAATTCCTAGCCATCTAATGCTTTCGGTTCATTGTCTTTACAACCAAACAAGACCACAGATTTGCCATTGGCATCAGTAGGAGCATGGTCAGTCAGAACTTGGATTATCATAGAATGGAATACTAATGTGTATCTTGAAGCTGACTGACTTTGATTTGACTTTGGATCAGACCTCTGTGGAAATATATATACAGCTAGTGAAAGAAATTCAACATTATAGTAAAGTCATTTGTTTACCAGCTGTTAAAAATAAATAGCTATACAAATGATGTGCCATAAAATAAGACTATTGCTATGCATAAGAATGTGTCTCTTCCTTTGATGATTGTTCTTCGTTTTGTGATAAGGTGGTGAATATCCATGTCCTTAGCAAAGCTTTATTATTGTTGGTGACGTTCGTTAATTGTGCTTTTATGCAATACGACTGCCACCAAAAATGCTTTCAGGTCTTCGGTAAAGAGTGTCTGCCATTCTTCTTCCTGTTATACTTCTTGCAACTAGGAGAAGCAGCATGTAGTTGTATGCAGCACTCCCACCACCTCCCAGGGAAACAAAGAAGTTTATCACCGAGGCAGCATTCATACTCTATCCAAAGCACGCAAAAGCTAATGGAAAATGTGAAATAAGCTGAATGATATGTAAGTGAAGAGTTGCATTGTCTTGTTTTGATATGGAGAATTTAAAGCAGGATAAAAATAATGGTGCTATCACTTATTTGTTGTCTTTTGATGAAATTCCTTGAAAGAAATCCTTATATATTCTAGCTCTGTGAGATATGGCAGATGACTACATGTTTCCATTTTGTGGAGAAACAAATTCAAATACACCAAAGCTGGGAGTTAGTTATCCAACTATGTATTGAAGCACATGTGCAGATGTGCAACTGAAGAGCAAGACTCTTTGCTTTGATTCAGCAAACAGTATTCTCCTTCATCTTGTTTCATTTCCAATACAAAATTGTTCAGTAAAGTGATTTTAATAAAGAGCCTTCTGTTTGAATTATTTGACAGTCATCTTTGATATTTAAGCTGTGACATGTAACTCTTCGTGATTTTTATTCGTATGCAAAATACAAAGTAGCACAGCTGAAAAGGAGAAATTTTAAAAATAAAAACATCCCACTTTGCAACATTCAAGTACATGCTGATTTTTCCTTATCTGACTGCAAAAACTTTTCTATATCAAGAGCTGAAGGAAGATAGAAGAGGAGGCATTCATCACTGAGCTTTATATGCTTTATATACAGACCCAAACTTCTACTAGGCCTCTGAAAAATGCAATTTGATTGCAGGTTTCTGCCTACCTTACTGTATGGGACAGATCCATACGAGAAGCTGTGTCATACTGAATAGAAGTATTAAGTGGAGTCCCATAGATTTTTGGTCAGCCCTTGAACCTCCGAGGCATGTAATAGATGAGTGTGTTCCAAGAGAAAGTGTGAACTGTGAACTGGTTCATCCTGAGAACAACAGAGAAATGAGAAAATAATGAGCTGCAGGTGAAATGTGAAGGGATTTCAATCAGATGGATAACTGGTTTGACACAAGGCTACTGTCATTTCACTCTGACATGCTGGAAGCAATAAAGAAGTACTAGTACAATCTGTAAGGAGTTCAAACAGAAGCAAAGTGTTGTGTGGAAAAACCTGACAACAGTGTACATAGCATTTCTGCTTGGGGAAAAACATACAGAAACTCGGATTTCTTCTCTCTCCTGTTCAAAGCACTCCTTGTTTGTGAAGCTGGAACAGAGAATCTTGGCTTCACAGGCGTTCGAGCGGATGCCAGGCTGTAATGATCTATGCTTGCTGTATGTACACACAGCATTAAGAGAAGGCAATGTTATTCAAATGAGCCTGTGGTTTACTAGATGAATTTAATTATTTCTGGTTTGTTTTTGCCCCTAGGGGCTAGTTTTTTATGGAATAAATTCAATATTAGTACTTAGATGACTTGCAGTATACAAGCAACACTGTTGAGAGCATACCAAAAGCAGTGTTCAATTATAGCTCAGTGAAGTCAGTAAGGACAATGAGGTTACATCTGTTATTCACAACCTTCAGTGGAGAAAACTAGGTTGCACATAAACTGAATATATAGGGAAAAAAAGATGCTGAGATCAAGCATGGATACAATTTTGAGTGGAGACCTATATTCTCAGATTAGTTTCTCCCAATAATGATTAATAATATTTTCTCACAATAATAAAGAGAGAAAATTTACATACTCAGTGAAGTCTGTAATTCCAAATTTCTCACATCTAAGGTGCTCACAGCCAGCTGTTTTTGTGAGAATAATTTTTGGATGGAGCCACTGCAAAAATTTTGTAAAGAAGACTTCTTTCCTGCATCCTACATTAAAGTGCTTCAAAATGCTAACTGCTTTTGAAAAATCATCTCTATCATCAGAAAACAGAGGCACATACTTTGGGGTTTGACAGAGCGATAGGCAGTGATTCAGGTAAGTCCTTGTAAAGTCATGAATCTCCATTTAAAAGAGCTAAAACATTGTCATGCTTGGGGGAAGGTAAAACCAATATTTATAGAGAGGAGGTCTGAGAGTGAGCTCTCCTTAGGCTAGAGAGCATTGAGGTCAGTGTTCACGTAGGTTTACAGTCATATATCTCTACTGGCACACGCAGTTGCTAGTAATTAGAAAAGATTACGTTTCAGCTGCTGCTTTGCCCAAACAGCTTCCCAGGCAAGTGCAGGAATGAGTGGGAGAAGGAGGTGTGCAGCAATGGACTTTTCATGCTGGTGGGAGATGGCAAAGCTACTTGTGTGGTTCCCAAAAATAGTAGAAAATCCAACTGAGCTAATGTTAAAATGCTCTACTGAAGGGTTAGAGCATTAGGGAGGACAAATGTGCCAAGAAAGATATCCTTCTTCCTCCACAGAAGGGGCTGCCACATACAAATGCAGGACAGAAAATGCTGACATTGTCTCTTGGTTGCTGTGGGATGTGAAAGAGATGAAGGAGATAAAGTGAGAAATGCATTTCTGATCCTCCACCATGTTTTGTTACCTTGAAGCCTCCTCACATTTGTGTGGACTGAGGCACTGACCAAAAAGCCACGTGGAAGAAGAAGCACTGACCAGTTAAAACCAGCCAGTACGTGTCCTCTGCACCACCAGCAGTGCCTTGTTGAAGGGGAGCCTGTTGCTCTCTTAGTCACCTTGTAGATGGCTCTGGAAATGGTCAGTGAGCCCATTACTCCTACTTAGGACCACCTCCCTCATGAAAATTGGGTGGCATATTCCAACACTGCCTTCACACTAAAAAAAGCATAAAATGTAAAAGTGGCATTAAAATTAAGGACGAGAAATTAGCTACTCCATTAAAAGGAATATAGAGAGAAGTTAAATACTTGTCTAAGATATGTCTTGCTAATGATGATTTCAATCTGACTTTGAATTATATTCTGGTTTGTAGATTGACCTGTCAAACTGACTGCCAAAATATCCTACACAGCCCTCCAACTCAGTAAACATCTCCATTAACAAATCTGTTACAGAAATTTGCCTTTCTTGGAGTGGAGACTGACTTGGAAGTGAAGTTACTGTTTCCCCTTACTCATTTTTTTGGTTGCAAGTGAATTGGCCCAAGGAACTTTTCAAAAAACCCTTACAAGTAATTTAATTAATGCAATTGTTCTACTCATTACAGCCTTTCCTCTTTTTCATCTTTGTCAAATACGGTTTCCCTTTTGCTCCTTAATGATGCCTGTGGAACCCGCCATCCTGCTGAGAGGATACCATTTGTCTGGACAACTTAGTTGCTACAAACTCTATCTTATTTACAAAATAGAAATATGCCTTTTCCTGGCAGACAGGAGGGTAGTGCTGAGTTACATCACTTTAAATATGCATGAGTTTTTAAAATAATTTTTAATGCTATATAACTTCCACGGGAGTCATTATACTGACATCTGAACAAGAATGATGAATATAGTTCATCAAAAATCCTTGATAGAAATTAGGTACAATAATAAATAAGTAAGCATGGAGTATTGCTGTGTCTGGATCCAGTGATCTTTAATTATGGCTTTTTGAAACTCCAAAGTATAATTTCTGTGTGTGCCACCTTTAGGCCAATTGCCATTTGTATGAAGTGTTTATAGTTTGTCTGGGTTGCTCATTAGCCATTTTCAAAAGAGGAATGTTGCTTGTCACTGCTGATGTAACATCACCATGTTCGGGCTCCATGCACAGCAGTCAGCAAGGTGTGAGCCTGTGTGACACAGATCTGGATACCTGTTCCACGTCCCCCAGCAGCTCAGTCACTGGAAACAGCCAGAAACCACTGAAAAAGCCTGTGACTAGTCCCAGCTTTATTTTGAAGAGACCTGACTTTTCAGTCATTGGAAAACCATCTGTGAGCTCCTTAACATTGATCATAATTTGTTTCTCCCAGTTTCTGAGGCAACTCTGTGCCAAAATGTGTTAGGGTAGGTATAAATCTTCTGGTGGGACATGACTTCTTGGGTCACAGTCCCAGCTTGCTTATGGTAGGGTGTCAGTTTCTGTTTGCTCAAGGCAGTAAGGAATGTGCCTAAGTTAATTATTACCTGGGACTTCTGTAGATCTAAGTTTCTAAAACAGAAGAATATTGTTAAACACTTCTGGCAGCACTGAGACTTCTCTCTTTTTCTCTTACATATCCTGGATTGATTCCACCATTCATATTCACAATGAGTTGTATCTAATTCTGCACATGGGATTATGTCATAGGATCTTATCTGGCAGGTGCAAGGTTGGAAAAATGCGATCTAAATTTTTCTCCTGATTTTACATTTCCCAGTAACTAAGGAACATGTACAGCAATAGCGCTTGTTGCAGCTCTGTAACGCACCTGAAAATCAGTTTGCTTGTTTTACCAATCTGTTTACTGGTTTTAAGATGATAAATAATAGCATATGAAGAATTTTCCTAAGGATGTCAAATGCTTTATATAGCTTTGTTGATATAACATGAGTGCAAAAAAATTACTTGATTTAATGCAAACATCAATACATTCAAGTCAAACATAAGCTGAATGTTAAACAAACACATTGCAATTCCAAACGAGCCATAGATACAAGATTAGCACCACCACTTCTCTCCTCCAGCTCTGCCCACTCTTTTCAGTGAGCCTGGGACATGCTCAAAGCTCCAGCACTGTCAGCCTGCCCCCAGTTACTCATCCCTGTACTTTCCACACCTCAGTTCCTTTCACTAATGGCCGGCACTGGAAATGAGCTTGGAAGGAGAGGAGGAGCCCACTTTGCAAGTGAGAAACACTATATGAAAAGTTCTGACAGAGGGTGTAAGTATGATAAACAATGGGAAGAAGACTCTTGCTGAATACATTCAACATCATGGTCTACCTGAATTACGCCCAAACTCAGCGTGTGGATCTCAATGTGTTGGGGTTTGGGAGGATGGGGGAGTGTTGGGCTTTTAAAAAAAGAGCCAGAACATTGCCAGAGCATGTTTTTCACATGATTGCTGGCAAGCCTGTACTTTCTGACATGGAAAAGGTTTTCTTCAAAAATTTCTTTCCAAACCTCTGGAAGGCCTGATTCAGTCACACCAGCAAATGTAATTTTATGGAATACTGCATCAGGGGAGCAGGTTTGGATACTGGCAGCTTGGTAGACCAGTGTAACACCAAAGTCCAGTCTACATCTTGCCTTCATGCCTCCATAATATAGAGCCTCAAGGGAGGCTGTGAGACGCAGACCTTCACTTGAAGTCTTAAGTTCAGAGCTTCTCCTCTAGCTCCTATTCTTTGTTGTACACAAATTATTGCCAATCTGCAGTGCCACACACCAAACAGCTCAGATAGATAGCAAATGGAAAGAAGCAGACACTTCTAGGCATTATTCATCTGAACTGTAAAGCAGCGAGCTGAATTAGGTCAGATGAATCACATCCTAGAAGCCACTGTGGCAGCAAGCAGTAGGTGACCAGCAGACAGCCAACTGCACCATAGGCCTCTGGTGTCAGACGATGCGAGTCCTGTTTATGAGGATTGTTGCCAAGACCAAATGAAGCTAGAGCATGTCTAGGCTAGCTGTTGTGTAGGAAAAAATCACCTCTTTCTTGCCCTTAAATAGGGTTCATAATATTTTTATTTTTTTCCAAACTGAATTTCCCTAACATGCTACTTAATAATTGCCCTATGGTATTGCCACCATACTTGACCTACTGATTACTTAGAGACTTCTCTGTGTTGAAATGCCATCAGACCTGAGGCACTGACACAATATGCAAAGTTTTAATTTTTTAATAATTCCTATGAAGCAGTAGCTAATCTCCTTTCTAGCAGCACAGTCAAATTGGCAACTTATCAGCACTGTTCTGTGTATTCATTTATTCAGCAAAGCCTGCCTTTGGCTTTACAAAATGGTATTGACACCTTATCCACAGCAACCAAGCTGCAGCCAGTGGACTGAAACTGATGTAGAGTAAAAATAAGGGCTGGCCCCATTGTAACCTAGAGCAGCCATAAAAATCAGGATGAGGCTTCACCTTGCCTCAGTTTAGTGGCTATCCCTTCTCTTATAATGGGATTCATTGGACGCAAACATATCTCTATAAAGCTGCATTACATCTACAGGTGCCTTATTCTTTCGTGATTTCGGAGTCCTGGGTGAGGGGATTAAAAGTCTGCACTTGGTAAGATAGGTCCCATTGTTCCAGTTTAAATGGGAAAATGTTGGACATAACAGTGAGGGAGAAATTAATTTTGTTGTGAGTTATAGGAGCACTGTTATTGTGGGTTTAGTTGATTTTCATCCCTTGTTTATTTTAAAATCATGGCATCTTTTCCAAGGTTATAGTCATGTTCATCTCAACAAAGTCAATCGTATTAAAAACAAATCCTGAAACGGAATTACCAGTTACATAACTTATGAAACCTTTTATTAAGGACCAGTTGTCGTGACTTCTGTGTATATATATTATCATTGCTCTACTGGTTTCAATGTGTGCGCATCAAATCATGCCAGATGAGCATCTGGCTCCAAATGTTCAGTACGTGCTTCTCAAGATGCTATTAAGAGTGTAGTGAGAGGAAAGGATCATGCTAAATGCTAGTTTATTTCGTCACTGGTTCATTCACAAGAGATGCTCTGAGAAAAGCAAATAAATAATATCACTTTTTTCCCTCTCTAGTTCTGTCAGTGGCCCTCTTGCTGGAATTTCAGAACAGGGAAGTCCAGAAAGGGAAAACTGCTGGTGCTGAAGGTTGGCTTCTGGGACCTATCTCATTTTGTATCATGTTATGACTAAAATGATCTCATGAATTTCTTCTGAGTAATGAGTTTGACCTCAATGTCTAATGGTACAGGAATAACTTGTGCCACGTCTTACATAGTGTGGGGAGATAGCAAGATTGCTGTACAAAATATTGGAGAATATGAAAAATGAGTCATTAAAGATCCACATAAATCACATGCAACTGGGAGAAAACACAAGAGTGTAAGTAAGTGATCAGATTATCTACTCAAATGCACGTGAGGAAGTCATATGGGGTAAACTACCTACATCATCCCTTGAACTATTCCACAAATATTGCCTGAATAGTCTTTTAGATATGTAAGCCTTTACTCCTCTTTTGGAGATGTGGAAACAAAATGCAGTCTGAGTAGCTGTGAAGCTTGTTGATTAGGAAGATATCTCCAAAAACACTTGCTGAGCTTGAAATGAAAATTTGCTTTTTTAAAAAAGTGGCTTCTGATTACAGAAGTCAAATTAGTGGTATCTTGTATCTAGATGAGTTTAGAGAAAATTATCATATGTGGTAACCCGTCAGGACGACACTCACTTTGAAAATACAGTCCCACATGTCTCAGGCTAAATACTGAATATCAGTAGCTCTGTTTGAACAAATGTCTCTACAAGTTGTCTGTTAACAATTTGCCTACTGCCAGAAATAAAATTAGTCTCAGAGCTAGGATCTGAGTTCAGAAATTATGCCTAACCCCATATTTATACCATACTGCACTTGGAGTTTTTCAGTACCCTGGAGTTTTTTAACTCCTAGATCATGTATTCAAACCACCCTTGAGAAAACAGCAATTACACTTGTTATAGGCCTGCTTAGATGGAATCAAAGCTTACCTTAGGAAAAAATCCTGTCTGCTCTTTGCACAAGTGGAGATGTTTACCTCATCTTGTGATCCCAAAAGAAGGGCCCAACCACAAATTTGCCAATAGACTAGAGTGTCCAGCTGTCATGTAATAGACCCTGCAGACACCAGCATTTCAACAAGGCTGGTGATGGAATGTGCTCAGCCTCTGAAAATTAAGACTCCAGATTCTCCATTGGCACTTTTTTAATGGAAAGATACATAATGGTCTCCATTTCTTTTCTCTACTGTGTGAAAATATGAGTGGCACAGTACAGTAAAAACCCAGGTTGTCATCTTTGCTTTTACAGTGAGGCTCTGGAGCCTTGGTCTGGATTTCTCAAGTGTGTTCTCCATCCACTGCAGCCATTGCATGGGAGTGATTCTGTTTTCTGTTGTTTTGCTCTTCTTGGGGCCAGCAATGAAAGGTCCTTAGCCTTGGTCAGTAGCCTTTAGCTGAAATGATCTTTGTTAAACTGTGGTCCCTTCCAACCTTACAGTGATTCTGTAACCATCACTGCAGCAATGACAGCAGAGTTTGTGATCCAGCCACCTGTACTTCTATTCTGGAGGAGCTTTTCCCCTCACTGGGAGAGGTCGCATTTCTTTGTGATTTGGTTGGCCAGGGTGAGAGCTGTGGGAGAGCAGGTGGGTCTAGCTTGTTGGAAATGAGATGCCATTTAACTAACTGCTTTCAGCACATCCATTTCCATGGTGGCTGCTTTTTATGGTAGAGACTCACACATCAGGTATGCAGCTCAATGACCAGAGCCACCACTTTTCCCTCCTGTTCTGCTTCCCTTCATCTACTTGGACACAGCAGTTTCTGTCACCCACTGCAGTATGGGGGTAAGGGCTGCTGCACTTTCCCACGGCTTCCCACAACCCTGTCACCCCAGCCTCAGTGTACCATCTGTCCTTTCTCCTTCCCTGAAAGGAGCTGTGCACTCCTGGAGCAAGGGCACTGGGGGTCCAAAGAAAGGAAGGAGTACTCCCTTGGAAGTGCTCAGCTGTTATAAGACTTTCTCAGCTGAAGGATTTCTTCATGCATTATCACTGGGGAATAATTAAATAAAAGGAAATATTGTTTCTTTAGATGAAGTAATTGTGTATCTCACAGGCGTTTGTAAGATGCCTAAGTTCTGGAGGTGTAAGATCCTTTTAAAGACCTATTTTTCAAAAATAAGAAGCATCCTCCTTTGAAAATCTGAGGTCTCCAGCTGGGCAGAGGAAAACTTAGACATACGCTCATTGGGTTTAGTGGACTGGTCTGTACTGTTCATCCTGTAATATTTAATTGACAAAGAGTCTTTCTCTTGCTGTCCCTTTTTTTTTTTTTGCGTAAGGAGAAGAAAGCTTTGTTTCATTACAACCCCCAAAGAACCCCAGCCAAGGCAAAGAAAACAAAGCACAACTATGCCTATCTCTCCTTACACCAGCAGATGCTGACACATCATTAACGTTAGGCTGGAATCACACATGATCCAGTCTGCATGAACATACTTTTCCATGTTTTTTAAGGTTAATCTCAAGGCTTGTTTCAAGGTGAAGCTACACAACCGTTTTAAAAATTGTCATTAAATCATTACAGCCCAGACCATGGGACTGCAATTTTCTCATTGATCCTCCCGTGTCAGCAGCATCCACATGGATTGGCGTGCGGGAGCGTCACGGCCGTAGAGCCCCCCTGTGTCCCCCCATTGCCTCTGGTAGCTCTCAACCAACAGCAACATTCATGGCTTGATAGCCAATCTGACAGAGGCAGTGGAACAGGGTGAGGCCGAGCAAGACACGCAGAGAAGGGTTGTGTGCATGTTTGTGTGTCTGTGAGCGTGTGAAGGGTACAGCAGAACAGGCGCAGATTCACCGACCAAGACTGCCGAGCTCCAGGACTTCGCCACCTGCTTCCATCAACTTTAAATACAATGGACGTTTATGATAATCCGCTGGGAATCTTCACCGTGATTCAGTGAGTAAGCTAATACATCTGTACTTCCCATTTTCAGCTAATGGGAGTATAAATATTTAAATATATGCATACTTTGCAAGGGCAATATGGTTTTGAATAGTCACACCTCTGTGTCCTTAATGGTAAGACATGTTTTGAAATGACTTAGTTAAACACTGAAAATAGTTTGACCTTTGAATTAAACTAATCTAAGCAGTGTTTCAACAAGCAGTAGCACAGACATTCCAGATAATTTATTGAAAATGCCATAGAACTGCAGTGAACTTCAGAAACTGAAGAGAGGAATCAGGCATTTTCTTTCCGCAAAGAATGCTGACTCTCTCAGAAGTTTTAAGAATGTTTTAGTAAGCATGTATTTATGTCACAAATGGATTTGAAAGATCCTGAAAGTAATGAAGCAAATTCCCATTAAACTGCATGGTATGCTTGTCTTTGAATAATGAACTCATACTGTAGATAAATTATTCAAGATTTCACTGTATTGTATGTATGTTGGGCCATAGCATAGGAAATGATGTTTGTTTAAAGTCAGCCTCTCTGCATTTATTTGCTAAATGAGGTTGTCCAATACTTAGGAGGGCTGGGAGTTGGTATGCCTGGATTCTGTTCCTAATTCCACCAAAGACAATTCTTCAGCCAAAGTCGCGTTAGGTTGGGGTTTTTTTGTTCATTTGTTTTGGTTTTGGTTTTCTTATATTGTTGTTATTATTTTTTGTTTGTTTTCTCTTTTTGAATTTTTGGTGTTTTTTTGTCTCTAAAATAGATATAAAACTAAAACTTAATGAATAACAGTGCGTCAGGAGAATTAAATTTTGCATAATCCAAATCTTCAAGAATTGTAAAGATTTGGACTCATTTGGTCCCTTTCTGCTTGAATAGAATTGTCTCTTCCCATCGAACTGGACTGCAGCTGAAATTATTTTCTTTGGATCTTTCAGTAATGTAGCTTTTTTGTGCCTTATTTAACTTGTTTTGCCTCTATTTATTTTCCACTAATGCGACAAAATAAAATAAGCCCAAAGACATCTGTAAATTTTCATTAACTATATGATTGTGAGATTTGTGTGTCTATTCCTTCTGCATTGTTTGCTTTTCATTACTCTTTTTAAAGTTTTAAATCGATGCTAGAAACCTTTTTGAATAGGGACCTTGTCTTTGCAGGTTGCCAATGAAAAAGCTAGTATATTCTGGAGCATATTAAAATAAATTCCAGAATTCTGAATAGTTTCTTTATCAACATAAGTCTGTCCTTCCTCCTCTCCAGGAACCCCAAGGCAGATGGGCCACTGCTGTGGGGCCAGCTTGCTCCCTTGTTCTGGATGCAGCAGCTGAATACAGGAACTGGGCAGACTGCAAAAAGAGAGAACAGAGACACAAAAAGATAGCAAATACAGAACCACATTCATAAATATTTTCCTTTCCCCACTTTCCCTCCTCCAAAACCAAGAAAACAAACACCAAGCCTGGAACAGGCAATGCAAGTGGAATACAAACAGATACACTCTCAGGAGCAGCAGAGGGATTGCTGCTTCAGCTCCATGCATGTGGGACTTGCTCAGGGTGATGCTGTTGCTCTTGGTCTTCCAGAGCCTCTGGATACTTTGCCTTTGAGGACTGCTGGGCTGCTATGTAAAGCAAGGCAACCACTACCAGTTCAATGGGGCATAGCAACTGAAACCCTGCAGGAAGATTTGCTGAATAAATTGATGGAAAGATAGGTTCATCTTTCCGTATGGTCCTTCACATTTCAGGGGGGCTGAAGTGTGTTTGCAAATTCAGACTTTTCAGTAAGGGTTAAGGGCACCCTAAGCCCAAAGGTCGAAGGGTGCCATTATTGAAGTTCATATGCACTGGAGTTACGCTCAGCAGGCTTAGGACTGATCATTAATTTTTTTTCAAGTGGAATTCTTTGAACATATTACATCAGAACAAAAGATGCTTGGAATGAGTGGGCAGTACTTATGCAGGCTCTACCATAGAGCCATGAGAAAGAGGCAGAACTCTCTGTTATGCACATTCCCCTTAAAACATGAAGAAAGCTGACAAGTCCTGAACAAGCATAAGGAATTTGAAAGCTTAAAAAGAAAGGAAATATTCAGATACAGTCATTACAGTCTCGGTACTTTATCTGGATAAGGAGTGCCAGGGATACAGAGTGAATTAAATAAGGTTCTCATATAGTCATCAAGTGCCTTTATTATCTGCTGCAGAACCAGAATAGGCTGGTTTTTTTTCCAGAGAGCTGAGCTATCCCCCAAAGTCAGTAATACAGCTCCCTAACTGCTTGTGGTGGTGTACCCACAAAGCTTGATTAGGCATATGCTCCTTGATATAAATGGTTGAGTCTTCATCTCTGTGAAAGCCACTTACCTCTATAAACAATTCTGCTTCATTGTGCTCAAAATGGAGAGAAGCAAGAAAAACCAAACCACACCAAACCAAAAAAACCCCAGAGAAAGCAATATATCTCATCATCTTACCTGCAACAGTTGAGCAGTGAGGGTTATGCCTGTATGTTGGGGTTGTGTTTCTGACACACTCTTCTCTGAATGCCCATCAAGCTCACTGTGAAATCAACTTGCAGGAGTTTAACCAGAGGAATCAGCTTACTGGAACAGAGTGTTTGTGGTTTCTGTGATTTGGCAATGAACGTACCCCCTATGAAGCTGCACAGTGCTGTCCCCAGAGCACCACTCCTGACACATGAAGCTCCATAAGAACAGGTGTCCCACCATGGACATGCCTGGAAGATGAAATGTCTGGCAGTGGTGGCCTGAGACAAATAGACTTTAGGAGCCAATTCTCAAAAACTTGACAGAAAAGGCTCATAATGTAAAGGATTCCAAAACCAGTGATTTGTACTGCTCATTGTTAAACTTTTAAAAGACAAAAAAGGCAGATATTTCCTAATTTGAATCTCTTTGTCTTTATAACATTAAAGTGCTACCTTTTCCAATAAAGAGGGAAAAATAATTTACTAGCTCTCATAGTGGTTCATCAAACTAAACAGTTTTGTGTTTTACCATGTACAGACAATGTGAGCAACTAATGATGCCTTTATTAACTCAATAGTCAGAATCTTTTCCTACACAAAGGATTTCCCTGGACCAAGACCCCTCCTAAGAGATCCCAAGATGTGTTTGCATTAGCAGTTTAGTTCAGATCAGGAATGTACTCAGGAAGCAAATATTCTGTTCTGTTCACTGTACTTGCATTGTCAGTCTGAAGTGGTCTTGAAGCACACAAACTGGATGTCCCTCTGCTGAACCAAGGAGATGGGATCCAGCAAGGCACCTGCTACACACCAACCACTCAGCATCCTGTGTAGGGCCCAAACAAGAGATACTCCGAAGTAATATCCCTAAAATGTGTACAGGTTGGCCCTCAGCTGCTCTGTACCCACAATTTCACTCTACAGATCCACTCCAATTACACTGTGCTACTTGCTAATGCAGAGACGCCCTGCACTTCTAAAGGGGACAGTCAAAATCAGACTGGCACTGAGCCAGATCAGCTATTAGCTTGCCGGCCTTTGCTGCAGTTAGCATTGAGATTATGGAGAGGTGCCAAGCAGGAAATCTATGACTGCAGTGTGGGTGGTGTTTAAAGCAGTTTTTAGCTTTAGGTTAGATGAGGGTTTCCAAAAGAGTGGTCTTAGTGACTTTTTTTTTTGCTTCTAGATAAGATGTGTTGTTCTCTCTTGGTTTGGTTTTTTTTCATGCTATGCTCGTCATCATTATGTGGAAGGTTGTGTCAGGATAGAGCAAGTTCTAGCCAATGCCAACAAAAAACAGCAGGAAAACCCACTGTCACAAGCCATCCACTTTGAAACAAAAGCAAGGTAGAGCAAGTGTTACAAATACTGTCAGAGAGATCATCTGGATGATGTAACTGGATCTGTGACCTTCCTTAACTCACAGGGGATCTTTTCTGCTCAATAGGCCACTGAAATAGCTGACTTCTGGCTAGATTTAAATAAGCCACTTGTAAATAATTTTGTCATGTGTACTGGGAGGGAACAAATTTGGCTGCAATTGATTTTGTTCCTGTACTTTCACAGCATTTTGCCACAAGCCCTCAGTATTGACAGTCTTCCCAGACCTACAGTGAATTCACAGTGGCTGCCCTAAATATCTCATGCCTGCTATTTTCTCTTTTCCTACATGTTCATGTTGAATAAACATTGAAACCATTTCTGTCCTTGAAATATTTGCATACTGTGGTAAAGTCTCCAAAAAGGCAAACAGATAAAATTGTTCTGTGATCAAGTCTGTAAGCGATACTTTACTGAGAAGGTACAGACGGGAGCAGCAACCATCTCACTGTTAATCTGAGTTGTGCTGTGTTTGCATCTACTGTAAAGCTTACATTCATTTTAAAGGGTGGGATATTGAGATTACGGAATCCTTTTCTTCGGTCAGCTGTTCCAGTTTAGCTAAGAGTAGTGTAAGTGATTATGGCTATCCTCTCACACTAGACCATTGTCCTGTTTTTGTGGAAGGATGGGGGCCCTCAGACACTGAACTCTTGTTGGACAGGAAAACAGTGGTGGTCTTTGAAATTGTGACCCACAGCAGAAAGTAAATCATTATGACAAATGCTACTCTCTTGAAAAAGGCCAGGGACTGACAGCCTTGGCAGAAGGTCACCTGGCAATGTGTTCAGTGTTGGCTCTGCTTTAAGCAGAAGGTTGGAAGAGAGACTTCCAGAAGTCCCTTCCACTCTGAATGACTCTGTGATGATGTTAACAGACAGTGGGGAGGAAATATGCTAGAAGTAGCTTATGAAAAATAAGTTAATGTGCCTCTCAGAAGTCCTAGACCTTAAATGTTAGCAAAATACTGATGTTGATGAAATCAAGAGAGCTGCAGGCAATTACAGTACAAGTGTGAAAGATTGTATTAGGGAATCAGATACATGGTTAAATTGGCAATAACACATTTGTCTCCCTCCTCTTTGATGTCCTTCCTTCCACCTTAACACTCAAACTTGCCAGTGGCACAGTTTGTAGTGGCAACTTCAGTCTTGACAAAGTTGATAAACTGAAAAGACATTTTTTGTTCTGTACTGAGATTGGCCAGCTATTTTTTGGTCTTTCAAATTGGGAGACCCAACTGAAACACAGCTTTCAGTGGTCCTGACGGTTTAAATACGCTTAGCTGGTGCAGCTGCAAACATCTCCAGTTTCAGCTTGCAATAAAATCTCAGTATCAAGATAGCTCAGGCTTGCAAGGGTCTGTATGTGGCAGAGCAGAGCTTAGAGTGGGCTGAGACATCCTGGTCTTCAGCATGACAAACTAGAACTCCGTCAGAGCTCGGGGGAACTTTCCTCTGCAATCCACCATGAAAACCTGTTCTTGCGCACCTCGATTCAATAGCAGGTAGAAATTTTTTTTAGAATAGTTGTCTGGCACCTGCCTGCATCATGAGTCACCTTTGATAATGTGCCTCTTTGAGCCTTGTTTTCAGAGGTATTCATTGCTCATGCTTCCACTAACAGTGTGTCTGGAACAGAGGGCCCATACCTGCAGCTCTGCTAATCAAGCATCAGATGTTTCTAGTGTTTGGTGGTCATTTCAGAGAGTTCTTGAGTATATTTCTGTGATTTCATGGTGAGTTTTACTGCAGAGCTGCTGAGAAAGAAAAATACTCATTTGCATGCTGCAAAGCATAGGCAAAGAGCCAGATCTGTGCTATTACAATATCTGATCTCTGTAAGGCAAACATCCATTTGAAAGGAGCTAATGTTTCTGTCTATTCACTTCTGATTCACAGTTCAGCACTTTCCTCATTCAAACACCCTGGGGAAGAGTTAACTGTATTTTTCTCTTCTCCTTTTATCTTTATTCCTGGCTTAAGTGAAGAAATTATTGGTTCATGTTACAGTCCTTTTTTCCCCTTGCAGTAAATCATCTGCAGTATTTTTTGCTATTGGTATGCTTCATGTCACGTATACCCCGTCCATGTCACACTGAAATAGTTAATTGTTTGCATGACACATTTTCAGATTGTATCCTATGAGTTGCCCCATGGGGGTACGTGTTGTTAACTAATGCATACAGTGCACAGATCTTCAAATGAGCTTTTCATCAAAACCAAAAAATTGCTATAAAACACTTAATAACAAATGTTATTGATTATTTTTCCCTTCTGTTTATGAAGAAAATCATAATATTTAATATTGTCATTAGTAGAATCTCAGCAGTAGTTTCTTATCTGCTGTTCACTTGCTGCCTATGCTTCACAAACACTTCCCAAAAATCAAATGACAAGAATCACGAGCTGTAATATCTTCTTTCTGAGGGGACATGACTGACTATTAAAAGAACTTTTAATTCTGTGAATACAAACTTTAAAATTATTTTTTCTATAAATACCATGCAAAATGCAATTCATATTTATCACTTGTATTCCTGCCAGGAAATTTAATTGCTGTTCACAGAGAGCAAGTATGGAGAAAAAATTTCATTTAAATATTTAAACATTTAAACATTTAAACATTTCCTATATATGCTTTATCTGCGAAAAAAAAATCCAAACAAAACGAGCCTAGACCAAACCCACAGAACTCTTATGATAGGAAGCACTTTGCATTTATCAACACAAAAGCTAGTCATGTCTTTCTCATCAGTCAGTCTGCTTATGCTTTCTCTAACACAGCAGTTGCCCTCTACCTACACCTGCAGTGTCCGTATGGACCCCTTGCCTTTCCAGATGAACAGGCACAGGAGCTAATTATTCTTGAGATGATCCTCCACGTAAAGTCTGGGGAGCATTTCAGAAGCACAGCACAAGCCTCTCCCTGCTGAACCAACATTCCCAGCATGCTGAAATGCCGAATAAATAGCTTCCGTCCAAAATCAATGCATGTTACATACTGCTGCTCCTTCATTTAAATAACATCTTTTTTATCTCAGAGTTTTGGGGTTAGAGCTGTGTAATGTGAAGGCAAGGTATCCCTGCATGGTTTCAGGCCTCAATTCCAACCCAGGCTATTCAGGTATCTTTTTCTTCCAAATACTTCTGCCTTACTTTTCCTTCTACTTCTGCCCAGTCCCACTGTGGCTTTACTGACAAATTCTCTGCTCTGTGAGTGACAGCCCACAGCAGCATCAGGTATGAACTTCAGGCCTTTCCAGCCAGTCGCTCCTTCCAAGGGGAGGCCAAAGGCCCTGCTGGTGCCCCAGAGCCTTCCTGCTGCAGGCCCCTCGTGGAGCAGCACCTGCTGACGGAGCAGCACGCTCAGCCCGGGCAGGCCGGGGTTAAGGAGGCTCTGAGCTCCCGGACTGCGGTCCCGAGCAAAGGCATCCCAGCCGCGGTGGGTTTGTCTGTTCTTACCCCACCCGCAGCCCTGCTGGAGGGGGTTGTGCAGCAGCTGTGCCTCACAAGCTCAGCTGCCCAGGGTGGGAGCTTCCAGATTAAAAGCTTCAATAGTTCTTTTGCGGAGCTACAGCAAGAGCCTTTTGCAGGAGCTACAGCTGCTTCTAAATACCTGTGGTTCCACAGATACGTGTTTGCAAAGACGTCAGAGTTTCACAGCTTGCCTGGGGTTTTTCTGAGACCCTGCCATCAGTCCCTGGGATCTGAAGTGGGGGACACGGGCTGCATTTCATTACATGTTTGTATTTCAAATGAGACTTAGTTTTCTTTTCCCTCAACAGTACAGCATTAATGTTTTGTTAACGCTGATATATTGAAGCTGGAACAGCACAGCTCAATGGATGCTAATGAGCTTTAAACAAATGGAAAAGACATATGAGTCCTTGCCTAGTTCCAGCCTTGGCCAGCTGCACCAGGTAGCAGGGGAAGTTCCTTGTGGGATACAAATAAGTAGCATCAGTCCTCTCCAGAGAAATTGCACAACAGCCCTGCATATACTGACACAGGAAAATATCTCTCCAGCTGTCAATCCTTCAGCCTCCTACAAGAGGAAAAAATTGCTGTAGTTTGTTGTGACTACATATCAGTTTAACTGGTTTTTATAATAAAATATTTTACCCACATAGAAAATAAATTTCAACAGTCAAGTATAATAACAAATTGAAAAAAATACACGTGGGACTAGGCAAACTGTATCCTTTTCTGTAAAATCATAAGCAAAAACAGGGAGAAAAATCTCATGCTTTTTTAATTTTGAGAGTTGCTATTTATTTATTTTTAAATAGTTAAGGTTGCTTTGAAAGAATACCTTCAAACATAAGGAAGGAATGCATTTTTTTCAGGATTTGCAATTTTATTCCCTGCTAAAGGCTATGAATTTTTTTCTGTGCAACAGATTGACCTAGTCAGGAAGAGAATTAAAAAAAAATTAAGCAGTATTGAGCAGTCAGTGTATTTCTGAGCACCTCTATGGGAGGAAAGGTTTCTTATAAATTAGTATTCCTCAACTCTGAGAAGCTTTCTCTCAGATTCATATGGGTCAAAAAAGTTCCTCTCATGAAAACAATTTAGAAATTCAAAGGTAATCCAATTCTAGGCTCTCTGCCATCCAGGTGCTTGTACCCAGCAGGAAAAAAAAAAAATCTCCTTAATCCTTTTTTGTTTTTATAATTACTTGTTTTTCCTCTTCCCAGCAGTTCTTCTGTCGAGCACAAAAGTTACCACATCCAATTATGCCTTTTTGTCCTTGCTTATAAAATCTTCATGTCTCCTCAGTTACATATTAACACAAGATTAATCACTTGATTAATCTCAGGTTTTTTTCTCATCTGGCACAGTGACAGCCACCAGCTATTTGGTGGCATGTTCTTAGGGGTTTTGTGCAGCCAATATATGTGTGTGACTGCATGGGGGAAAAAAGAGGGTGAGCTAGAGAGAAAAGAAGAACAAGAACACCAGTATCACATTTAGCATGGTAAATGCCATGGCATTTTGGAGATACCAGCTTCCACACATGATCATCTAATAGCTTCTGGTCCACGTTGTTGTGTATTTCTTTGTTTATGTAAGAGAGGCTGACAGGAAGGGCACTTCTTGGCAGTTAATGATCACTGTCATTGACCAAGCCAATCAGTCAGTAACTGGAAATATCTGACCTTTATGGCTTCCTTCATTTGATGAGTCTCTTTAATCATATATTTTTTTAACCTTTCCTCTTGGATCTGAAACTGTGTGCTTTGATATTAATGCAACGTGCCATAATAGAACGAAGAAATTTTTCTTTCTCAGACAGTTCCTGACAGTTACTGTAACCAAAGGGAGAGCCAGATTCGGTTCTGAAAGCTCCACTGTATTTACACTGTCTTGTAAAGTTTTCCTTCACTTCCCTTACCTTTGCTGGAGCTGCTATCACTTTGTACTGTCCACTGCATTTTATCTTCAGAGTTCATTTCAGAAAAAGCCCTGAATTCGTCAATGATTGTTTGCTTAAGGTCTGCTACAATATGAGTATTTTAATCTAGGGGATTTAAAGGTTTCCAAAATTGACTTTCTCTGAGAAAAATACACTGTTTGATGAAGACTGTAGCCTTTCTTTGGGAAAAGGTTATTAACAAAATTTTAGTTTTCAGATTACTTGGGGTTTATTTGTGAATTCAAATGTTGGCATGAACAGAAAGCTATTTACTAGAATGTATCATATTCACAAAGTTCTTAAAATAACTTTGCTTTCAAAGCCATCTTGTGAGTAGTTGCATTTATTAGAGTAAATACTTATATACTTCTGTCCAGGGAGAAACATTCTGAACACAATCCCTATGAAGAATGACTGAGGGAGCTGGGGTTGTTTAGCCTGGAGAAAAGAAGTCTCAGAGGTGACCTTATCACTCTCTACAATTTCCTGAAAGCTGGTTGTAGTCAGGTGGGGGTCGGTCTCTTTTTCCAGGCAACAACTGACAGAACAAGAGGACACAGTCTCAGGCTGCACCAAGGGAAATTTAGGTTGGATTTTAGGAAAAGGTTTTTTACTGAAAGAGTGATAAAGTTTTGGAATCGTCTGCCCAGGGAGGTGGTGGAGTCACTGTCCCTGGATGTGCTTAAAAGAAGATTGGATGTGGCACTCAGTGCCACGGTTTAGTTGAGGTGGTGATGGGGCATGGGTTGGACTCAGTGATCTTGAAGGTCTCTTCCAGCCCGGTGATTCTGTGATTTATTTAGGCACATATGAATATGAAGCAGAACCTCAGATTTACAAAGTGTGTTATCATCTAATAATTTTCTTTAAAATCATGGCTAGTCAGTAAAGCGCTGAAGGCCATGTTTGACTTGGTGCCCCTCAGTGAGCAGAGAGCTCAAATCAAGCATAGGTGCTGCTGCTCTGCCCTGCTGGAGCCTTGGAGCGATGGCTTTGCTCCCCATGAATGAGGCTCAGAAACACCTTGGCCGTGCAGCTAAGTACAGCAGACATGGGGCAAGTTCAACTCAGTGGCCAAATTTATTTCCATGGTTGTATTTTGTTTTGTCCTCTGGTTAAGCCCATTTCATGTGTAGCAAAACAGACACTGTAATTCACAAGAAAAAGGGACCACTCCTAAGGCATTGAACCAGACACTTTGCAAAGGGAAAGTAGCACAACTCCAATGATTTCAGTGGGCATTCCCATTAACATAGTGCCTCTAGCTGGAAAGATGAAAGAAGGTTAATGTTTCTTAATGTATTCTGGTCTTCTTTTGGTGAAGCTCAGAGACACTCTGTCCTGCCCAGTGTGAAATCTCTGTATTTGACTCAAGTGTCATAGAAAAGGTTAGAGTTAATTATGAACTGTACCTTTAAGCAATAGATTTTCTGTATTACAGCATTCAGGTAAGTTTGGACAGTATTTCTAAAATGATATGAAAATTACTTCTTCATGTTTTTTGAATTATTGTTTGTGAAGCGTTTGTTGAAATTACTATGCTTCAGTGAATTGGTGAAAAATTACCTATCCCTGAACACCTGAGATAGTACAGTAATTTTCTATATCTAGAACAATATTGGTATAGCACTCTATGAGCACTGTGTCCACAACAGTGGGCTCTCACTTCTGGCACCAAGCAGCCAATGAGCAAAATGAACTGATGTTCAAAATGGCGGGCTTCACCTTTAGAAATTCACAAAACCAAGACCTGTATCCTGTCACCACACAGATCCCTGCCTTGTTTTGCTTGGTAACCCTACACACCTCCTGACTTCAGAGGTGACAATTATGATGACATTATGAAGTGCCCCGAGACCAGCTGCTGAAAGATGCCATCCCTGAGATGCTGCTAAATAACCCCACCAAAGCCAGCCTCTCCCTTCTGAGGGAGAGCAATTCATGCTGTGCCTGGGTGAGGGGACACTGGGGAGTGAGCTCCGGTTTGCAACTCAGCTAATTAAACATTAATGAAGTCCTTTCAAAAGAGGGAGCTTTGCTTCACACTTCTGAACGCCTAAACCCAATCTGTAAATGTTTGTTTTCCCCGTTTTAGCTTTTTAATTTATTCCTCAATTTTCTAACCTCTGAAATGATAATAAAATGTACTAGATTTGAAATAGAAGTCTCCAAACAGTATTTTAGCAATCTGTTAGGAGCTGGAATACATATGGATTACCCTGTAAATCTAAATTATTGGCACTCAGGAGAGATTATTTCCATTTATTTTGTTTTATTGTGTAATATTTTGCAGCTATGGCTGCAGTGCTGTTATTAACTTGAGATAGTTCTAAACCCTGGTAGGTGATTAGATCATTTACTGTGTAAAATTCAGGCCTCCAAAGTAAGATGGTGCTAATCAGTCGAGCCATAGGAGTCCCAGATGCTCACCCTCACCAAAGATTTGACCCCTACTGTATTGGATAAGTCTCAGCAGAACTTTAGTTTGTAATTGGAAACAGTTGCTAGAATATATTTTTTATTGACTTGCTATAATAGAGGTAAGATACAGAAAGCATTGTCACAGCACAGGATGATTTTAATTTGTACAAAGAAGTTCGTGACAGGAAAACAGGCTTTCCAGATACAAAGATGGTTTTGCATATTGCAAACATGCTTTCAACCATTTGGAAAGAAGTATTTCTCTCTGTTGAAGTTAATTCCTTTCCGTATTAGCATGAATTACTTATGTATCTTTAATAATAAGATAGCTCTCTATGTTAAATGACAGCTGGCCTTGGTGAAAGATAATTTTGCAACTTGGGCATTCAGGAGATAGGGAATTGCCACAAAGTCACTGTTGATCTTCAGGCAAGTGATTCTATTGGATTTCTTGCCTGTAAAGTGAGATAAGTCACCCCTCATAGCTAAGGTAGGATTTTCCTTCCTTTTTTTCTCTCTCTCCACATCCTTGCACTTTAGATGAATTTGAATTTATTCACTTAGGAAAAAAAGTAAACCAGTGCTTGCTCAAGAAGCACACAAACAGACTTAACTGAAAAATCTTGAGTATTTAAAAGTCTAGCACCAGTTTCCACAGGGAGGAGAAGAGGACAGAGAGAGTCACTCACAGGTAGTCACTCAGTGAAAGCTGTGAAGATTTTCTTCTGGCTACATGGAACCTGGCTGAGAGTTGTCTTCCACCAAAGCCTTTCTGAGCCCAGCTGCAGCCACCGTTGATGCAGGCAGTACTTACTGTTTACATGCTTCCCCAGCTGATCGGGGCTGGCAGTTTGAATTATGAAGGGTTGTATGAAGGGTTGAATTATGAAAGGTATGTCTTTTCAGGGTTTTATAAATGTAGATTGCCACTGTAACCATGTACACAACAAACACCAGATTTCTTAGGTAAGTCAGTGACCAAGATGGAAGAAGACTTGCCAGTTCCAAGTCCTGCATTTGACGTGCAATAAAACCTTTTCCCCCAGACACTCACAATATTTGATTTGAAAGTATAAAAATGTATTACTCTTGCTCTGTTATGTCTATTGGGGGCTCATTTAATGCACTTTTACTGTCCTAGCCCAATTGATTCAGACATAACTGAAATAAAAATGTTATTTAGAGAAGCAGGTGAATGTTATGTAAAACCAGAAGACTGCCATTCAGAACTTCAGTTCCTACTAACCTGCAGGAAAATGCTGGAGGGAGTGTTCAGCTTATTTTCTCAAACTATCATTTATGGCTTAGGTTACGGACCATAAGTCAATGACAGCAGTTAATTCAAATAACAATTAGAACACCCATTTAGAGGTGAAGTGATTTTAACTTCTCACCATTAATACAACCTATGCTAGCAGAACATGCACTGGAGGAACTTCTCTCTTCAAACAGTAAGCATTTGTATTTGTTTGATATGTTTACAGACTGATGTAAATAGTTTTCTTTAAACAACAACAACAACAAAATATATATATATAACATGAATTGCAACTGAAGAACAACTGGCTTTAGAAAAAATACAGGAAGACAGCACAGGGACACTTTCACATACTTAAAGCAACAAAGAATGACTTGTCCAAGCATTCTGTCAGCTCTTCAAAATGAAATTCATATGATCAGACAGCCATGCATACAATCAGACATCAATGCACTCTGTGGTATGTGTTCTTTGCACGTTTTTGTCAGTCTCATCTGCTGAGCAGCTTGCTCAATAAAGACCAAAAAAAAAAAAAAATCCAAAACATAAATTTTCCTTATGCTTTTGATAAAGGTGTTACATTTTCTGCATTATCAACATTTGCAGCAACATCACACCAGTTTGAGATCTCATCAGAGCTTACAAAAGTAGCTGAGCCAGGTCTTATTGGCAGGGACATGGCAAACTGCCAGCAGCTCCCAGGTGCTGCAGAGTTCAGCAGCAATTTAAGATATGCCACTCTTTGCCTCCGAGCCAAGACCTTGATAGCTTGTAAAGACCCAGAACAAAGCTAGGAGTATCCTGTCAGCTTTTGGACACAATGTAAAACTGAAGTTCTGGCTACATGTGGTCATTAAAAATCCCTTCAAGTGTTTGGAAAATATAGTGCAATAACTCCTTTATCCTGGACAGCTGCCACTCAGGTTTACTCCCTCATCTGGCAGCTGATGTTCCCTCTGTGGCCTCCTGTGAGCATGGTGGTCTGGCTTTATCAACAGGGCTGGTGGATGGGAGCTCTGCTCCATGCATGGCTTTCATTCTCTGCATGCCTGCTGTGACAGTGTTCTGTTCAGCTTTCAGCTTGCCTGAGAATTCCGTCAATGAGAGCATGTGCTTAAAGTTAACATGAGGAAAATGGGTGACCTCATTTCTTGAGAAGCATTGCCACACAGGAGTTTTGGGGAATGTTCTACACATTTACATGTAAAACCTGTTTACCATTCCACTCAACCACTTCAGGACTGACTACCACTTACAGTTAAGATCCTTAGTTTGTTCAAGAGATCTTTTAGAATATTTGAAGTTAACCATGCTTTGAGCATGCTGAAGTTCCTGCCCCCTGCAGACTGTACTGAAAGTCAAACAGAATCACAGAAATATCTAAGTTGGAAAAGACCTTTACAATCATCGAGTCCAATCCTGAACCCAGCGCTGTCATGTCCACCATTAAATCATGTCCCTAAGTGCCACATCTACACACCTTTTAAATACCTCCAGGGGTGGTGATTCAACCACTTCCCTGGGCAGCCTATTCCAATACCTGACTACCATTTCTGTGAAGAAAATGTTCCTAATACCCAGCCTGAACGTCGCCTACTGCAACTTGAGGCCATTTCCTCTCATCCTGTCACCTGTAATCTGGGAGAAGAGACTGACCCCTGCCTTGCTACAACCTCCTTTCAGGTAGTTGTGGAGAGTGGTAAGGTCCCCCTTGAGGCTTCTTTTCTCCAGGCTAAGCTTCCTCAGCCACTCCTTATAGGACTTGTTCTCCAGACCTGTCACCAGTTCCATTGCCCTACTCTGGACATGCTCCAGCACATCAGCATCTCTCTTGTAGTGAGAGGCCCAAAATTGAATACTGGCTCCAAGGTGTTATCTCACCAGTGCTGAGCACAGGGGGATGATCACTGTCCTAGTCCTGCTGGCCACACTATTCCTGACACAAGCCAGGATGGCAGAGCAGCATACACAATTTGCATTGACATAAATAACTACTCAGCATCCGCAGTCATCGAAATGAAGGATTTTTTATCTTCTGACTGCCAAACTAAATAACTGAATAGTGTAGCTCTGTAGCTACAGCATGGAAAGTGAAAGGTGTGAATGCTAAGTGCCCTGAGGTCTCTACATTACCTAAAGCATTCTTTCAGTAACTGTAAGTTGGTTACGGTCTCACCAACTGACACTGTGGATCCAGTTGAAAAACTGGGGTTTGGCATTTCCCAGTGCAATACAGCCCCAATTTTGTGCTCCTCCTGGATTTTGCATAATACAATAAAGCTGTCACTGGTTTCCAAATATATATATCTATATCTATCTATCTATCTATCTATATCTATATCTATATCTATATCTAGATATATCTAGAGATATATATATATATAGATAGATATATTGATATATAGATAGATAAATATATAGATATATATATATTGTACCCATTCAGAGCTCAAGGTCAGTATATGTTAGAGAGAAAAAAGGAGACCTTTATGGACTGGCTGCATTTTTTGGGAAAAATATTTAAAAGAGCAGCTCTTCAAAGCTATAGAACTATTTTAGGCACATGGTGTGATTCTTGGGGTTGTTCTCTGCATGGTCAGGAGTTAGACTTCAATGATCCCTGTGGGTCACTTCCAACTCATGGTATTCTAAGATTCTATGATTTTAGAAGCTACAAAAATATGATTGAGGTCAAGTAGTCAGCAAAGCAATTCTGAAATGGTCAAGGGTAAAAAAAATAAAATCCATCACCATGATCTATTTGCACTTCATCATCTGGATATCACCACTGATTCAGACAGGTAAAAGTCCAGGAATAATGTGATAAAATAATAAAGGGAACAAAGGTTTGGATGGGAATCCAATTTTTTAAAATATTATTTTGAAACTGGTGTGGAATAAATTGCTACCTGCATTCTTTTCAGTCATGACAAACCCATAAATAACAACAAAATTTAAGTGAAGTAGAGCACTGCTTTCCACAGCTCCTGCCCTTGATCCCTGCAAATACCAGGAAGCACTCTACTTGTCTTCCACATGGTCTGATTAAAAGTTTTTTTGAAATTCTCTTTCACAGCTTTAGTGTTTTGAAAATGTTGTTATCCTCAGTTCTTTTCAATAGACAGAGGTCTCCAGAGAGCCATTCATCTCATCCTAAGATAGGCATCTAAGGTCAGCAAATGGTCTTCTGAAGATGATTCTATTAAGGGAGAGTAGACTCAGTTATGCAACTTTTAGAAGTCTGTAATTAGAGAAGATGATTTTCACTCATCAAGCTACTTTTAGACAACTTTTTTTCCTCTTAAGATATAAAATCTCGACTTTTTAAACTAGAAAAATACACTAAACCCTTGCTAATTTTAAAATCATGCATATATAGTGAGATGGATTTTATTCTTCTGCACCTTAGACAAACTTTCAAGCCTTTCCTTTACCCCCCACTTGAAATGCCAGCATACTGGAGGGACATCGCTTTCTCTGTATTTCTAGGTGTAACTCAAATCAAAAGTGTTTGAAAACTCATGAAAAACATTGTACTTGTCACATTTTCAGCTCAGGTTCAGAGATTTCCAGTTCATGTATGATTCAAAGGATCATCTAAATATTAGGATGCCTGTCCTAACTAAAATGAAATTCCAGATGCTTGAGATTCACCTGTCATTGAAGATAATGTTGCCATGAAGAAAACCCCAATTATCCCACTAGCAGTGAAATACTGAGAATAACAGTAGTAAAAATGGCACTCACTGAATTTACAGTGATGCAAAGCTATGAGCTACCAGGAAGATGAACAAGGAATGTGGGAGACATTTTCCATTATTCATACCAGGAGCGATTCTCTGTTCCTTGCTGAGAACATAGCCCTCCTATACAGTTTGCACAGAGTCAGATACTGTCCACCCAAACAATTGCATGTGTCAGTTCAAATTGCTCGTTGAACAGTGACACCTCACTCATTTCATGCTCCTCACCCTTTTCTCTGTATCATGCCTTTCTTGTGACCCTTCCTGTCAGAGATGTTAGTTTTAAAGGCAGCATGAGATTAACTGCATAATGCTCCCCTTTCAAGGCTGCCTTTGCTTTATCTCCATCCAGCTGAGCTGGACACCAGGATGTACCAAGACCCCCCCGCAATGGTTGCAGCTCCCTGTAGCCTGTTTGCATAACAGCTCACTCCTCTTTCTAACATGACCACAATAAGAAGAGGGGCCACATTGTTTCCAGAAATAAAACAGATTACTTTAATCCTAAACCTACTGCAGAGCCAGGATAATAATTATTTCTTTTTAGCTGTGTGTTCAACCATTTCTAAGGAGGCTAAAATAGCTAGACATTTGTGTGTATGTTATTCTTGTTTAAGGAATAATCCTCAGCTGGTTTTATTAGGGGATTGGGTTTTCTCCTGCCAGTTTAAAAAAATACATTCAGGAAAAAAAAATCAAAATCAGAAGACTGCACAACCATTTGCTAGTCCCTGTAAAACAAACGTATTTAGAGTTTTCTCTTAGTCTGTCCACTGTTTCTCCAGCCAACCATTACTCAAAGATATGCTCACCTTCTTTCAAGGAACAGTTATTACTACATTTTTCCATGAAAGCCTGTATCTGCTGTCTTTTCTGATTGACCAGCTAGTTGACCCCTTTTATGAGGAGGCTTTCTTTTCATGTTTTCCCCCTCCATGTTTATGCTCTGCACAAGGCATTGATTTTATTGTGCTTCCACTATCCCAGGCAGTTCTGACTTCTTCCCTTCATGCTGCACTGTAATAAAACAGGACAACTGCTGCAGTATTCTTTCCTTAGAAATGAATAAGATGTTAACATGGATGATATTTACAAATAAAATTCACTTTTCTTAACTTTATGCCTTATAAAGTAAGTTTCCAGTATTTTAAGTCTTTGCAAACTGACCATTTACATTGTCTACAGTCAACATGGATAGAAACTTCCAGGGGGTAATTTATTCCCTGCTAAGATGGGTGCTCAAGGCAGGCACCTTCAAAAGATACTGGCTCCTATCTCATCCATTAAATAAACACAGAACCTTGATGATCTGGCAAGAACAAGACACGCATGGTTTGTCAGGGTCAAGGTGCAGGAGATGAGATTTGCCCAGTGTGTCTGAATACCTTTAGGAACTTCTAGTCTTAAAGAACCCCAAACCAGCTGTTTTCATATAATCTGAAATAACCTTCAAGTGAAATGAGTGGTGCTGGATCATTTATCACAGTTTAACAAGAAAATTAAAGCAATCACAGAGGAATGAGTTTTGAGTGATTACAGACACTCCCCCCCATTTCTGTGTCCTTTTGGAAAGATGCTCAGAACAATGAGTTAGTAGTAGCTTTGATTGTGCATCATCCAATGATACCCTGACTATATACTTAAGAAAGATACACTTATTATGGTGATATGATGTTGCTAAGTACTGCTCAAGATCCATGTCTTGCTGGGGAGGGAGAAAAGAAGAAGAGTTATTTTATCTCACTCTTAAATCTACTTCAATATACAAATTTTATCCTTTCTTGAATAAATTTTAAAATGTCAACTTTCCCAAAGTTTGAAACTGCAAGCATTCTAAAGCAGTGATATATGTAGAGATCTCAAACTAGTGATAAATATCAGCTCACCTACAAATAGCTTCCTGCTGAAGCTATATAGCTATGTTGAACAAGAAAGTATCAGTAGATTTGGGAATTAAAGCTCCTAATGAATCTGGTAAGCTTATTCTAAACATAAGTTTCTTTCTACTTTTGCAGAATAACATAAACTTGCACAGATGAGAAGTATGTGAGGTAGGTTGAGTGGTTTTTATTTGCCATATGCATTTACTGCGTTGGGTTTTCTGGATGGCATCTTTCTTCTGCCCCTCACTAAGGCAGGTGTTGCAAACCTAAAAGCATCCCAAAACAGCAGGACCCCACTTATCCCATGCCTGCCTATGATGTTGTCAAAGCATTTCCTTCTCTCCATCCCTATCGCCTTTTGGCAGGTGTATGCAAGATGAGAGCTAAGAGAAGGAAAATATCTTCTAGGTAATATTAGTGGGTGGAACTTTTGCACCATTTAACTAAAGGGAACTCTTTACTTTTAGGCCAGAAAGCAAGGAATATAGTAGTTTTAGGATATAGAGTTTTCAAAAGTTTAACTTGCTTTGACAATTGGATTGTTATACCACAGTATGGAAATACTGAGGGAACTCTTGGTCTTTTATTGGAATAAACTGTGGCTCATGAGAGTGATCTGTATATAGATTATGGCACAAGAAAAACTATTTGGAATTAATCTGATCCTATGAGGGGAATCAGATGGGACTCAACAGGACAAGAGATGCCTCCAGTTGTCTCTCCAAAATGGCTTCTGCATTTTTAACTTGTGGTGAGCTCTTTTTTAAGTTAGTACTTTATCCCCAGGAAAACCAAATTGCTAGGAAACCTGAATTTATGATGAGCCAATCCAAAGATCATGTAGTCTCAGCCCACTGGAACCATGTTTGTTATTCCTAAGTAGCAATTCAGGCTTTCTGCTATTCAGAAATAAATGAGCGTTTTTATCTGCTTGTGTGCAGAATTTATGAAGCATAGAGGAAATGTCCCAGGTCACAACATTATTTACTTAGTGCTGCAAGGGGAGTTCCCTGGCAGCAAAGAAGAGCTGTGATATGACATGTTCTTAATATTCCTCTCTTCCCATCCTTGTTATGTCCCCTGCAGTACTATGGGAGAAGCTCTCATACTGGGAAATAAGCACATCTGGGTGCCTCCCTAGATCATCTGTACATTAATGCCCACAGCATGGGGAACAAATAGGAGATACTAGGGCTATGATCTCATTGGAATCACAGAAATGTGGTGGGACTGTTCACACAACTGAAGAATTATGACGGATGGAGACAGACATTTTGGAAAGGGTGGCAAGAAGGGTGAATTATGCTGCATGTGAGGGAGCAGCAGAGATGGATGGAGCTCTGCTGTGGGATAGGTGATGAAAGGGCTGAAAGCCTGTGGGTCTGGACAAAACAACACAGGTGGTGATGTGGGTGTCTGCTACAAACTGCCTGGTCAGAGAGAAGTGCATAAGGTCTTCTTCAGAAAACCAGAAAAAGCCTCATGTTCCCTGGCCCATGGGGAATTAGAATCATGGTGATATCTTCTGGTGTGCACTGACTGAGCAGATGATGATGGGAGCTGCTTTGCTCATGTCATACTTACAAACAAGGAAAGGCCATTCGGGGATCTGAGGCTGGGAGCAACCTTGGCTGCAGTGATTATGATGACCAGAGTTCAAAAGCTGGAGAGGAGGGAACAAGGCAAAAATAGGATTATAAACCTGGACTACAGCAGAGCAGGCTTTGGCCTTTTTCAAGAGATCTGCTTGGAAGAATGCCATGCAATATGTCCCTGGAGAAAAGAGGGGTCAGGCAGAGCTGGTTCATTACCAAGGATCACTTTCTCTGTCCTCAAGGGTGGTCCATACTAATGAGCAGGAAATCAAGCAGAAGCAGTAGGAGGCCTGCATGGATAAACAAGGAGCTCCTGACTCAACTCAGACATTAAAAGGAAACATACAGGAGGGGGAAGAAGAGATTTCAATGACATTTATGAGAAAATTCATCAAACATCAACAGTCTCAGTTTCCTAAAGAAAACCTGGTAGGGGACAGGACAAGGAATTTTATTTGAAGGGAGCAGAAAAAACAATGCAGTCTATGCATTTCATATGGTATTACCAATGGATCTGAGCAGGTTTAATTCTAACTTGGAACCTATCTGACAGAGGGTAACTTTTACAGGATAAGAGACTTATCATCCATTGGGACAAAAAATGATCTGTGTTGTTGGTATTTTAGATGATGTCTCATAATTTTTCCCAGCGCATTTATATGGATATTGAAAGGAAAGGGTGATTGATGTAGAACTGGAGGGTCTTCATATCTTTGGCAAGTAAGACAAAGCAGGCCATCAGCCCTCTGATTGCATTTTGTACAGTGGATATTTTCCAGCTCAGTGCTTAACCATTAACTTCTCAAGGTAAAATGACTACTCAGAGCAGTGAATATATTGAACATTGTAGAAAGACATAGGAACCTTTAAATGGGCAAGAGTGGGTCATCCATCACTCCAGCCAATGGTGTGTCTATTCCAAATTCTGGCTGCTTGAAATTTGACTGGAAGGAGTCCATGAGCCCAGTGGTAAATAAGTTGGCTGTGCACAAACACAAATCAAAAGTGGTGTGAGGCCAGAGGTGATGGAATAATGGGAAATAGCATCTAAAAAAGTTTTAAGAATTTGCATTACTAAGTCTGTATTCTCAAAGTGCTCTTTTTTTCCCCACTTTTTTTTTATATAGAACTTAATGTCTACTACTTCACTGATGCCTGGGGCCAGAAATCTATGGAGAGAATCTGGTACTCAAAATATAAAAACATATCTTCATTTTGCAAAGTTTCTGACCAGGCACAGTGAAAAATAGCAAATATATTCAATAAAAAATACATATACTTTAGCACTTCCCTGATCTGCAAGGAAAATTTATGGGCTTCAGTTTAAAAGATGGTGTAGAAGACTTACTTGGACTATAAAACTTTAAAAAGAGGATTTTTATATGTTGGTGAAGAGATAACCGCTTTTGTTTCATATAAATATATGCACCTATATATACACACACACAATGATGTATGAAGGTGATATAGTTAGGTAGTATTTACAGTAAGGAGCAGTGATCAATGCACCACAAAGACATAAACTTGTGTGCTAATGGGTTTTTGATGTTGCTGGAAAAAAACCCAGGAGCAATAATGTTAGCCAGATGATTCAAAACATGTAGTAAAAATAACACTAATGAAAGGTCAAAACTTTACAAAAGGAACATTGAAAAGCTCCGGGAAAGAGTTCTGGGACTCTCAAGGCATCAGATGACTCTTGGGGATTATCAAGAAGGATCAGTCTTACCCATTTGTGAGTATGTGAAATGAGTAAGATGGCTTTGCTGTCCACATTCACAGTATATTTTTTAAGGTCAAGTATAAACAGAAAATGTTAGGGGACCACAGAAATATATCCTCCAAAACAGACTTCAGAGCTTCCTGACTTCCAAATTGTTATTAGCAGCAACATTCACCACACTGCAAATCACAGTTCCATCCACTGTATTCCTTACTTTCGGACTTACTGTGTCCGGAACTAGTAGATAAATTCCTCTCATAGTCATAGATATTTAGACTTCCCAAAATTAATAAATTGAGGTCTGCAGTATACCTCTAATGTGCTCAATGCTTTTATGATTTTTTTGCAGCAGCAAATTCACAAAACGCCTCACACCTTTCAACCACTCTGATTTAGCAGACACTTCCATTAAATTATTAAATCTGTAGAGATTAACAAACGATACAGACTAATGCCAGAATTTACCAAACTATAAAACAACGAAGGAACTAATTCGAATTGCTGGAGTAGATGCTATGCTGTCTTTACACTAAAAATAATCCAAACCCTAGCTCAACAGCACAATCTTAGAATAATGTAAAACTATTGTGTAGTGAGTATGCTCTTATCCCTGTTACAGCAGTTTTATTACAGTCCTCCTTTAGGTGGCATTTGTTTGAATTATTTGACAGTAAATATGAAGAGAGATAAGGGGCTGAAAGTATTCATAAAGTATTTTCTTGCAATATTACTCACAATATTACTCTCCTCTGGTGTCTGTCTTTATCTGGTGAATTTAAAATTTCACTTTTTATATAATTTTAATTAATTTATAGAAAGCTTTTTGATACACTACAATATAACAGAAATTCTCACAATGTTACAATACTAAACCTAATTTTTTAAAGGGTATTATATTTTTAGTGTTTTTAAATCACATTGGTCTAAAACAAATATGCAATGAGACATCTGTATAACCATGTTCTTATAGTTACAGACAAAAAAAAAAAAAATCCTCATTACTCCAGTTGCTTTTCTTACAAACTATCCTATAATTTGAAGAAAAATAATGAAACTATACATAAAGCTAGTTTTAATGGGATTTTGAAAATTTTTGTGTTCTTACCTAGGCGATTGACTGTCAAAGCCAAATCCTGAAAATGTGCATTGTTCAGTAAATGTGTATTTTATTCACAGTAGGATGGTGTGAAAAATATCAGCCATGGAAAATAACAGTCAGAGTCTGCAGAGATCTTATTACAAAGCCAAAACAAAACATCTTTCATGTAAATTATGCTAGCAACAAAATATAAATTATGACCACAGAAGTGAATGGAGAAACTCTTAATCAATTAATATTGAATATAGATGTCTTTGTTTCTGTTCTATCAGCATGTAACTTTAATAAAGGCTATTTCTAGCCTTAAATTGGCATGCAGTTACCAGTCCACTGCTTCTGGAACAAATAAGCTCCAGAAGATTACCCCTGATGTTTGAAATTCAGTTTGGGTATTTCAGGAAGTGAACTGACTTGGATCCTTCACCTCAAAAGTCTTATATTTATTCCTGCAAGTTGCAGAACAATTCAAAGTAATCAGGGTGATAAAAGCAGTGAAATCTCATTTTCCTGAAAGCTTTTACTGTTCTTATTACAGTGTGTTAGTCTGGTGTTCTTAGTCCAGTGTGTTTTGAAGTTAAATTTTAAATTGGAAGGTTTTCAGGCAGATGCTAAGAATGTCCGCACAGGGCTATATTAGGATATGCACTTTTTGGTGACCCTTGTAAACACCAGACATGCAATTAATGCATACAAACTCATAAAAGCTGCAGATTAAATTAGTGAAGTCCCAAAATCAATTATAGAATAATAGAAATTTTCTTTTCCTTTTTAAAAAACTTATGGCCTACTTTCACCCTTTCCATTGCTTTCAGGTAAGTTTTATACCAACATCCTTAGCCCCTCAAAGCTATCATAATTAATAAACAAATTTGAAAAATCTGTTTCATATTGCTTCCTCAAACTGCTGAGTTTCTGTCCCCCTCAGTGACCTAAAATTTCTGACAGACAGATTCCAAACCCTGCACAGTGATTACTTATGATTTCATATGAATAACTTAGAACTAGAAAGAGATATTGTACCTCAAATAGGGTGTAAAATTGTGTAAAATATTTGTGTCTAGTTCTGGCACATTGTAAGATACAAGGCTATATGCCTGCATAGTTCTGATGGAGAGACAAAATATTTTTTGTATTTTGGAGGGCTTTAAACTTGTATGAATATTATTTTCCCTGTCATTCCAAGGACTCTGCTTTGTAACTAGGCAACCATGCTACAGAGAGAAGCATTACGGTATAATTTTTTTAATTCTCTAAAATTGATATAGTTATTTGTCCACATTGCTCTCTAAATTTTCCTATAATGCTGCCTAAACAGACAAATCATGGGTTTGTGCCTTTGTACTATATTGCCTTTATTAATTATATTTACCTATATTGTGAGTGATTGAGTTTATTTCTGCCTTCATTCCTTGTTAGCAATTATCACTCTTTCCTTTTTCCACTTTGTGGGAGTGGATCCAAACCAAAAATATGATCAATTGTTCCTCTGTCCCAATGATTCTTTTGTGCAGGACACTGTGGAGCTCAGTTTAGTCATTACTCCTTTTCGTCTATGAGGTCATGACTGTTTTAAGCTGTCTTGGCACCAGTGGCACCACAACTTAAATTGGTGATTTCTCATCTAAACAGTACTAAGGCCTTTGAGTTTTCCCACTGAGTGGGACAAAATTGAGATTTAAGTGAGAATTTCTGTACCATATTTATTGCAAAAGATAAGAGATACTGTCAGGCTTCTAATAATAGAATTTGTATCTGTTCCTCTAACTTACGAATTTCATTATCAAGCAGTCAACCAAAAATTGAAGAGGATTAATCAGTAGCAGAGGACAGCAGGGTTTTGCAGATAATGTCCTCAGTGGGAAGGGCAGAGTGGGATGAACCTGGATGTATGGAATTATGGAATGGTATGAATGTAATATTAAAGATACCTCTGGCATTGCTGTCTCTTCCTTGTCTTGGACCAATATAAATCCCTCAAAGCTAATACCAAGAAGCCTCCACTGAGGCTTATTTTGGTAGATGGGCTTGGGATGAGTATGATTTAACTTTGCACTGTGCACCCTTATGCAAAAAGCCTGTCCCGAGATTAAATCCAAAGTGTTATTTTTGACATTAAAAAATGTGACATGACTAGTGACATGACTCTTAACTACAAGAGAATCAAGATTATACCGAGTTACACTGAAATGCAATACACAATTTGTGATGGATATTTAGCCTTGTGCTTCAGGGTTTATACACACCTTTGATCGGACACAGGAGGGGATTGCATTTGGGTTTTTGTGTGTGTGTGCAGACTATCCCCCCTTTGCTATCATGGGGCTCCTCTGAAATGTGCCATTGGAACTGACGAAGACAGGATACTGGATCTGGAGTCTAATCCAGCACACCAATTGTTGATTTCCCACTCCCCCAACTCTGCTTTATAAAGAAGAGGTGTCAGCAGTGCTGTTCTGTAAGTCTTCACACGCACACACACCACCCTCCCCTCCCCCTGCCCCACCCTGCTCCAATAAAATCAATGTAATGTGGCGATGAGATTTATAGCAGCTGCTTGAGATTAGTCCCTGATAAGCTTATCCCACTGTTTCTATGGAGGAACCTTCTAATTTTTAGCACCAGCAAAATATTAGTTTGCATGAAAGTATTGAATAGACAGTGCTTTAACCACCATACAGTAATAACATTATGAAACAATGGAAGGACAGCTGTCCAAGGAGCCAATTTATTGTACTAAAGAGACATAGATAAGTGCACAGAAATTTGTTCTAGATGCATGAGGTGGATTTAGTTGAGTTCGTAATGGAAATTTAGGTAACATGGTATTTACTTCTTTGCAATTTGCATACATGCATTCAGAATACTGGTTGGTAGATATCAGAAAATGAATCCACTGTTTCCTAAATACTGCAAGGGAGTAAGAGCAGGTATTCTTTACCCTGAAGGATTTTTGAGAATCATCCTATATTTGTAAAATTGGTTAAAGTATACATTTTCACATATTACTGTATCCAAAGTTGCAAACTCACCTGCTTAGTGTTAATCTTATGATATTTTTTTTTTCCTTGTAACTATTATTTCTCAATAAATGGGATTGCCTAAAAGCTCTGATATCACTAAATGTAAGTTTCCAGCCCTCAGGCTTGGAGATAAAACCTTGAAAGCATTAACTGAGAATTCTTTAAAAGTTTAGAGACCAGCAAGGAAACAACTTATAATGTACAACTTCTTAAAATCTTGTTTTAAAGTCAGTCTCATAATGTTTTGGGCTCTGATCCATCATTTCTGAATTTTTGAGCTGATGAGAGCTGCATGCTGCAGAGTATAGACACAAAGAATCTGAGTTAATGGTTTGTGTCTAGGTTTCCTTTACTGCAAGTCTTCATTCACACACAATTTTTTTTTTTAAATTTTGCTAGACGTTTTGTATGTATCAGACCACAGGTTCTTAAATTCTTCAGGTCAGATATTTTAGCAGTCTCTGTGGTCTTTTGACCACATACACTTTCACTGGTCCAAAAGTCATTTTTACAATGTAAGTAATCGCCTTAGTAAACTTCACAGAGCTTCCAAGGAGCTCTTTCATCTTTCTATGTAAAACTGTATCTCCATTTAAATAAAGCAAGACACTTTGATTTGAATTCAGTGACAAATCATTCCAGTTTGCCTAGATATGTCTAGACTTCAAATGTCTGCAGTCTTATTACTACTGTACACTTTATTTCCTTTGCAAGCAAGGTTGCAAATATGTTCAAATGAAAGAACAAAAAGGTGAAGACAAATTTATCCATCCATAGAGGACTTGACCCAATGCTTACAAAGGGGTAACAGCAAGCTGGGAGCCAGATAAGAGTGTAAGCCTGAGCAACTGCCAAGACATTGGGAATCTCTTTTGGCAGGATAAACTGCCTCAAATCATGGTGAGGAATGAGGATAAAATCACATATGATGGTGTGCACCAATAGCAGAGTGAGGATTCAACAGTTCAAGGATAAAAACATCATAAGCAACTGGCTCATGGGCCAGACACAAAGGGTTATAATGAATGGGGTGATACCAGACTGGTGACCTGTCACTAGTGGGGTTCCACAGGGATCCATCCTCGGCCCTGTGCTCTTCAACATCTTCATAAACAATGTGGATCCAGGACTTGGAGAGATGCTAAGCAAGTTTGCAAACAACACAAAACTGGGAGGAGCTGTTGACTCCCTCAAAGGCAGAGAAGCCCTGCAGAGAAACCTCAACAAATAAGAGGCCTGGGCAATCCCCAACTGTTTGAAGTTTAACAAATAAATGTAAGTGCTGGATTCTGCGCCTGGGATGAGAAAACACTGGATATACAGACAGAATGGGGAATAAGATGTTGGAAAGCAGTGCCATGGAAAGGGGCCTGGGGTTCCTGGTTAATGGCAAGTTGAACATGAGTCAGCAGTGCCCTGGCAGCCAGGAGGGCCAACCCTTTCCTGGGGGGCATCAGGCACAGCATCGCCAGCCAGGCAAGGGAGGGGATTGTCCTGCTCTGCTCTGCACTGGGGCAGCCTCACCTTGAGTGCTGGGGGCAGTTTTTGGGCTCCGCAACATAAGAAAGATATAAAGCTGTTAGAGAGTGCCCAAAGGAGGGCAACAAAGATGGTGAAGGGCCTTGAGGGGAAGCATCATTGCAGTTACAACTTCCATGTGAGGGGAAGAGGAGGGGCAGACACTGATGTCTTCTCTCTGGTGACCAGTGACATGACCCAAGGGAATGGCCTGAAGTTGTATCAGGGGAGGTTTAGGTTGAATATCAGGAAAAGGTTATTCATCCAGAGGGTGACTGGGCACTGGAACAGCTCCCCAGGGAAGTGGTCACAGCACCAAGCCTGACAGAGTTCAAGAAACATTTGGAAAGTACTGTTGGACACACGGTGTGACTCTTAGAAATGGTCCTGCACACGGTCAGGAGTTGGACTTGATGATCCTTGAGGGTCCCTTCCAACCCAGCATATTTTGTGGTTTGGTATAACTACTTCTTTTAACACAGCTGGCAAGACCACAGATCTCTGTTCCTTTCCGTTTACTCTGGTGAATGGTGCAAGCTTACCTTAACACAGACACTACCTGAGATATCCAATTCAGGAGCACAAGCAGTGGTGCAGAGATGAAGACCCACCCTTATACTCTCACAAAAAAAACCTCCCCCCAAAAAACCAAAACACAATCCAAACAACCAAACAGTCAGACCTTAGATGGACAGAACTGCCCTTGGAAAATGCTTGCAGTCAGTTTCCACTGACTTCATAGGGACCCGAGAGAACTGTAGTTGTAAGGTGACTTTCAGGTAAGCAGAGTTTGTTCCTCTCAAATGCAAACGTCTTAAGCAGAAAGTTGATGGGTGTAGTCATGACCCCTACAGTGTGATTCTAATCCATCTTACTACTTCAATGGCTTTTTGACAATTTGGCCATTCATCTGGTGGAGACATATGAGAAGTGGGCCCTGGAGGACAGCCAGCATTATGGAGTTGGCCTGATGGATAACCAGAATAATTATTCTAGTGGATGGTCTGATACAACTAAACTATTTTTAATTTTATATGTTTCAAAACCTCCAATCTTCTGACATGTTTTCAAATTGTGCTAAGCCAAACGAGTCTTGAGGATTTGTTAAACCAGATGCCGTGCATCTCTCTCTCAGATGCGTTTCTTGAGGCAGTCTGAGAACACTGGGTTCTCAATGACTGGGGCAGACTTGGCTTGGAATTTCATGGGCATCTGATTTATTTCCTTTAAGTGTATGTTGTGCTCCTTTTAAGAGGGACCTCTTGGAGGAAGGGGATGTTGTTCCTTCCCTTAGGGGCACTGAGTGTCCTCAAAAAGAGAAGGCCCAGGAGACTGTAGGATGGACTGAGAAGGTAAGTTAGGGAAGGGACATCATGCATGGTTTGGTTTAGAAGATGAAAACAAAGATGATAGAGCAAGCCAGCAGGCTTTGGAGGAATTTCTAGAGGACTAATGCAGACAAAGCAGAATTTGCAGCCAGTCAGAAATCCGTAAAGTTATCTGCAGTCATGGACTACCCTTCAAAATACACTGGACTTGTAAGAACTCTGTAGAAAATTCAATTTCTCCTGATGTCTTCTTTTTTCTCCCCTTTAAAAAGCTAAGATTTTAGGTTTTATCTTTCATTCAGACAAACCTTTTATTTCTGAGCATAATGCAGACATGCAATAACCTAACTTTGAAAGAATCATTCAGGGGAAAAAAGTGCTTTGGCATATTGTAAACAAATAGTTGTACTAATCTCAGCAGAGAAATACAAGAAGCCTTTAATAGGACATTTATATCATCTTAAAACCACTCATAAGGTACTCACTGGACTGATTTAAATCTATAGTCACAAAAGTATTTCATGGAACATAAAATGAGCAGCCCCTTTCCTCACCCCTTCCTTACTGCACCGCTGCAAGTAAAAGGAAAAATCTCATTTAGCTCTGTGTTCCTTGCTGCATGAAGCCAGCAAGCGTCTTGACAGTTTCACTGATATTATTCTGACTGCTAAGCTCCAACGTAGTCCTGAATCTCAGCCATTTTATGAGGCCAGCACTGATTTGAAAATACCAGTGCCTGACGTTTACATGGAAGAAGTCCTGATTTCTTGAATTTGACTAAAATTCCATTCACCTGCAGCTACAGAAACTAAAGCCATAGGTTGGGCAGTGGGAATTTATGTGTTGATGTACGACCATTTTTCCACTGGCTTTGTGGAAATCGTGCTACGTTTCTTTTTTGCAAGAGCTAGGAATATCTGCTAAGTATGTTACTGCTCTTCCATGAAACAGAATCACTTTTAATTCCTTTATTATTGCATTTGGATGTAAAACGCTTATCTGTAGAAGATCTGGGTGCACATTACAAAATTTAGATCAGAATTAGGCAACCATTTCTGTGACAACCCCCACATAGCACCAAAATAGCTACTCTGAAAAGGAGTGATATGAGGCACATGATTAAATGTCAGTGAATTCTAAAGACTGTTTCTACTAGGGAGCACAAAGAAAGTGATCTTGCATTGTGCTCTAAAATGTCTCTACCCTGTAAGCTGATCTGCACAGAGTGGTGGCTCTTATGCTGTGCATTGGCTCTTTGACTCCCTTTTGACTCCAAAAGGCGTGCATGTCCATTTGTGTGATCAAGGTGCACGATCTAGGCTGAAACAGCCTGCCCCGGGGAGTGCTCTGCAGCTCATCTCTTTGCTTTCAACTTCAGGGTGTGGCACGCTGCAAAGGGGGAAGGGTAAAACAGGTCCGAGATAAAGAGCATGGAGACAGAACAGGTTATAAATTTCACCCAGACTAGAACTGGTAGTCAAAGAAGTGAGTACAGGTGTGAAACTCTCTTGTCAATATTTCTTAATGATCTGGGCAAACAGAGTTCTGTTAGCAGAAAACATGGCATGAGTGCCTTTGCACGCAGGTTACTCAGGCATGTGACAGGCCACTTGCTGATGGATATTGGAAGGCCAGTTTTCTCTTTCCTCCCAACTGAAAGCATTAGGCTTATACGTTGTAATAGTAAATAGTTTTCTAAATGCTCGATATTTACAGAATACCTTTCATCAACTGAATTACATGTCTAAAAATTGCACACACTTTACTAAGAAAATTCTGTGAACTTTATGGCATGTTATTGTCCCTTTCAGCTTTGCAGTCCCCAAGGGTCTTTCCATACACCATATTCCCAAGATAGTTATTCTCCAGTATTTATTATTAAGACACACTAGGGACTCAGTTTCTGTCCTAGAAGCACTACAGAGCCTGAAAAAAAATCAAAATCCTTAGTGATACTCACCAGCAGTCACTTGAATAAACAGAAGTGTTTTGAGCATGGAAGACTCCTTATCATGTTACTCGGTATGCTGAGAAAGATCTTACTGTATTTTAGACTACAGACAAATTTGCAATCTTCTGCCTGGAGAAAACAGCATTCTTAATGCAAGCCACAGGCAATAGTTCCCTGTACACAGGCGGCAAACACAGATTTACACTGAGAATAACCCCTGATGCAAAGAGTGGCTGTTCTGTTGGTGCTACAGTCAGGAACAGTGGCTGCAGTGTGCTGTAACTTACCTTAGCTAAGAGTAATTCCTTGTTGCCTGAGACTTCACATATAATTCACTGGCCTACATGTATTAAACTTTCAATTAAGATCAAAAGAACACATTGTAGCAGATAAAATACGAGGTGTGTGATCTTTCAAAGTACAGTCTGGAAATTTTAAGTCTACATGCTGAAGTTTGGTTCTTCAATACTCAGGCAACTTTGTATAAGCTGCTTGGTGCTTAGAAGTAACTAGCAATCTCTTTTTCATTTGTGAATGTTTAGTATTACTGACAAGTAGGCCACCTATGTGCAAGTGCCTAAATATGGACTAAGAAAACTAGGTTTGGCACCCAGATACAAATGCTGCGTCTGTGAAGTTCCTGTTCATTGTGAAAATCTGCTTTTTTTTGCTTTTTTTTTCTCTCTCTCTCCTCTGACTGTAAGCTATTTTGCACTTGTGAAATTGCTTTTCCCCCTCTTTTCTGTGATGGTTTTATACACTTCCCAGGAAAATCCACAAAAGTTTAGAGTATTTCTTGAGTTTGGACCATGATGTCCCATTTCAACAGGGAAAACACAACAAATACTTTGTGTTCATAGACAGACAAGCTGGCAAATTTTTAATCCATAACTAATATATGAATCTGCAAGTGGGTAGTAATAATAATAATAATAATAATAGAAGTAGTAGTAATAATAATAATAAATTTTAAATTTCAGACTTCAAAAAAAACCCAAGGGCTTCCTCCCCCAATATGATTACACTATAACAATCTTCCCCTGGTTTTGATGATGTCTTAATAAAAATTTGAATATGCCTCTAATTTTTGAAATTCAACACATATTTGATCGTATTAATCATAGATAGTACTAGAAAGACTTCAGTGGTAGTACTGTTTTTTGAAATTTTATTAATTTTAAAATGCATACTTGATCACTTTCTATGAAGCTGCCACAAAATTTTCATTCTGGAGTCGGTTTTGGTTAGAGTACAAAACAAAGCCCTGGTGGCAGAATTCAGATTTGCCTTTGAGAAAGAGGGTGGATGAGGTTTTACTTTTCCTCAGTTTTTCTTTTATTGTAAATAAATTTTAAGCACATTTACTTGCATATTAGCATTTCAAATTTCTTTTTCTCTGATTCATCTTCATATATTTTCTTATGATTTGTGAAATCATATTTATTCAAACAACACCTAAACACATGCTTAACTTTGTGATTGTTTCAAGCTATATTTTAGACTAAGTGATGCCATGAATAGGCCTGATTATAAGCATGTCTAAGATTTCCTTGAATTGGGTCCATTTGTCAGTAAAAGATCAACTGTAGATAACAATTCTTTCCATCTTCCGATTTGAATATTTCATACATATCCATTCCAGAAAAGTGAATCCTTTTTTATAAAGATAATTTTATTTTAACATAACTAATGCATTAGTGTTGAATAATTTGTATTATTCATTGAAGTAGAAAATGTTACTATCTTCATGTTGTTTAAGATCCTTTTCCTTACCTCAATCTCATCTGTGTATTGCAACATAGGCAAATATTCTATTTAATGGTGTTTTTTTAAAGCTACAGGTTCAATATACTGCAATACTTTTCAGTTCATAATAGCAACCAGTAGTTTTTGTTAACTATAACAGATCTGCTTGTATAGGCTCCAGCAGAATTGTTGCATCAGTTGAAATATTCTTGCTTATATTGTTCTATGCAATTCAGTATCCTTTAGGCTTCTAGATTTGTTTCTTAGCTGACAAGAAAGAAAATCTTATCTGCTATTTAAATTTTCAACCATCTATGATCTAATTTTGCATTTGTATGAGACATAGCATGTCCACCACACTAAATTATTCAGCAAAATTGAAAACATGCAGGGCTTAACAGTCTGTATGGATCAATAAAAAAATAGGCCTGAAAAAAACTCTATTTGATACAGGTACCAAAAATGACATGTAGAAGCTGGTGCATAGATTCATGGTAAGCAGAGGGACTTCTTGATAATGCTGTAAATGTAGACATGGAGAAAGTCTGTAATGATTAAAGGGTTTTTATATAGAATTGTATAGTGTTGGTAAGCACCAGCATATAGAAATGGATTCTAAAAAATGCGTGTTTCAAAGGCTCAAGGCTGAAAAAAATAGTGTAACAGTCTAAAATACAAGTACCCAGAGTACTACAGGACTTATCACATGAGAGTCATAACCAATTATCTTTAGAAATAACATTCAGTAGGTAGCAGATCACAATGACAAAATATCTTCCTTTGAAACTTTACATCACCAGTTACGTATTAACACGTCCTTACTCAATGGATTTTATTATCACATTTCTCTACACATTGTTGCCATTTGGATATGAGTAATACCAAGCACTCCAGAAAAATCATAGAAACTTCAGCTCTTATCTAAAAAAACATTCCAACTTGATGAATTTTAAACCATTTTGAAGATGAGACACAGCACTTTAAAGTATCTTTTAAAAGATTCCAAATCATTAAGAACCCTACTTGACTAGTCTTAAAAAAATTATAGTGATGAGTTTTTAATTCACTGAGAGAAAAACTTGTGAGACCTACAGAAGTATTAAAATGTTATGTCTTTGGTTTAGGATTCTACCTGTCTTCATTTAAATTATCCAGGATCAAATTTGATGCATCTTGTAAATGACAAGAGATACTATTGGTCCAGCTGCAGGGCTAAACATTCGTGCTGTGTGGTATCCAGGAAAGCCCAAAGCAGCTTCTTCTGGGGATTATTTAGTGCTTCAGAAGGAAAAATTAAAAACCTTAAAAACTCAGGAACAAAAAAAAGTGTTTCTGTATGTCAGTTGTAAAGATATATACAATGCATCGTCATAGCAGATTCTGTAGGACCAAAATAACAGGGTCTTAAAAAATTAAGTTTTTACAGTGATTGGTTTTACAGATGACTTGGTTTTAAAGTTTAGATAGTATAACATTCCTGTCTGCATTACATATGTCTACCATTTTCTTCAGAACACAGAGAATTATAAAATGACACAGACTCCCTTCTCTAAAAAAGCCTATGAAACTGCCATACTTTATGAAGTTAAGGCTTTTACTGGCCCACAGTCTACACAAGGATATCTGAATTACACAAAGCATTAGTATTAAGTGTCCTAATTTGATTACTTTGGCCAGGAATAATAAAAAGGTAATAGTACATGGTAACAAAGCATCCCCAAAAAGCTGTATTTACTATGCTATTCTAAAAAAAAAAGGTGTAAAAAGCCAGGTAAGAATTTAGCCAGGAATTGATGTCAGATTTGTATTTTAAGATTAGGAATGTTTATGTTCAATCATTATGTGTTGCTGAGATACTGAGTACATGTTGGTTTGCTGTCTCTGGCTGTCTGTTCTCATTCAGTGTTTACACGTACCTTTGTCACAAATGGGTTTTCCTTCACCTGACTTTAGTCATCTGGAAGACAGTCCTCTAGTCAAAGGGAGGCATCTATGCTTCCTCTCACTGGAGTTAACAAAGAAAATAAAGCACCTGCAAAAGGCAATTTATGTCACTTTTCCTAGAAAGAGATGGTTTGGGGTGATAGGCACCTGTGCACCACAGAAGTAGGGTATGACTAGCTGAGGCTGGATCCTGAACTTTTGGTAGTTATTGAAAAGAATCCCACTGCAGTAACTGAAAGGTACAAATGTATGTCCAAGAGCTCAGTCATGACACAGTCTAACTGATGTTCCTGCAAATGAAGATAAAATACCAAAATATTATTTCAATGCACCGTTGATGGCTTCAAAGCCAGTCCAAACTACATATATCAACTCTCACTCTTGAAACAGAACAACGCCCACCACTTCGCTTCTTTGGGTAGGCAAATTTTAATCTTTTACTATGAGACTGACAGTTTTGTATCCAGTTGCTATGACAGCAGAAGCCAAAGAACCAAGAACCAAAGTTCACTCTCATACCCCAGTCTCCTTCCCCGTGTGTGATTCTCACATTGCACAGCTCCAAAAGGTTACCAGTATTTAGCACAGTAGGAAGGACACTTGTCCAGGTTCTCTTTTCATGTCTCATATCTGGGAATAAGACTCCTGTGATATTGCTATTAATGGACCTCCAGGGTGTTGGCTAGTCCAAGAGTATCTCCACAGGCATTCTGGAAAATTTGCAATGTTGCAATGGCTTCTGCCTAGGAAAATAAAAATATAAAAGTACCTATAAACACAGCAATACTACATGTATCTATTTGGAAAGCCAAAGAAAGAGGAGATAAAGAGGAGCTTCATTTCAAATTTTAATGACTTTCATAAAGGCCTATCATTTTGGGTACACACCCTGTGTTTACCATACTGATGTTTATAAACAATCTTTTTTACCTCTTAGTCTTTGTTTTGCTAGGCAAAACTCTTTCATAAGACTGACTCTTCACTACCTTTAACACTCCTGAACTTGCTCTCATTTTTCTTAAATGTACTTTTTCAATAAGCTGAGTAAGGCATTTCTGATCAGATGTTATGCTTTCTGCTTTTCTTTATGTCTCCACTGGAAATAACTCAGCCAGTATATCTTAGAATCACATCTGTCTTTCCACTGAAAGACTCTGAAACCACAGAAATTCCAGTGACCTCTTAGAATTTCTTCATTTCTCTGGCACTCACCACTATGCTTTAAGGCACCTTTATGTGAGAAGCCCTGGAGCATGAAGTGCTCAAGACGGGAACCTTGTTTGATACAGAGCATATGTGCTTAATTTTATATATGGTGTATCATTTCATCAGCTTCAGTTAGCTTTGTAGGATCTTGGCCTATCTCCTCAGTCTATAAATAAATAATGACAGATTTATAAATAAGTCAGTTTCTAACCAGCTGAAACTGTGTTATCTTTGTAGCTTTTACCAATCAATAGAGCAGTGTGAATGACAGGCACAGGTTCTGCAGTTTCAAAAAAGTCTGGTATCAAAATAAATAAATATAGTACATGTAAGTATCACATAAATATTTTGATGCACTAGTACAAAATATTTCATATGGTGTTTCAGAATATGCCCAAGCCATTTACATCTGTGCTAGGCCAGCAAGTGCTTTTTAGCTGGCAGTTCAATATTCTCCCAATATAAATAGATGATCAATCATTCTTTGTTGCTATTGTTTTAAAGAATAGTTTGAAACCCAATTCACAGGGAGTGTTAGTACGGCCTGTTCTTTTTGTTCTCTTATCAATACAAGTTTTAACATTAAAAAAGTTCATTGTTTTCATCTGGCTGCAGGAGTACATGTGTTGGGCTCTACTGTAATTTTCTAAGTTCTTGGTTGGTGGGAGAGTGCAGGTGCAAGCCTGCAGAAGAGACTGAAGCTCTGTGAAGGCATGAAGTAAAACACATATCAATCTATTCAAAGAAAAAACATACAAATGAAAACACTGAAGTGGACAAAATCCATTCTCATACTGAGAATTATTGTATTACAGCATAGAGTTTGTGTGGAGATGAATTTGAATTTCACCTGCCTTCCTGTTCTGCTCACTCAGAAGAAACCTTTGGAGACCTAAACTCCAGTGCCTCATTTAAAGCCTGATGCAGGACGTAAGTGTAAGGCAATGCATCTGTACTGTTCTTGTGTCAGGACCCCTGGATTTATTATTTCTCCACAAGATGTGGTATGAAGAATGCCTAGACTTTAATTATGTTGCCACGAACCGGCCTTGTCATGTTCCTGTCACAACGAGGATTCCGTTCGTTCAGGTCTCTTTCCTGGCATGGGTAGAGAGGTCACAGGACGGTGCCAGAAGCCAGGCAGTGGATTTCAGCCCGATGCCTGTCCTCGGTCCACCACTGATGAGCACTCAGTGCGAGGGCTGAAAGCCAAAAGGCCCTTCCCCACCCTGTGGGGCTGCATGGAACAGTGTGATCGTCGAAGCAAAGAGGGCTCTCCTTTCCCAAGTTTTTGCTTGCAAGGCCCAGGGTGCTGCTCCCGGACTGGGGAGGAGTCGCCTCCCACTCACGAGGGCTCCCCTTCTCCTCTCGCTCAGCGTGCCGGCCCCTGCCCCGGGGAACAGCAGCCGTGCCCCTCACACCCCGACTCCTTGCCGTCTTTCCCCGGCACCGCGGCTCGGGAGGCCCTGGGGGAAGCCCTGGGCTCGGCCCGGCGGCCGCAGCGCCGCCTCGGGCTGGAGCCGGCGATCAGCGCTCGCCCGGGCCGCCGCCCGCGCCCCCCGCTCGCCCACCGGAGCGGACACACCGCCGGCGAGAGGAGAAACTCCCCCCGGTACACCCTGCGCTCTCCTCAGCGCCCCGGCCGCCTCCCTTCTCCGGAGTACTGCAGGGGGGCGGCCGACAGCTGCCGCCTCCCCTCCGGCTCCCGGGGCGCGGGCTGCGGGCAGCGCTCCTGCGGGCAGCCCCGGCGCCGCTCCGATCCCGGACTTACCCCGGGAGAGCGCACGGCAGGCGGGGAGCGGGGCGGGGGGGAGCCGAGGGGGAGGGCTGCGCGCAGATGAGCGCTGGTCCTGCGAGATGCTGCACGCCCAGCTCCCCGCCGGAGGGGGGTAGCAGCCGCTGTCTCCGCCGGCTCCTGCTTTTTTGCAAGGGCTGTTGCTGCCGCTGGACGCAACCTTCTCCCGACATGGAGCTGCTGCCGCCGCCGCCGCCGCTGCTGCTGCTGGAGTGAGTGAGTGTGACGGGCAGAGCTAGCCGGCCGCATGGATGGATGTGTTTAGCTTTGTGAAGATTGGGAAGCTCTCCGGGTAGGTGTTTGCCGCCGGCGCCGCTGCTGCTCCGCGAACCGCGGGCGTCCCGCGGCTGCGGGCGCTGCCCGTGTCCTGCGGGGGCAGGGAGGGACGGGGGCTGCCCGGCGTGGGGAGCGCCCGCGCCGCTCCCAACTTCTCTGGCAGCGGGGCGAGGGTCTCGGGGTCGGGGTGGGGCGCTGGGTGCTCGCTGCCCCCAGCACCTGCCCGGGCCGCGCCGATGTCCCTGCGCGGGATGGGTCGTCGCCCTCTTCCTTGCGAAGGGACAATGAACTGCGGCCGCAGTTGGGCGAGAGCGGTGCCCTTCTTGAGACGCCGGCCAGAATGGGCGGCCAGAGTGCTTCTGAAAACGCAAAAGCGGCGACGGGAGCTGGAACCGGGGCTCGGTGGCGGTGTTTGAGGGGTGTGTTGGCGTTCGGAGGGTGGTGGCCGCGGTGCGGGTATCGGTCATCTGCCGGAGCGGGGGGCGAAGTTCCGAGGAGCGAGCAGCGCCTGGCCGGGCCGCGCCGCCGGGGAGGGTCTCGCCCTGCCCCTCCGCTCCGCTCCCGCGGTACGCGCCGCCTCGGGCACGCCGGCTCCCCCAGCAGCCGTATTTTTGGAGAAGTGGTGAAATCGCCGCCACTCGCATCGTTTGTGAGCGCTGCCCCTCCGCCGTTTCACACGGCGATGGGTGCAGGGGCGCCAGTGGATTTGGCGTCTCTTATCCCTTGCTTGTAAGGCTAGTGGTTCTCGTTGTTTAAATGAGTGGTTGATTTGTATTATTTTTCTCTATTTCTTTGTTTTCCGAATAAACCTTCTCTTGAATGGCCTCAGAGTTGTGGTCTCAGCCTGTGGACTGTTGCGTTCGCAGCTGGTTGCCAGGCCTGGAACTGCATAGATAGATCAAGAGGCACAACAGCCCCCGTTACAATGTTCCCACCGTAGTTACGCGTAACTGGAGGTAGCCCTTCGCAGTTACCCAGAGGATTGTGCTTTATCTCAAAGATGCAGTATGAAAGTACTCGAGCCACATTTTTTTTTCAGGGTTCTGGTGTGAATAATCTTCCTAAAGGATTAAGCTTTGATCACTGTAACTAGGAGTGTTTCAAATTCTTATGATTCACTGGTTCCTACACCATAGTTACCATATCCTTTTCTGTTTATGAGGCACGTATGAGGCAGAAATTGGATGCTGTACAAAAGGGAGAAAGGCCTTGTTAAGGAATTACAAAAGGTGGCCTGCTCCAGTGACGGTCAGGTAGGGAGCTTGTCAAAATGACAGATGATCTGTAAAGAACAAATATTGCGTGGCTGGAAGTTACAGAGTGCCACAGGTGCAGACATTGCCTTTATCCCCCAAAATTCCCACCATTGCACCTGGCTGTGCTTACAGCTCTGCTTGTGGCATGCCAGCACAGAACAGCTGCTGTCATTCAAGCACATCATTGTCTCATCCTGCTCACAGCAATTTTATGCCATGTGACAGTGACAATACAAGCAGCCCCCTCGGCTTGCTTTGGGTAGTGTTACTGGCTAGTACCACTAGAGCTGCAGAAGCAGGAGCTACAGCAGAAACTTTGTGGAGAGGGAAAATATGCTCACACAGATAAGGAATAGGTCATGTAGTATGATATTTATTTCCAGGTAACTGAATTGCATGACCTTTTCCATTTTTTTGGAAATGGTGTTTCAGAAAAGCTCCCAGGTCTTCATGTCACACTTGATCTAGAATCAAAGGCACAGAAAGCGATGTGCCATTCGAAAATGTTGTTATGTCAGGTGCATGGCAGGTTTTAGATATATATTTTGTAAGCTTGGGTCTTGGTGTGCACGAAATCTGTAGCTTTCTGCATACTTGAAGACACAGTTAAGATTTGTATTTAAGTAAAGACATCATAGAAATTCTCCAGAAGAACCTGAAAGTTCCTCCTGAAATGAAATTGCAAGTATCAAAGCTCGTATCTGCCTCTGCTTCATTTAAGGATGTGAAATACTTATGGACTGTGTTTATCTTGTAGATTGCAGTAAATGATTTCTGTACTGAGCTACACTTTTTATTTCTAATTTTCTGGTTGTTAAAAGACATAATAGTTTACACAGGACTTGACTTTACTTGCTGTTTCCTAGGTTACAGCCAGGTATCTGTTCCAATTTTATGAGAGCTTCATGAAGAAGACAGGTTCCAGTGTAAACCCCATATTTAGTCCCTTTGTGCATTTGTGTTGGAAAACTAGTTTGCCCAAAAATACCAGTTGTTTGCTGTTAGAAGGAAGGCCTTTCTGAAGAAAATATTTGAGAGTGTGATTTACAGGAAGATTACCTAGAGAAAGTTGTTTTGAACATGGCTGGTGCTGAACTTCTTTTAAATTTTATTTTATTGGGCATTCAGGTCTCCTCATTTTAAGTTGCAAGTCTTTTATTACAGTTTTAGTCTGCAGCCTTGATTCTGCAGGCAGTGGCACAGCTAGGCTCTGTTATACATGACTACTGGAAGGAATGCTTCCTAAAGTCATGATATGATTTTAATAGATCTGGTAAGAATCTAAATTTTGTCTCGATCAATTAACATATAAAATTTTTTATCTGGAATAAGCTTAAGATGAGGTTTAAAGTCATAGAAGGTGGCTACTGCATATAAAATTTTACATAGCATACATAATTTTTTATGTTTTAATTATCTGTGTGGGTTTTTTAATGTGATACCTTTGTGCATAGGGTCTTTTAGAGACTCTGCTTCTACAACTGCTTCAACAGTTGTCCATACTTGCTGGGTAAGTGGAAAATATGGGCATAATCTGGAAAAGGATTGTGTGCAGAAGTGGGAGAGAATGCCAAATTGGTTTTATGACAAATGTGATCTCTGGTAATCTTGTCCTTTCCTTGACTTTGTAGGTCTGTCACATTGTGTACTATGCATAAAAATACAGATGTTTCATGATAAAGTTTCTGTTGATTCTGAAAGATTGGAGATACCCATCAGACACTGAAAACAAAAATACCATGTAGAAATAGTGATCACGTTTTCCCAGACATAGCCTCTCCCTCATCCCGTTTTGGAAATTCACCAGTCTAGTAGTGGTCTGGAATAAATGTTTTGGTAGAAATCTTATGGTGTCATTCTCTGGAGGAAAAAAACCCAAACAAACAGCCACGTTTTACTGTAATGAATTTCCAAGTGTAGAGAATGATTGATAAGCCTTGTTTAATGGATCAGTGCTCTGACGTGGAGCTGTACAAGGCAAGTGAATATTTCTGTAATGTGGGCTGCGTAAGCGTGTATGGTGTGGTAGCATCTGTAATTTGGGAGGGAGGATTAGTGCCATAGGTAAGGTGCATAGCTGAGAGTTGAGGTTGAATCAGAATTCTTTCTTGCCTGGTATTCTCTCTCAGTTGCTTTTAGCAGCTGCTTGGGGAAAGAGTAGAACAAGGACATGTAAAGAGTGGTGATACTTGAGCATAGGTATAAGCAGTGGAGGAAGAGTGGTGCTGCTGTGCTGAACATGAAACTGTTTTCAGATCAAGGTGAATCTGAGTAAAGGGCAGAGTGTCAAGTTTCTAGCCAGTACTGGGCAGATGAACTATGAAACAATAGGTCAGAATAATGAATGGAAGTTATCAAGAATTTAAGCCTGTGTTCATAGAATATATTTTTGGTTGGACTTTTTTTTTTTTTTTAAATGGAGAATGACTGTTTTTGGGATGTCTGTTGAAGTCAGTTCTATTACAGAGCTTTCACAGCAGGAAGTAAAACTTTGATATGGAAAGATGCTTGTCTGGATATCACCTGAGTGTGACTGAGTGGGGTTGTGACCCTCTGGTGTTGGGATACAAAGTGCTTGTGCCCCTGTTTGTAGCTTTGCCAGATAGCACTAGGGAGAAAATGACATGACTGTCTGCATGAGTGGCCGTCAAGTTCTAAGCTGTGGCAATACTGCTGAGGTTAGGGTGGACATCTCTGTCACAAAGTTATACTTGTGGGAGAACTTCTGAGCTCATGGAGTAATTTGTCACCAGAAGGGAAGTCTCCAAGACATAGGCCTGCAGTATGGGGTAAGAAAGTAGACATCTGTAGACCTCACGGTAGCTGTTACAAGTATAATTAATGGAGAGTTAACCCCATGTAACAAACAGGAGGATACTGGGAAGATTTGGACCTGCCCTTAACAGCGCTGCTAATTTCTCTTATGGGGTAGGTAAATTTGTCTTACCTGGATCTTTACTTTGCTGCTCAAGTTTAGCATTGCTATACATCATCCTTGAATTTAAATTTACTCCATTAAAATGGGATGTGAATAGCCATATCCTTGGTACCCAGGCCCTTGGGATTGGCTTTAAAACAATGACAACAAAAAAATCCCATAACTCTGAAAGCTCTTCTTTTCAGAGAACAGTCAAATATAGCTTTTCCCTGTGATTAGGCTAAAACTGAGGCTGGGTTTCTAACTGGGAAGGAACTTCCTACCAAGTCCATTTTCATTGGGGTGGATAAATCTCACTTTCTTATATTTTGTGTTTTTCTTTCCATAGTTGGCCATCTCTAGTCAGGTAGACTGACTTTGCTACCTGCACAGATGTTTGGACTTTTGGGTTCTTGCTGCTTATAAAAGAAGCCTAAACAGATGCAGAGCCTTGCATTTGTTCCCTCCCTTTCCAGCTTTTGTAGCATTGTGCTCAGTTTTGTTCTCTCCAGGTACTGTCTTTAGATGTCCTTCCAGACTGGTGTGAAAGGGTCTCTCCTAGATCTGTGTTAAACTGTAGTAGACTAGAAGCTGTGCCTGTATGTTCTGAGTACTAAGCTCCCTTGTGGTTTTTTTTGTTGTTGTTTTTTTGGGTTTTGTTTGTTTGTTTTTGCTTTATTTTTTTTTTTTTTTAGGGAATAGGGTTGCTTGACTTCATGGTTAAGTTATTTTTATGTGACCAAGCAGATGTATGTTTTTAGATTTAAAGTTTTAAAATTAGCCAGTCTGTTGTTTGGTGTTTTGAGTTTTTTGTTTGTTTGTTTTTAATTTTTAATTAATTGAAGAATGTTTTGGGATGCTTCTCTATCAGAATAGCACCTAGCTTTATCTGTGATTTTGCCAAATTTTTATTTTGCTGTGAAGTTTAAAAAAAACCCTATCTTAATGGAGAGACAATTGAAAGTGTGATTAACTTACTGATGCTGTTTTGCATATGATTTTTGGAACAATTTTTATGAGTACTCTTTGAAATGACAATATCGTAGCTTGTAAGTTATTTTCAGTATTTACAAAAGACGCAGTAAGAAAGCCTATGATTATCCTTTTTATGTTCAAAGGAGGTAATTTAATTCTAAAAAGGATTTTATTATACTGGATGATAATTCGAATAACCAATAATTCATTTCAGCCTTTTTTCTTGAGGACTGCATTACATTTAGTGGCACATTTGCCTAGTCACATTAATATAGGAGCTTTACCTTATATTTTATAATTTGTCTGTTTTGTTTTGTTAGTTGACACACATAATAAAGACATATGCTTTAATGTTTGTGATGTTGGTAATGTTGTATGTCACAGTGACTTCAGCAGTTTAGAGATTTATTAAAACCACTCCTTGCATTATGAACTGCTGTAAACTTGTCAAGTGGCCAGTGAATGATGATGCAACTCTGCTAAATATGTATGTTCTCTATACCGTTTGCCTCGCAATACAGTGCTGGAAAGATGTAACCAGAAGCAACATTGTCTCCAGAAATTTTTGAGAAAGCAAAAATAAAAAGGGAATAAACTCCCAGTAATGCTTTCTTTCTCCATCTTCTACTAATTATGGAAGAAGCTGGAATGAAAACTTTGAGAATTGATGCTTTGATTTAAGAAAAATCAAAATGTGCAGGTTCAATATAATGCTTTTATTTCTAGGAACATGTGTTTTCCACTTGCTTTTGCTTTATTTTGGAAAACTTCAATCTGTAATGTGAAACAGTTGGTGATATGGCTGAATCAAGAATCTTGGGATAGTTTCTCTTATAACTGTAGCCTGCACTAATGTTCTTGTGTGTGCATGTTTAAGTCATTCTGTTAAAATGTTCATATGATTTGAGAAGACATAAAAGGTTTTTTTTGTGGATTTTTGCCTCTGTATTCACTGGTACCAGGATGAGCCTGAGGTTTTTTATAGTTTTTTGTTTAGTTCTTTGAGAGGGGGGAAGGTTTGCTTGTTCATGGTGTGATTTGGTTGGTTTGTTTGTTTTTGAGAAGCTGCTTTTCAGCCTGACAGATTCATGTAGGAAATTTCAGTTAAATTGAAAAAAAATTCTCACCATAGCAGTAATAAAAAATAAGGATATTTTTCCATATTTTGCGGCGTTCTGGGTCATTATGAAAGTGTACCAAGCTGTTCATAGGGAATACAAACCATGACCTGAAATAATGAGGGGATAATACATGGTCTCAGCTCCGCTTGTAATGTGGTGCAGAAGGGGTATTTTACTGCTCTTGACAGCATTTCCAAGCAGTTATGTCAGATCTATCACAACTTAGTATCTGACTGATGGGATAAAGAATTGACTAAAGTCATGTAGGAGCCACCATCTCTTACAAAATGAACCATCATCTGGGAAGGATCTCTTAACTGCTGTCGACAAATAATGCAAAAAATCACATGTGAGGAAAGGAAAGGTAATTTTGGATTCCAGTCCAACTGCGTTATGCACAAATAGCTCTATTAAATCAGGGAAGACTATCCAGGTGTGTGAATTACTCATTTTCATGGCTGTTTGCATATAACCTATTTGGATCCACGTTATGGAAACTTTTGGTGCTGATAAAGTATCAGCGTTTAAATACTGTAGGGACATGTTCGAATAGGAATTGACTTCTGATAACACCAAACTGTATTTAAAGCTGCTTTCTATAATCATGAATAAAGTTATTCGTTTTGTGATGTACCTTGAAGAAATTTGTGAAGTGAAAAGGCTGCACATTTATTGAAGGTATGTTTAAAGACTTTAAAATAATCAGTGAGACTCTGTTTCCGATAATTATTCCATTGACTGGAAATGAAGCAAATAACAGTGCCAGTAGTATAAATTTCAGTAAGTAATTGCATTTCAAATCCTAGTGAAATCCACACTGCATAAAATCGAAACCAGTGAAAGTACATTGGAGCTAGAGATGTAAAGTACTCCAGGACTCAAAAGTCTCTCTGACCTTAGGACCTGGTCTTGTAGAAATTTCTACCAGTGTTCCTTTAGTTCAGAATGTATAGAAACTCCCTTTAATAGGTTGATTATTGGCTACAAACTGAGAAATTAATTTTCATTAGTTTTAATAACCAACCTTTCTAAATAATAAAGTTAGTGAGTGGACTTGTCAGGTATCAGTTTTAGCTATGGGAGTGTGGGGAGATAAGGTTCTGCAGAATAGATGGATATCTTGCACAATTTTGAGAACTGCTGGTAGAAAAATAGATTTATGCAGAGAATAGCAAGAAGGGGATGAAGAATAAGAAGGAATATTTCTATGCTAGAGTCAAATGATGAGAATGAATCTTCTTATGATCTGGCCCTTGATAGAGTTTATTTTTGAATTTTGCTTGAAATTTTTGAAACTTTAAGGGAAAGAGACTTGGGATATTGCAAGGTATTACGACTTTTTTGTATCTATAGATAATCAAAACAAAAAGGCATGTATGTGTGGATTGATGAAAACTACTTAGTGATTTACATGAACAATCAAAAGACCAAAAGAGTCTCCCATCTGTTCTTCAGAATTTATTTCTGCATATGTCCTTTTTGTTTGCTTTTTGGCGAGTGGAAAAGACATAATTGTTGAAACTAACATTGTTTAAGAAAATCTAAAATCAGTATTTGTAAAACTTTGCAGTACTGATTGTACCCTATTTAGAGTGAAGGTTTTCATTAAGGTTTGTGCATGATTGAGTTTTAATTGTTCAGATGAACCGTCAGCCCTTCTCATGTAAGTGATTACATAGTTGTTCAAAATACTTTTTCAGCATTATGCAGCCTGTAAGGTTTTGCTTATGTTGCTTATAGATTTTGCAGTTTCACTGTTTGTTTTTAATCTTGAATTTGTGATTATATTCCTCTGGATTTGTCAGTACTCATATGTTTGGAAAGCAAAATGGCAGTAAATGCTACCAGGAGGACTAGCAGTTGCACCAGCCATGTAAAACAAGCCAGGCATGTGTTACAAGTCCGAGCTGCCTTATTTCACTTGTGCTCTGTGTTTGACTGAAATAGAGCGGTAGAGGACTGGAGAAGAAATCTGGAAACAGTCCATATCTAAGCAGATTTGTAGAGGCAGGATGCTTCATTACCTGAATGCCTGAATGATGGCACTGACTTTGACTTGCTCTAAATGAGGCTGTGACAAGCCTTGAGGCGTCTATGACAGGAGCCTTGAGAGAGCGGAGATGGCAATTGCACAGAAGAGCCTGCCCCAGTGTGGATGAAGTTCAGACTTTGGGGTTGGAGCTTGATGATCTTTAAGGTCCCTTACAACCCAAACCATTCTATGGTCCTATGATTTTTCTTTGCTTGTGATGTTAAACCTTTATCCCACAAAAAATAATTTGAAGGTTACTATGGCAGTACCTTCAAAGCCTTATCCACTCTAGAAAGGGGTGGGCTGTCTAACTGCAATATGTAACAGGTTGCACACCTTTATCATAGAAAAGACAAGTTTTGTTCTGACTGTACAATGGGACTGATAAGTCAAAATGTAGTACATGTGTTCAGGTAGAAATTATCAAATTTCATGGGTTTTTAACTGGCATTAGGTTTTGGATCACATGAAAGTTGCTATTCAAAGGCATCTGCTTTTCTTGATTTTTATTTTTGACTTGTTGCAAACCTCAAATGATGTTCACTGAATTTTTAACTTTCATCTTTGAAGAATTTTTTTTTCCCCAGTGAAAGAGGGAGATAGTTTTCTCATGAAGTTGGCTATCTGCCTAGGTCTTTGCTTTGCATAATGTAATGTACATTACCTGTCATGTTTACAAGGAGTGCCCTCTCCTCTGTCAGGGCACACAGTGAAGGGGGACAGAGAAAAACTGCACGTGGGGAATGATCTGTACTTGACTATTCTGCTTTGAAGGCAGGGTGAGTATGGGCTACAGTGTATAATAGTGGAGGAATGGCAAAGGTAGGAAGAGAGAAATTGGAGAAAGGAAGTTAATGAATGTTGTATTGGATAGGGGCTAATTTGCCATGAGTGAATTGAACTAATTGGTCAAGACTAGCTGATCTTTACGTGAACTTGCATTGTTGCCTGGGTAGGAGTTTATTTGCTTCATAAGGCTGGTTGAATTAATTGGTGAGATGTGCTGTAATCTGTGTGACTGCTGTTTTAAAAAAAGGAAGAATTCACTCCAGCATTGGAACAGAAACATTTTTTTTTGTTTTCTGAGGTCTTGAGGTTTTTTTTGAAAGTCTTTCTTTCTCTAACAGGTTTCTGGTGGCTAAACTTGAACTAACTCAACACATGAAATAAGAAGGTGGTCCTTGACTCCCTGTGTATTTTCTGTTTAAGAGACCCTGTAATCAGGATGGTGCTTTTTCTCAGGGTGATGCTCATCCCTTGCATTGGTTCACTGGTGAGCCCTGTGACTTTTTCCCCCTGTTTTAAATGCAGTTAACTTGACTGCAAAATCTGTAGTTTTTGGGGAATGCATTTATGTATTCATTTTGACTTTTAAAAAAATCCAAAAAACCAGAAAGCATTTGGCTTTTATTTTTCTTTTTTCTTTTTAATTGGTATGGGGAAGAATTAGGAGTAAGCCCTGGTACTCTGAGGCACTTTGAAGGGGCACTTCTATAATATGATCAGCCTCATGTAACATCGGAAGGCAGAAGACCTAATGAGGCTGTGGGGTCGGATTAACACTTTTTTATGCTTTTCAGTTTCCTCATTTTGTCCCCTGCAGCCCTTTATGTCTCACAGCATGGTGAGCCACTTCAGGGACTAAAACCACTAGAAAACTGGTTTTGGTTTGTTTCATTTCTGCTGGTGTAGATATCTAAACTGGCTTGGCAGAGGTGATTGGAGCATATGGTTTTGGGCAGCAGGATGGAAGGGGAGAAGGGGAAGTGCAGCTTCTGGTGTATGCTGAGCTCTGTTACATTGCACCCCATTTGGTGGTGGGTGCTGCTGTGGGACAACATGGAGATGAGACCTTTCTTCAGGTACCTCTGGGAACTGAGAAGTGGGGAGGCTATGTGAGAACCCCCCATCTGAGCAAATCCGGGAAGAGGGTAGTTCCTGCGAAAGATGGCTTGGAGTGAGGAGCAGCTGCTTCAGCCCCTCTGAAATTTCTTAGGTCTTTCCTGGTTTCTCATGCTTCCCTGTCTTTTCCTGCCTTTGAAGCCTGTTCTGCTGCCTTCAATTGACTTGGCTTTGCTTGGACGCTTGGGAAACCAAGTGCAGGTTCTGTGTGCTAAATGTAGCTTTTGTCTTGCACATCCTGATGTATCAAGGTATTGCACCCTTGCTCCCATGCCATGCAGTTTAAAGAAACTGGCTTCCTATTGTTTTTAAAAGCAGATTTCTAATCATATTTTTACCTTATTAGGCAGGAGAGGAGTGGGGTTGTCCAAAGGATTAATTTTCCTAGATTGCTTGTAGAAGAGGAACTGTCCAGGATAAATGAGAGGCTGTTTAAATTTTTTTTGTTATCTTTTAAATGGTGAACATGTGTTCATTCCTAGCAGCAAGTTTGCAGTTATATCCTTTCCATGGACGTGTTTTCCAGGTTCTGGAAGCTGTCTGAAGAGATAAAAGGTTTCTTTCAAATGCTCTATTTCTGAACTTGGAAAGAACATCTTACGGAAGCAAGTATATTGTGTCTGTGCTAGTTCCGAGACGACAAAAAATAACTGGAGAGTATTAATGGCTTGCTTTTCAAATGCTTTTCATCTTTAAACTGGATATGGGAGTTTTATAGGTGCATAATTAGCCTGAATTTTTAATTATGCTTTGAACCACGCAGCTTTCTCTTTTTTAACACCAGCAGTAGTAAACTTTGAGGAGTTTCCATACAGCAATTTTTCACTTCCTTCTGTATCTTCTGTCATTCATTACCCATATATGGCACTTCATCAGCCCCCTTCCTTGTTGATCACTTTCATACTTTGCAATGTTTGTCCATCAACTCTATCACATCATTGAAAATGTGGTCTAAAAAAGGTGATGGTTACAGGGATCTTGAAGGATACATCTAAAGGAGAACTCTAAAAAGCCTCACAACAAATTATTCTATAGAAAAATTTTGGTTTAGAACTACTAAATCTCTTTTAGCTTGGGTGTTTTATTGTAAAAAAAAAAATATATATATAGTGTATCAAAGGAAGTACTATCAGGATGCACAATTAATACTACTGTAGCTTTTACATTTATTTTTCTAGATCGCTTACAGCATGCATCTGCATGGGTTATAGTTAGCATGCCTTACAGAAGGCCACTTTATAAGTAATATCCTTGGAATAAGAACAGTGGAATGCAAGTCTGCTTTGCTTTAGTTTACATGTTTGGATACAAAAACTTCCAATATCTTTATTTTTTGATGCTGAATATATTGCAAATTTGTTTACTGATACAAACGTGTGTTTGTTCAAAGCAAAACATTGATTATTATTCTCTTTTGATGGCTTTGATAGGCATTAAGGTCCTGTGACGGGTCTTGTTGAGGAAGGGGTGTTCTGAGATGGCAGTGTGGAAAGCTGGCAGATTCTTTGCCCCTGCCACTTGTTTCCACAGTTGCCCTGTTGGATTCAAGTTGTCCATGGTATCTGGGTGTGCTACTTGGTGCAGTGACTCTTAAATAGGTTTTAAGAGTAGCCTGCTATGTAAAGGGTAAAGGATGAATTTCACTCTTCCAGATGTCAGTGCAAGCTTCCTTCTTCATCTCTGCAAAAGTACTTTGTTGTTCTTTAATGGCAGAATGTTGATTTGCTTTTTGTTGTGTTTTCTAAAGCTCATCCAGACCTCATAGTGTTCTTACACCTTGTAATGACCAGAAAAATGTATGTTTTTGGAAATATTTCCCTTTCATTAACGGTCTTTAGCCATTAATGTCAGAGTTCATCCCATTTTCTCATGTTACGTGCTGGTTCTGAAAAAGAGAAATTCTGTTTTCATGTTAAATGTTTAAAATGTTTCTTTCATAGGAGAAGGTAAAGCAGCATTAATTTCAATTTTTTTTTTTTCCAAAAGGTTCATAGTTCAGTGCTGCAATGAACAGCTTTCCAATTAGAGGACACAATACCTGTCCTACTGCGTGTTATTTCAAAATGGCTGAAATTTATTTTAGTTGCATAAAATGTTACTAGTGATATTTATATATATTTGTTTACCAGTCTGTAATCATAACAACTAACATTTAATTTACTCAGTGTTCAACATATTCTTTTTTTTTTCTTCTATAAATATGATAGTAAGCAGAAAACAGTTTGTCTCTCAATTTCTGTGGTATGGTTTGCTGTTTTATTTCCTTTCCCCCATCTCCCTCCAATCAGTTTCCAACTCAAGCAGCTTTCTTTTGCTAGTTCCCCTCTTTCACAGGGAGTACTTAATGCTGACTCACCAGTTGTCAAGATTGGACTGCTTGGCAGTATTGGCAGGGGCACAGGCATGTGTGTGTGGGCACTCTGACCACAATAAAGACACTGTCTTGATCCAGATCTCTTTTTTGTTAATTAGTTCAGTATTCTGGCTTTTAAAGGTGTTGGGGGAATAGGGAGGTTAGGCTTTCATTTATGCTTATGTTCAGGGGAGAACAGTTTTGAGCAAATTAGTGGTGATTCTGCCTTTAGTGAACAGCGACAGGAAGGCGTAAAGTTTGTGCAGTGTTACGTGAAACCATAAGGAAACTGTGCTCTTGTTTTTGTGTGGTCTTTGCAGAAGTTGGGTTAGTAAGAACAGCATGGCTACTTTGTTTTTCAGATACATACAATTGTTTTATTCTCTTTACGTCGTCATTTTTTTCTTTCTGAACTGAGCAGCACAGCCCTTATAACTAAAATGAGGTGGATTTTTCTCCTTCCAGCCAGTGTGCACACTGCATAGGCCAAATAACTCTGTGTACAGCGTCTCTTTACTCAGTAAATAACAGTGTAACTTGAATTGCAGCCAAAACTTTCTTTGCAGGCTTAACTGTTGCTCTGATTTCATCTGGTAGGACCTGCCTGTCCCAGGTGCCAGTTCTCTGTGCCTGACCAGCCACAACTGGCCCCAAGAACCCGAGCGGAGTTAATGAAGCGCCCTCAGCGCAGAGCTGCAGTACCTACTGCTGTCAGGTTGGGCGAGGGAAGGAAACCTGCTGAATGTATTCTGGGTCTGCTTCCCTGTGCTGATGGAGTGCTTCAGAGTGTGACAGTTCCCAGGCTTGGCAGACCCTTCAGCAGGGATGTATAATTGGTATTACGCTGGAAGATGACACCACCTGTTCTTCAACCTGGCAAACTTACTCCTGCAACCATTTTGAATACTTTGCTGAAAACCTGGCATTAATAATGACAAAGCAGTTGCATGTTTGGTGATTTAGGGGTCTGTAAATGTACCATTGTGTACACATGCCCACTCAGCTTACTGTACAGCTCCTATGAAATATATATTGAGAGTCTTTGCTATACAAATGGAACAGTCATTTGGGATGCAAAGACCATGGCTTTCCATTCTCAAGACAGACTTTCATAACGTATGCCTGTTGTATTGAAAGTTATGGTTGTTTCACAGTAGAAGAAAAAAATACTATTTCACCTCTGAGAAAGGTATTTCTGCAGTTTAGTGCCTGGTGACTTGTTTAGTATTTTTTGACATTTATCAATACATACAAATACTTAGTGATATGGATGGTGGGCAACTGAAAGGAAAACTTACCTGTGTAATGATCAGGCACTGGGCTTAATCTGAAGATCAGATCACAGAATTAATCTGTCACCTGATAAAATGTGGGAGAGAATTTTGTTCCAGAAAAAGCCAGTTAGTTCTAATTGTTCTAATATTTCTAATTAACTGGTTTTTTGTGTATTTCTTTTGATTTCATGATAGTGGGGTGGGACAAAACCCCAACAATTAAAGACAATTTTTTACTATTTATTTTTTCCTCTTAAGAAGAGCTGGGTGTTTGGTATCTAGTTGTCTGTAAGCTAATGAATACTGAACTTTACACATGAGGATGTAAAAATTTCAAACTGGTTTTTGAAATTTAAGGCTACCTTTAGCATTTCATTCTACAAGGTAGATAGTGGGCATTAATTATGAATTTTCTATTTCCATGTGGAATTGTCTTAAAACATGTCTTTCTAGTGCATAATTAAAAATACTTTCCCACGCTCAAATTAAAAATGCAGTTTTTACATTTAGGTTTTAAAACTGTCTGCTTTCCTCTGCCCCATGTCCCTATGGTGATTCTGATTGATTGCAGTGGCACTTGGTGGTGACAGAAGAGTGCATCACCTGCAGTCAAGATCGCTTTCTTCTGGACTTAGGAGTCTGCTCCCTTGGATGGGAACTCCAAAAGCACTACTGGTAGACTTTTTTTTCCCCCTGCTTTTTTTTTTTTTTTCCTTCTGATTTTTACTTACAGAGTTCAGAAAATCAGGAGAAATGCTTTTGCTGAGAATGTTTAGTGTGACATGTCTGTCAGTAGTTTGGAAGGAGCTTTTCATTCATGTTACTGGGTAACTTCTTAGCCATTTGCAAAATAAGCCCTTAAATTTTCCTGAGTTACTTGTAGAAAACCCATCAGCATCCAATGGTAGGATCTAAATGGAGAGTGTTCTGTTCATCCACTGGATAAGGAGTGGTCTTGGCAGTGTTTTTAAAGAATAGCTTAGTTTCCACTGTAATAGGGAATAGATTTTCAGATCTGGTGAGACAATCCACGCTCACCTGGAACACTGTGCATAGTTTCAGATACAGTTTTTAAAAAAGTGCTGGAGGACAGGAAGAACTTCCATATGGTGGTGAATATTTGGGAACTGATGAAAAAAGGGGACTTTGTTAGAGATACACAAAAGTAAATTTTCAGGTGAGGTAAAGCATGGGTTTGATATTTACCCTTATTTCATCAAAAACTTTGGTCCTCCAGAGCAATTAAAAAGACAAAAAGGAGGAAAAGGCAAAACAGACTTAAGAGGGAGAAGTTTTATGAAACAATGTGTGCATCCAAAATGAACGCCTGTTCAGTACTTGTCCTCTTTGCAAGCCTTAAATACCATCAAGAGTTGGATTTTTTGGAACATTATAGTCTGATTTAGCATAAAATGTGTTAGAATCTGTGCTTTCATGGCATGTAATTTGACTTCTAGCTGATGAAATTAGGCAGAAAGGTTCAAAGGTCAGTTTGCTACAGATTTCAGTTGTATTTGGCCTTAGTATGGATAAGGCGTCATGAGGAATAGCATTTTGGAAAATGTTCTATTCTATTTGTTGGTGTAACATATTGCTACCACAAAGAAAACATGAGCCTTAAGCTTTCATATGCTTCATTGGGAAAAATGTCTTCTCATCCATCTTCCATGGGCTGCACAGCACAGCACTTAGTTCTTAATATAAACTGTAATTTAGAAGGATATTCAGAATGTAGCAGTCTGTATATGTTGGTAAAAACAAAATTGAATTCTATCATCATTTTTCCACTTGGAGAGGATAAACAGTAAATAAAGTGATGAGAATCTGGAAGACATGCTGTTGGTCAGCTGATGAGCATTTGTTGGTAAATTAAATTATGATGATTTATGTTTAGATTTCTTCAGGATTTTTTTTTGGTAGTTTAAATGTTCAGTTGTCTACAGGAACTATAGAATAAATAAAAAAATATGGAGGGCAAGAGATAATCTACCTACTCTTGAGTGTCCCTACATTTTCTGTTTGGTATGCAAAAGTGAACTGCTGTTACCTAGTTTCATGTACATTAACTTCTGTGTGAGTTTATAAGCACCATTTCTGGAGCTGTCTACAGATCATGCAGAATAATTGAAAAAATCATTCCAGGAGCTAAAAAGGCTGTATGCCAAATGAGATTTGATAGCTGCTGAGGTAAGTGTGTAGGTGAACTATAAAGCCCATTTTCAAATTCTAAAGTTTTGGTAGCCTCCAAAGGCTACAGAAGAGTCCAAGTATCTTTGTTATCACAAAAAAAAGCATCCTTAGGTATGAAAATTTACACCACATTCCTGAGGCTATTGAGTGTTCCAGACCAGTTCATGTTGGCTAATACAGAATACCAGATGTCCCTGATGAGCAGATCTGGGAAACCATTTGGCAGTAGCTAGTAGAGAATATCATTAGGCACAATGGTGTTGCAGAATTTCTGCCCTTCTTTGGATTTTGTGCATGTCATATCCCCTCTGAAGGCTGGAGATGTGAGCCAACATCTGTCGCTCCTGACTACCAGGCATTAGGATATTCCAGGAAGAAAGAATTCTGTTGCAAATACAAGAATGAAAATGGAGTAGTGAAGAATATAATGTCTGACTGTTAAGTAGTTGTAATTAACTGCCTAGGAAAGGGACTCCTTTGATTCCAGACCCTTTTCCTGGGTTTATCCAGGGCTTTAATTCTCTCATTCTAACACAGGCATGCAGAGCAGAGATGAGGCTTAGGGCTCCCAAGAGCCAGCAGCTTCTGCAGCTTCTCTCCATCTCATTCCATTAACCATTCCCAAGTCATTCATACGTACAAAGGTGCCTAGACTATGTTCCTCCCTTCCTTACTCAACTTTGCCTCTGTTTAGTCCCACTTTGCAGCATATATCCCACATGTTCCTGAGAAAACTGTAGATTATTTTATTTGTTCTATTTTCACCCACACTTAACATTTCTTCAAATACTTTTATTAGAGGGTAGTCACAAATTTTCATTTTGTTGTAAAATAAAGCCAGATAAAGTATTCCAAATCCAGCAAGACTCCAAAGAACATGTATTTTGACAGCTTCTACCAAAATGACTTAAGAGGGCTATGCTACTGGCAACTATAGTTTTCTCAAAATAGACCTCCACTGCAGTGCAACGTTATGCTGGAACAGTCAGCTATGGTGCAGTTGGCTTTTTCCCCCCCCTTCCTTTTCCTGTACTTCATTGATGCCAAAGACAGTACAGCTAAATAACGTAATTTATTACTTGTATTATGAAAATAAATATATATGTGATTAAAATGCATTCTAAGCTTGAAAATGAAAGCCTCTTACGCCAGACTTGTCCAAATATGAGCCTTTAATGTCACTGGGTTTTTTCCTTGTGGAAGGTGCTGGACTGTGTGTTCTGTTACACGTGATGGTTTTCCAAAGCTAAAATTAACATTAGGATAGGCTTAAAAATTAGCTGGAAGCTATTTTTGTGCCGTCCTTGGAAGTTGCATACTTGCTGTTTTGTGTTGAGCAGTGAAATAAAATAAATCACTCTCATGAGTACTGGTCTGGGTTATTTCGGTAGCATGCTCCACCACAGCAGGTGGTAGTTTGCAGGCCGTGAATGCTTTCTTTGTGGCTCTGCGTTCGTTTTTGGGGAGAAGGGACTGCAGATAGTGGTGGCTTGTTGGGGTGGTCTCCATGTCACCCTACTGTGACTGTGCCACATGCTCGTAAAGCCAGAAGAGGGAGCACAAATGAAGACCTCATTTCTAAGGTGTGACTTAGCTCCATGAGGCAGATCCCAAGCCATGGAAATGCTGAGGTCACATGTAAAGTCAGGGTGCCTTACTCTGTTAGACTGCATGTGAATAAAGAATAGGAAATATGAGCCTGGTGCGGGCTCCAAAAGGGAGGAAGTGGGCTCAGTGGAGGAAGTGAAAAGACTAGGAAAAACTGTGCCTGGCATGAGGACTTTTAAAGCAAAAGCAAATTGTGGTTTGCTATTTAAAATTAGCCAGTGTATTTGGTTTGTAAGATCAGGAGTGCTTTTCATGAATCAAGAAGAAATTTGTGTGTTGCTGTGCAGATATGTTGGATAGTTGAGACTCATGCTTTTGACAGCTTTTTCAAATGTAGTTTATTAAATACAGCTGTTGTGTCTTATTGTAGGTCCTGTAGGATGTTCCTAAGGTCTTTCTTGTTTTTTATACGCTGATTTGTATGATTGCTAGTTTGCAAATATATATAAATTTATATGTACTTTTACAAATTATGTATTTTTAATGGTAATTGCTAACATTGTGTGATGAGCAAAGGTAGTATTGAAACTAATCACTACTAGGAAGTATGTGAGGAGACTGAGATGTTGATTAAATTTTGCAAATTGGTCTTCTTGATGGCAATAGCTATTTTGGTTGCAAAGGCTTGTTGACAGATATGCAACTACTTCCTACTCAAATTAGGAGACCTTTCAAGAGTATAGTCTTCTCCTGAGTGTTTTCTGTGACTTAACTTTGACTGCATTAGCTTATTTGAGGAGTGTGATACAGGTGAATGATATCTTGAAAAGCATAATTAAAAAAGCAAAGCTGCAATCTTATTAGCCTCTTGCTTTTTTTTTCTTTTTTTTTTCCTTTTGTTTTGTTTGTTTTGTTTTTCAGTTTATTGTTGGGATAGAACGCCAACTTTCATGTCTGCATCCATTTGCTTTATTACTTTAGATGTGCCATTTCCAGTGTTATGCTTGTAGATTTAACAAGCTAATCTGGGAGACTAAAGCAGAACTGTCATTTTGAAGCTACTCAGCTGAAGTCTCTTTGAAATCAGTGTAGAAAGCTCCAAAACTATTTTTGTTCCCTTTTTAATTTTTAGAGGACATGTATCGACGTGTTATGTTACGCTGTTAGTGGTCCCTAGAAGAGCTGTTACAGAAATATTGTCTCTTTAAAGCCCACTAGAGGTTAGTCCCCCAATGGACATTATTTATATCTAGGGACTATACTGGTCTGAAGGCAGACTTGGGATGACTTCAGGATGTCCCTTTTCTTGAGACAATTGTTTCTTAAACTGTATAATACTGAATTTGGTGAAAGTATTTTAATGCTTAAGTGAGGAAAGATGACCCATTGGAACTGTAGTCTGTGCCAACACTGCATGATAAAACAGAAAGACATCACTAAGTTAGGAGTGCTAGCATAATTTCTCTCTCTTGATACAGCTTGTTTACTGTCACTCACAGAACCTTCCAGGACTGTGGAGTATTTATCTCTGCTCTGCCCTATAAAAGCTGTGTTCCCACAGTGTGGTCATCTCCTCTTCCTGTCTACTTGGGTTGCTCTGCCAGAGATCAAGGAGGAGGTGATTGAAGCCATTTCTGTTTGTTTGTTTTCCTGTTTCCCCTTGAAGAAGACTGAGGCTATGAAAGATCTGTGGTAAGCTGCCACTCCTCCCTCAGGATTCCTTTACCCAAGGTCCTCATCATATAAGCTCTTTGAAGTTCACATGTCAGGAAGCATTTGATCATCCCTATAGCAAGAAAGTGCTGAACTAATGACAGCAAATGCTGGTGAAACAGGTTAATTTCACATTCTTTAGCAAGCAAATTAAATGCATGATAAATCATATTATTGTCACACTGGCTGTGCTTGTGCTATACATAATTTTTTAGAATAATGGAATTATCATAGAATCATAGACTATGCTGAGTTAGAAGGGACTTATCAGGGTCATCAAGTCCAACTTCTGGCCCTGCACAGTCACACCATGTGCCTGAGAGTGTTGTTTGAATACTTCTTGAACTCTGTCAGGCTTTAAAAGCCTGTTCCACTGCTCAACCACCCTTCGGGTGAAAATCCTTTTCCTGACATCCAACCTAAACCTCCCCCAACTCAGCTTCCTGCTGTCTCCTCAAAGCCTGTCACTGGTCACAAGAGTGAAGAGATTGGTACCTGGCCCTCCGCTTCCCCTTGTCAGGATGTTGATGACCACGATGAGATCTCCCCTCAGGCTCCTCTTCTCCAGGCTGAACAGACCAAGTGACTTCAGCTTCTCCTTATATGGCTTCCCCTCAAGGTTCTTCACCATCCTCATTGGTCTCCTTCAGACACCCTCTAATAGCTTGATGGGTTTTTTTATATTGTGGCACCCAAAACTGCCCCCAGCACTCGAGGTGAGGCTGCCCCAGTGCAGAGCAGAGCGGGATAATCCCCTCCCTTGCCCGGCTGGCGATGCTGTGCCTGATGTCCCCCAGGACACAGCTGGCTCTCCTGGCTGACTCATGTTCAAATTGCCATTGACCACAACCCCTATGTCCCTTTCTACAGCACTGCTCTCAGCCTCTAATTTCCTAGTCTATACACACAACCAGGGTTTCCCCGTCCCAGATGTGGAATCCAGCACTTTCCCTTGTTAAACTTCACAGGGTTGGTGATTGCCCATCATATAGTCATATGCCCATCGTTGCCTTTCATATGGTTGGTAATGGCCAATTTGTTGAGGTCTTTCTGCAGGGCCTCTCTGCCCTAGTTTTGGTTGGAAGGGACTGTTAAAACCAACCCCCCTGCAATGAGCAGGAACGTCTTTAACTAGAACAGGTTGCTCAGAGCTCTGTCCAACCTGACAATGAATGCGTCCTAGGATTTTGTCTTAGGAGATCCAGAGGACACCTTTCAAATTTGTGCAGCACGATGGTACCTTCAAAGTACTATCCTACAAGTAACTTCAGTTATGTAATAACATGTTTTGTTTATGAGAATTTATGGCTGTCGAGGTTCGTTGGATTAGAAGGGATAATCGATGGGCTGCCAGCTTTAGAGTAAGCTTTGGCTCCCATCACGTCCCAATGCAGTTGCAGCTCCAAATGCTTCTTGAGAGATCTTAAAGGAAAATCCTGGTGTTTCTCATGCCAGAAGATAAGAATGATGCATTTTAGGGAGAGTAGATTTTGTACACTCCTTCCCCCTTTTCTTTCCAGTGTTTTCTGAGAGAAGAGAGTTGCCCAGTCATCTTGGTCTTAAGGCATCCAAGTGAGGATTCTCTGAGGAGTAGTAGGTCATGTGGGTGATGCAACTGTTTGTTCAGCTCTGGGTATAGGAGCAAATCCCGTGAACATTTGTTGTCTCTGCCTGAATATATACTGAATTGAAAGGGTTCTAAAAGCTGACAAAACTGCTGACTGAACTATAAACTAGGAATGTACTACTTGAACAGGGAAAAAGGTGTGGAGTATTATATCTGGGTACTGTGTTCATGCTCTTTCCTGTCTTGATTTACTCCATTTGTCCACCAGCAACCTTGTACCTGCTTGTTTTGAGGGCCTCTGTTGATCACCTCATTTTTTAAAAAATGGCAGGTTCTTGGATTTTCTAAAGATCAGCATGTAGGTAAGGTCAGCTAGTTCTAGTGTCACAGCTTTTATGTTATGCTGTATGTTGATAAAACAGTTCCTTCAGGGTAATGTGTTCTTGGAGCAAGTTGACACAAGGTTTTTAAGTAGTTGCTGGATGTTGTCTTTCAGCTGCAGCTGAAGAAGGCACTGGTGCCTGTATGGCCTCAAACTGCTCGAGGTTGTTGGGCTTTTATAATCAGTGCCAGAATTGGCTTTCACACCCTTTTCCTTTGGCCTCCACAGGTCAAAATGATTTGGCTAATCTTAAGCCATTTGAAAAATAATTATTTTCTTACTTAATTACTACAGTGAAGCCAGCAGACTTGGAGGCATTTTCTAGAGAATGAGGATGCAGAAAGATGTGGTAAGATTTTGTAAATCTCATGTAGATCTCCTTTGCAGAGACAGATCTGGTAGGGTCTTGCAGGGAAGGAAGAAGTTGGATTGTTGTTGTCCTCAGCTGGTGCAGCTTGAAGCAGAAGAGCTTTAATCAGTAGTCCTGCTTGCAGCATGTAAAGCAGCACTAGTATTTTATTTAAATTATTTTCCTGAGAATCTGCAGGATTGCTTTATTTTCATTCTCATCTTCACAGAAGAACAGCCAAGGTTATGTGCTCTAAATTTAAATTCTGTGTTTTCTCCAGCTCTGAGTTGAAAGTAGAATGTGTGCCTTAAGGATCCATTCTTTGCTTCTCAATCTTATTAATAGCACTTAGTTAAAAAAATTCAGAACTTGCCTGGGAAAATAGCTTGATGTTATGATGAATCCTGGAGTCCACTGGAGATCTTGCTGAACGAGCAACAAGGAAAGAGTATTAAGGACAATAGGAAAGGCATTAATTAAGTGCATGCTGAAATCCTATGGTTTATATGGATAAATATTCAAAGCACAACTTGCAGTGCTTGGGTTTTTGTTGTTTTTTGTTTTTTGTTTTTCATCCTAAATATATCTAGTAGCAACATCAGCTATAAGCAGGTAGAAATTGGACTTAAGGACTGAATTAGTAGGAGAGCTAAGGAGGAAATAGCAAAGCAAGTGGAAATGATGAGGAGATAGAGGAAAATGGGCAGTGGAAGAAAAATTAAATCACTTATCCTTAGAAAGAGTACACCTGTTCTTGTCTCACTTGTACTTACTGGTAGCAACTTCTGAAACCAACTGCTATAAATCACATGAACTGCGAAGGTTATGAAAAATTGTTCCAATTTTTATGAACCTTGCTTGTGAGATCTTGCCTTGGAAGCATTCCTAGGCAGAGTACTGGTGAGATGTGCTTGTTTGTACACATTTTTACTACCACTTTAAGAAGAAATGTTGGCAACGCCTGAAAGAAGACTAATTACAGCTTTGCAGTGAGGGTCTTAATATGGTTGTGCATGACATTGCCTTTTGTTTTGGGAGCAAAAAATAGAAGTTAGTGTGAAGCAAGGAGCAGGGACTGCATTGTTAAAATGACTCTTAAATTATTACTTCAAGAATGTCACTTACTGGTGATTCAGGATACAGTGATGACAGGGGAGGGTTATTCCAGATGGATGCAAAAAATTAAACAGTATGCAGAAGAAATGAGAGAAATAAATGTGTGTTTGGGAGAGAAATAGCAGGGACAGAATGAGTATTTAAAGAGAATGAGAGAAAAATCAACCCGTTCCTCAGTTTTGAGGCCAAGTTGGCACGCCCGTGACTCATTAAGTTGTTCTTTTGAATCTAGAAATTGGCTTTACAAAATGTCACCTCATCAAATAGCAGAGGGACCTTAAGAGAGGGAGGTCAAGGCCAACAAATTATAAGCAGAAGCCCTCGCTGTTTTAGTTCTGCTCATTCAGTGTAGCTTTAAGTTGGAGACATAATTAATCATCTTTGTGTTTGCTGACATTTGTGTATATGCTGTATTTCCATTCTTATTTGGCATCCAGCAGCAGGATGGTCATTTAATCTTAGTGTATACAGAATCACTGAGTGGTTGAGGCTGGAAGGTACCTCTGGAGGCCATCAGGTCCAACGCCCTTCTCAGGGCATGTCTGGTTGGGTTTACAATGTCTCCAAGGGCTGAGTCTACACAAACTCTGTGGGCAACCTGAGCCAGTGTTCAACCACCCTCATTGTAAGAAATATTTTCTTTAGTCAAATGAAATGTCCTGTATTTAAATTTGTGCCCATTTCTCCTTGTCCTGTCATTGGGCACCACTGAGAAAGCCTGGCTCTGTCTTCTTTACTCTCCCTAGCAGGTATTTATACATATTGATAAGCCTTCTCCTTTCCAGGCTGAGCAGTCCCAGCTATCTCAGCCTCTCTTTGTTTGTCAGATGCTCTTAATTATCTTTTGGACTTGCTCCTGCATGTCCGTATCTCTATTGCACTGGGGAGCCAAGAGCTGGACCCAGCACTCCACATGTACCTCACTGGGGACATGATGCCCTCCCTCAACCTGCTGGTGTCACTCTTCCCGGTTTAGTTTGAATGTAGACAGTTCTGTAAACTGAAGTATTTTGTGAGGCACTAGAGAGCTTTCGACTCAGGTTCGTTGTGCCATCAGCCACGGGTGCTGTGAGGCGGTGGTTTCCCTTGGGTTTCCCTGCTGCTCCCATGCTATGTGTTGACTCCTCAGGTAGCTGAGACAGGGCAGCAACTTGTGGTTGCAGCTTCCTGGTGTGCTCAGCTGCCTTCGGGGAGATGGCAGCACTTGGATCTTGTCTTTGGAAAAGTGTTCTGGACGGTGTGAAGTGGAAGGAAGTCAGGGATCTGGGGGAGGTGAAGCACAGGTGACAGTGCTGTGGAGGGAAGGACTTGCCTGACTTTGCCATTTTAAAATTTTAATGGCTTGTGAACTTATTTTGAACAGTTTTGGCTGTTCTGTCTGTGAGCATATTTTTACTTGTTTCAGAGTACTGGGAAAGGGCTTGAATAATGCTTATTCATTTGTGATTTATGCAGTACCAACGCTTGCATCCAAAGACACATCCTATGAGTGTCCCTCTGGGCCAGGCTGGTCCATTAACTTGTAGTATATTTGCTATAGGCTTCTACTTTCCTTTTTTTTTCTTACTCATAGCTGGTATGCTTTCCCTCTTAACTCCCACTTTCATTGGCAGTATATTTTAGTTATTATTTTGATTTTCATTTTTATTGTTCAGAGTTCGGTTCCTTTGCTTTACATCCATCCCAGGGGAAAAAAAATACTCCCAGAAAACAGTTGATAGATTTACAGAAGTTACCACTCAGGTCTACTTAGGATTGAAAGTTGGGTAAGAAATTTGCCCAAAATATTTTGGTTTACATCTGGAAGAGAAAAATGCTTCTGCCCCTCCCCTCCTGGTTTACTGAAAGATCTGTGTGTTTCACAGTTGGCAGATGCTTACATTGTGATACTGGCAATTTAAATCAGGGAAAGAAATATGAGATTAATACTGGAAGCTAGACATGGATTTTTTTAAAAAAATCTGTATAAATTCTATAGGAACTACTAAACTTGTAAAATATCATCTAACTTCTGAATGATACCACTTTTCAAAGGATAATATTTAAGAAATCCAGTATATTTCACTGGAAATTTAAGAAACCAGTTTATTGAAGTATGTACATTGTGGTAAACATAGATTTTCCTTTTCCTGTTGCAATCTGCCTTTGTGCTTTTCTTATACTAATATTGGCAACTTAAGAAATAAATCAGAATTGCAGAAGAAAGCCTGTGATACTTCAGCTTCATCCTACAATACTTACAAGTACCTACAATACAAGTTCGTCAGTCTGAGTTAATCAGTTTTAAGATTTGTTCTCTGGCTCACAGTTGAAATGAGTTAATAAAATAGGAGTATTTTGTTTTGCTGTAGTTGGGGTTCTTGTAGATGATATCAGAGTCTCAACTGTAAAAACAATCCTAATACTTCTTAATTAAGGTGTCACCTTAATGTAAGCAATCTTGACCGAAAACTTGTGAAAGTGATGTGAGATCTGATAACCTTGTTGAGGATCATGCAGAAGAGTGCAGTTTTGTCTGCGTTAACCATGCCATGGTAGAAATGAGCACAAATGCATTAGGAATGTGGTATGATAACCCATTTCTGCAGAAGATTTGTCTAATGTATTAGCAACATTTGTATCTAACACAAGGAACTCAGTGATACCAAACAGAAGATCTCACACTGGTACATGATGAAGGCTCTTCTTTTATCCAAAGACAGGAAACATTTGGCAAAGGTTTTAAAGTCCAGACTATAAAATATCTAGCACTTCTTTTCATAAGTTAATTTTATTATGTCATGTTCTTACATCTTCAATTTTAGACTCCATATATTTAAAATATTAATTTTTAAAAAACTTTCAGAATCTTTTTTTTCCAATAAGGAAAAAATAGATTTGGTAGGGAAACTTGGAAGTGCTGTATGATAAGGATGTCAATTTTTTTTCCTATTAAGACATTTTCTGCAGTGCTTAGTGAAAACTAGAATTAATCTGAATGAGGATTGAGCAATTTCTGCATATGTTATGTCAAAATTGGCAAATAGAAATGCAGGGCAAAATGCTGACAGAGCAACTTTGTCTTATTTGAATAGACGTTTTTCTTTTTTTTCTTCATGTCATGCCTATATTTCTTTGTGTGAGGTGGGATAGTGCTCTAACAAAGATCAGCTGCTTAATATTTCGCTTTGCCCACGTCTCCTCTGTTTCAGAGTCCCTGTGTCCTTATTCTGCAGTGTGCACAGAACTGCTTGTTTCCCAAAGCTGCTCTGTGGCTCACTTATCATTGTATCTGCATACTTAAAGCTATACTGAATTTATTTTGCACTGCTACTGTAAGATTCAGCAGCCTTTTATTATCTGTTTACAGAAGGGAGATTGAGATATGAAATGATTAAGGCTAAATGAACTTCTAGGTCTTCATGTGTGATATGGGACACATAGATCTGATTTTTCATGGTGCTGTTCATTCATTTTTTGTAGCCCTTTTCAAATAATGAGAATAAACTTGTGGGGGCAGGTTGGTTTGTGTGGTTTTTTTGTTGCTGGTTGGTTGGTTGGGGTTTCTTTGTTTTTAATTTTTTTCCTCAATTCTGGTCTGAAATTTATTTAAAAATATTTTAAAAAATATTTTTGAAACTACTTATTTTCCATTTTTGCAAATGTCAGAATCCTTCTTTCTGTCATAAATGGCTGTGTCAATGTGGACATCTTTTGTGCTTAGCACTTGTGTAAGAAAAAGGCTCAATTCAGCAGCTGCAAAGGAGAAGCCCCACAGCTGTAGTTTGTAGAAACTTTGGCTTAAGTGATTTGGAAGACCCTGCTTATTCTGTAGATCTAGATTTTTTTCTTTTTTAAGCCTGTCCATCTGGGAAAAGCCAGCATTTTATACTCCTGTGTCTGTATAGTTATTGTGTGGTTTTAGATATAGAGATATATACCGTTTATATATATTTCTTTTATCTAGATGGTTGGTTTGTTTATGTTATTAAAGACATCATCCACTACCTGGAATAGCAGTAATCTTTTGATATGCTGTATGTTGAATCTTAATATCCAGAATTTCAGCAGTTGGCTGGTACCTTCTGTGTGTATGATGGAAAGTGTAGGAGTCTAGTGGACTTCGCAGCTATTCACAATTGCATCTTTTGACTTCAGGCTTCTCCCAGCTTTGTTTTATTCCCAGCTTCCATCACTACTAGAATTCATCTGTCTCATCCTTGCCCCTCAGCAGGTTTCTGTTTCCCTGGCACTTCCACGCTCCTTTTCCCTAACCCACACGTGTGCTGGCTGCCATCTCAGCTCATCTCTCTGCCAGCGAGCCGCTGTTGCAGCACTGCAGGCTCAGGTCTCGTGCCATTCGCTGTAACAGCTTCTGGTCAAGAGGATGAACAACCAGAATTGAAATCAGTCTCAGCTGCTTCAACTTGCAGGTGGAGCCCCTGGGACCAGTTCAGGCTTTCTTCAATGGATGGAAGCATGTAAAGAAGGGTATGAGAGCTGCCTTCATTTGCAGTCAGGAGAAAAGAGAGTGCTGCAGGCCTCCCCAAAAGGATGCCTGTCAGTAAGGTTCTTCCCTGCCAAATCTTTTTTTGGTTTTAGAAATGCTGCTAACTTGACTACATTTTCAGGAGAATAGCAGACACGATGGTTCAGACCAAGGAGAGTGGTTAGACAACTTAAAAAAACTTTATTTAGCTTAGATAGGATTAAAATTCTGTATACTAAGCCGTGTGCAGTGAAATGCTGTAGTGCTTGCTAGGAAGGGAGAGGAGTATAGAAAAGCATGAAAATATTCCTAGCTTTCAAAAATCAACCCTGGCAGCAGAGATACGGTAAGGATGGTGAGAGCCTGTTGTGTTTTGATGTATGTATGATTAAGTTAAATACAGACTTAAACATGAAAAAAGCAGCATGGACCCTTCCTACTTGTGCACCCTCCCCTCCTCCCTCCCTTTTTTCCCCTCTCCTCTCTGAGAAGCAAATATTTGAATGTTGATGGGGTATGGCAGTAACTGGCCAGACCATAGTGATATGCCTGACAAACGAAATAAGATGATTCTGTGTCACTTTCAGGCCATCTCTTGTTTTCTGTTTCCATGAATATCTCAGATTCTGGAAGAGTGGTAATATAGAATTAGCATTTCCCAATCAATGAATAACTATAGCAGAAATTTCCTGTTGATTTTGACAGCTGATTCCTTTTCTTTAAGGAATCTGCATTTGTAGCTTTGGAATATTGATTTATTAAGGTTGGAAAAGGCCCCTAAGATCACTACGTCCAACCTTTGACCGAATACCACCTTGTCAGCTAGACCATATACTACTAAGTGCCATGTCCAGTTGTTTCTTGAACACTTCCAGGGGTGGTAACTCTACCACTTCCTTGGGCAGTTCATTTCAATGCTTTCTTCATCCTTTCAGTGAAGAAATCCTTCCTGAGAATTACTTTTAATACCATATTGCTAGAAGTAGGAGTATGGTGATTTATTCTCTCTGATGTTTTTGCAGTATAAAGAAATAAGATTTAAAAGCACACTTAGGAATTACTTAGGAATATTAATTGAATATAACAGTTATCAATGGTATCCTTTATAGAACAAAACTTAGTGAAGGCATTTGACTTTGAGTTATGTGGCCGTGGTATTTAATTGTAGCCATCACTGTGTTCCTCTCACTGGATTAGAAAACTGTACCTGTTACTAGAAAAATATTGCAGCACATACAGTGACTGTTGTGTTTTCACACTTTTGAAAGTGTATTGAAATTGAATACTGCAATCATTCAGTTTTATTCACAGAAGCAGGTTTTATCTTTTATTGCATAAGTATCCACAGATCACAGAGTATGTGCTGTGACCTTTTGGGGTTATTTATCTTCTTTCTTGTATGCACTAGAGCTTGTGTGCTTTAATCCGTGTTTGCTGAGAAGCAGCCAAACTGCCCCTTCTGTAACAATCTATCTTTTGTGTGTGCGTCTGTGTAATCCGTGTTCTGATGATGTATTAAATGTTTTTTAGAAAAAATATGAGTCATCTGTATCAGTATTTGCTTATGAATCACATTTTATGGTATATTTTTTAAATATATGTTAAGACCTTGTGGACAGTCAGATGCTATATATAAGAATATAGACTTAATTGTTTAAATGTCCTTAGCATGTTAGGGGTGGGTGAGATATGGTGCCTTGTTCATGTATATGTTCCCTCAGTTTGTTAATCTGAGGCTTTCAGATCCAACCATATAAAGAATTGACAAATTGCTTGAGCTTAAATAAATCTGATTTATTCAATTTTCTTGTGCGTGTAAGTAAGTCTGAAGGACTGAGGAATAAAAAGCAAGTTGCTTGGGGTAGATGAAAAGTCTTTTCAAACACTGGAATAAATAACTGTTTCTGATATGAGATCTGATTATGGACCAGAGCATTGAATGACAAGAACCCCATTGACTTCAGCATCACTAGGGCTTGCATGAATGAAGTCAAGGCCAAGACCTGATGACAGAAAAAGTGGGTCCAAATTGTGCTTTCAGATCTTCAGTAGTGGTGTAAAATCTGAAGTTCACAGTTAAAAAATTCCACGACACAGACTTCTTTCCATGATTACATTATTAGCTTAAGGTTGCTGTGTTGTGCTTAAGGTTGCACACTCTGCTGTCTCTCCCTGTAACAGTACTGGAAAAAAATCTGACAGTTTTATCCTGAGTTTGTGAAACATTTGCCTAGACATTTTTGAAGCCTGTATTGCTGGTGTATAGCTGTCTAGGTCAGGAAGGAAAGATAGCAAGACAGACCAGGTGGAAGACATCGCTTAGAATAATGATAAATTAGTTTATGCTGAATTATTTCAGAGTGTAGTCCAGTTGTTAGTTAAGATTTTGCATGAAACTTTTCCAAGAGGCAAAATGTTTTATTCTTTGTTAAAATTTAAAAAAAAGTATAGTTTAAAAACTATTGAAATTAGGCAAATTATTTACTGTATGTAAATTATGTACTGTACATTTACTGCATATGTATACGATTTTCTCTCCTTCCCCTTATTTATAGTGGATTTATAGAGTTTTCCTCGTTGGTATAATTTGTTAGGCTAGAAGCCTCAGGTAGAATCACAGCCCTTTTTCATCATGCTGCACAAATAAATTCATATTTATAATGAGGTCAAACTAAACTCAATAGACTAAAATATTGATACAAAAACCTGAGTGTAGTTGGGAACAACAGTAGGTTTTGCCTAGAATCTTTATGTCTCTGATCCCTCATAGCATGTTCCTTTTTTTTCCCATGGCTCTCTCAACCTCTGATTTTGTGCAGATTGTGTGAGGATGTACTTGAGCTAAGTGCAGACTGTGAAAACAATGTAGAGTTTTGGGCCGATACATTGACGTGGGCAAGGCACTGGGATTTTAGAAACATGATAGTTTAAGGGAAGGAAACAGGTAATAAGATGTCTAAGAAAAGTGACCTTTTGAGAAGTCTGAACAAATCACACTTTATTTACTGATGGGAGAAACAAATTTTCATAAATGTAAAAGACTGATGCTAGGTGAGAAGCAATAATATGCTTTCTGTTCATAAGGGATAGGACAAGAATTTTAATGTACAGCTAAAAAATGTGGGTTAGATACTGGAAAAAAAAAGAAAGACAAGCAGAAAACAGATAAAGAATGGGTAGAATACTTTTGAGCGGCAGGAATCGTGAGCTCTGGCGTAGATTACTTGGAGATTCTGAGGAACAGATTGGAAAACTCTCTGTCTGGATTACTTTGAAATGGGGCTTGGGCTATCTGACCTCTTCAGGTCCTCCTCTGTGCCCTTTTTTCCCCCGTTGGTGGTTTTGCTGTTGTTGCGTTTGTTGTTTTTAGGTAAGGACTTGCATTCCTTAAGGATCCATACCCTATAATATGAATATATGATAGTCTGAAGTTCCCATTTTTATTTACAATAACATTTTGCAGGCCAGTAAGCCCTGCTGTCCAATGGATGTGTGTATTTTGGTATTTATGAGCTCCAAATTAAGATAATCTTTGTACAGTTCCTGTTTCTGTATGCTAGAGGAGTAGCTGTATGCCTAATGAAATAGTTTCCTATAAAGCAATCAAGAAACAATTTTGCTTCAGAGGCCAGTTCTGCTTCTTTGCTTAATCTCTTTTCAGATGCACACTTGGAGTACAGGTGGTGTTAAGAAGGAGATGAATATCTGGAAAATGGCAATTTAGGGGCATGAGATGCATTTGCATTCAGTCTGGGAATATACTTGCCGCCTGTGAGTCAGCAGTGTCAAACAACGATGCGGCAGAAAAGAAAATGATAAAAAGGACAGAAGTGACAAAATGAGTGCAAATTATGTAATCAATGTTTCTCTTTTTATCAAAATAGTTATTTCAAACCTAAATGAGCTTTTCCAGCTAGTGGTAACATTTTGAAGTATTACAGTAATAAGCATTCATTGGATTTTGTTAGTATAGATATAGTTTAATTTTCAGTAATGCTGTGGTTCATATCTAGGTGACATTTATCACAGCTGCTAAGTAGTAGAACTACTGAAAAAGGTTAATTTTTTTTAAGATATGCATGAAAAGAAAAGCCTTTTTGTTATATGAAATGAGATCATACTGGGGAAATGTGTTATTGTTACCAGATGGAGATGCCTTGTTTCCATGTAGAAGGGTTGGGTGACTTACAAAAAATGGGGAATCTCTTTCTAATGTTGCTGTGTGATCCTGTGTGGTTTATTATTACTAATTTACTTATCTTGGCACTGATTCATATGCCCTAGCAATTTTAAGGTCTTGTAGGACCATTACATCATATGGGTTAAACTCTGTATAATATAGGCTTTTTCTGAATTTACACAGCTATCTTTCTATTAGGCTGGTACTTACCATGGAGTGCAGCTTCTGGAAGTGTTTGGTCTTCATTTACAGATGTGGAAGATGCATTGCACTCTAACTTCATCAGTAGTTAATGGTTCTCATTGCTGAAAAATGTAATTAAGCTCTATTTCTAATATGAATTTGTCTGGCTTCAGTTTCCAGGCATTGCCTCTGGTTTCTTATTCAGAGCTCCAATGCTCTATTCTCAGATGTTTATACTCTCTAATGAAGTCACCTTTCAATACTCTATTTCTAAACTAATCAGACATCTCTTTAACTCTTGCTGTAAGGTATTTTCTCTAGTCCTTTGTTGTTACTGTATTGATATGAATTGTTTTGGTTGTATTTTTATTAAAAGGTTTAAAAGAGAACTGCACGTACACCGTTGATGTCTGCCTGGCCACTGCAATACAACATACTAAAATCAATACTCTTTGTTGTTTTCCTGTTGATTTATCAAAAGATTGCTCTGTACTTCTTCATTTCTATGTCATCATCCTAGGAGATCAGATTCACCTACTAGCTCACTAGGAATTTTTTGTAGATGTTACTCTTCAAAACATGTATGGAATTCCGTGGAATAGGTTAGATTATTTTATGCCCAGCTATAAACTTTAGATTATTTCCCTGGCCCCTCTGCCAGTGGTGGCTTGTATTAACAGCAACCCTTTGTTTTCTGGATCATTAGTGAACTGTTAAATAGCAAAGGGCCAAGAACTGTTCTTGGTGAGTCCTAGTTAGCTACAATTTTATGTGAAATAGTGTCTTTTTAAAATTTAATTTTATTAAGTTTGCAAATGACTTGATTTTTAAATCAAAATAATGAATGGATAAACCATTTATCTTTGAAAATGCCAAATACATTCTATTAGCACTCCTTTCACGTTTAGTATTACATTCACCATTTTTTAGCTGTTGACTTTTTTAGGTGTAGACTGTAGCAGAGCCACTAAGATGATCAGAGGGCTGGAGGACCCCTCATATGAAGACAGGATGAGAGAGTTGGGGCTGTTCAGCCTGGAGAAGAGAAGGGTCCACTGAGACTTTACAGCACCTTCCAGTACCTAAAGGGGGCTGGAGAGGGAATTTTTTATGAGGGCCTGAAGTGATAGGACACGGGGGAATGGCCTTAAACTGAAGGAGGGCAGGTTTAGATTAGATATGAGGAAGAAATTCTTTGCTGTGAGGGTGGTAGGGTTGCTCAGAGAGATTGTGGGCTCCCCAGGCCTGTAAATAAAGACCAGGCTGGATGGGACTCTGAGTAACCTACTTTAGTGAAAGGTGTCCCTGACCAAAGGTGATCTTTAAGGTCCCTCCTTCCAGCCCAAATCATTCTACAATTCTGTGAGTTCCTGTGTGCATGTATTAATTTTAATGCTGGGAGACATATATTTGGATATATTAATGTAAATATTTAAGATTGTAGTAACTTAATATCTGAAACTGATTTCTCAAAACTAAGTTTAATAAAGAAATCCTCAGTTTCAGTGATGCTCATTGCAAAATTTCCTTTGACTTCTGTGAGGTCCATACTGTACATACCTGGGCTTATGTATGTGAAGCCTGTGTATCTGGAGACTCTAAAGAGCATATATATCCATCTTTGTTTCAACTTAATAATTTAATTTATTGAACAGTTTGTTCAAATACTAATCTAGAAAAATAATAGACCTCTGCCTGTCATGCTGGCCAACTAATTGTGTTTTAAGAAATATTTTGCCTTGTTCAGTGTTTGAATGTGATATCTGAAATGGGGAGGCTTTGGAAAAATGCTTGGCTTTCCTTTCTGTGCTGAAAGCTACCTTGTCAGTCCTCCTGTGGTTAGAGAACAAATGCATGTAGGTGTGGGCAAGAGCAAACTGGGTTGTGTTTGCAATGAAGGGCATTCTCATTGGGGTCTGGAACTTACTGTCAGTGCCTAGCTGGGTGCTACAGTCCCTAAAAAGTGGGACTTGGCAGGTTGATTCCAGGCAAAGTTGTGCCTGTACTGCCACTGGGGTTCAGTTCTTGCAAAGGGCAGTTTGGTGTTCCCAGTGGAGCAGTTGGGGAGATGGATGACACCAGGGATGCTGCCCGCCCTTCGCGGGAGGCGAAGGAAATGCAGCAGGAGTCACTTCTGTGCTTCTCTTTTTGGATTGATGCTGACTACTGCTATGAGTTCCTTGTACAGGAGGTAGATATTTAAGTCATCCCACTCTCCCTTAAATGCCTTTGCCTACAGAAAACAGGTAGAATAGGAAAAAAATTCCCAAACCTCATTTCTTCACTGGGTGTTGCAACTTTGGCCGTGCTTGTCCTTGGGATGACACTGGTTCCATTTGCACCTACAGCTCAGCTTGCACACTGTATTTTCTGCTCTTCCTAACATTTGGACATAAGTAGTGTGCTAGTAACATAGAGCAGCACATGAATATTAAGAATTTGGAAGCACAAGTGAACATCAGTTTAAAATGAAAGCCGCCAGAAATATTTGGCTTGCAATTTTTTGTTTTACTTACACTTTTTGTTGCCCCCACTATTAAGTGTATTGAAATGTTTTACCCAGTTTAGCATTTGATTTATGTGAAAGTCTATTAGCCTCAGGATGGAGCTGTAGCTTGCTGCTGGAGATGTGGTCTCTAAATGCCTGTGTTTAAGTCATTCTTATGTATACTGAAAAAGCCCAGGGAATGAGAGACCTTCCCTATTGTCTCAGAGTAACTTTTACTCTGTGTTTCTCCTCCCACCCTATGATAAATTACCCTGGATTATTTTGTTGTGGTATGGGTTTCTTTTTGGGCTTTTTGGTTGTGGGGTTGGTTTTTTAAAATTATTTTTTATTTATTTAAATACTTTTGTGACATCATGAACTATAATATCTGGGGGATAAAAAAAAATTCCCTTTTCCAGTTGAGAGTAAAAAGAGATGCCATTCATAAACTTTCACAGAAAGCTCTGTTAGCCAGTTGTTTATAAACTCCACCATTAGAATTGTGTTTAAATCTTATTTCTCAGGTAATTATGATGCCAAACTGACTTCCAAAGCTCAGGCTTTCTGCATAGTATGCACAAAATATCAGAGCATAATATTTATTATGTTTGTGGGCCCAGAGGGGGAAGAAAGGTGCCAAGTAAATGTAGTGAAGGCTGTCTAAATTATTTCAGTGTTGAATGATGAGGGAACATTTTAATCTTAGAGGCTGTGGGAGTTTGGGAGGAGTGTTTCTGGGAGGAGAGTAAGTATAGACTGAAATTTGTAGTGATTCAGAGTTTGTTAGTAAAAGCCATGTGGAGAAATTGCTAATTTTGGGCTGATAGGTCATCTCTGGCAGTTCTTTACAATATGACAAACTTGTTTCCTGCTAATTGTACATGTTCCAATTATGTTTGAAGGAAATTTAATTGGAGTCAGTTTAGAAATCGCATCCAGAAAGGAAGAGTTAGGGAATACAGAGGTTTAATATTTATATGTAGCAGCAAAAGATAAATCAGGGAATGTGACTCTAGGGCAGTTTCAAGATCACTTAAAATGCCAAGGTAGGCAGCCTGGTCACAGGTGTGGTGACCTCTCTCCAGGCTCTGCTGAACTCTGTATATCTGAAATCCTATGTGTCTTTACTGGGAATCAGGAGGCATGTGTGTATTTTTTTTTTCTATTTTTTCCAATTTGCAAATTCCTCTGGAGTTCAGCTGACTAAATTGGTTACACTGCCATGGTGCCAGGAAGGCTCTCAGGGTTGTACAGGTGCTTGCTGTGTTTGAGAGGTGATACAGAAGAAGACTCAGGTTGACTTTTGGATGACTTACGTGTTTGTGGGAGGAGACTTTTAGAGGAAACAAAACATTATTTGCAGCAGGTCTCTTTGTAAATCTTCTAAAAATGGTTTGTCAGAAGAGTTGTATCTCTCATATGGTTTCAGCAGTCTGGGTGCTAAGGTGTTCTGTCTTGTTTAGAAAGGAAAGCACAAGCCAGCTTTGTAGAGGTCTGATGGAGGTGCAGGATACCATTTCTATGCTGAGCAGGAGTTGGTTTACTTTTATTAATGTAAAGGAAAGCATCTTTAAATGCACTGCTTGAATTCTCTGTCTTGGTTTTTGATTTTTACAGGATTGGTTAAAAATTGATGACAGTAGGTTATTTAAATTCCCTTGGCTTAATGCCTTTTTCAGCAGTTACCACCCATTAGCCAGAAGGCACAGGAGTGTGTCTTTGCTTACCTAACCTGCTACAGTGCTCTGCTGGTTTTGGCTGGGTAAAGTTAATTTTCTTTACAGTGCTGGTATGGGGCTGTGTTTTGGATTTGTGCTGAACACAGGGTTGATAATATGGAGGTGTTCTTGGTATTGCTGAGCAGTGCTTGTGCAGAGTTAAGGCCTTTTCTGACCCTTTACAAATTCCAAAAGGATATTCCATACCATTTGACCTCATGCTCAGCATATAAAGTGGGCGGAAGGAGGAGGTAGAAGGTTGTTTGGAGTGATGGTGTTTGTTTTCCCAAGTCACCATTACGTGTGATGAGGCCCTGCTCTCCTGGAGATGCCTGGTCATGGGAAGCAGTGAATTACTTCTTGGTTTTGCTATCTTGTGTGCATGGCTTTTGCTTTCCCTATTAAACTTTATCTCAACCCATAGTTCTCTTTCACCTTCCAGCTCTCTCCCTGATCCTGTTGTTGGGGCAGTGAGGGAGTGGCTGTGCAGGGCTTGGCTGCTGGCTGGGGCTAAACCAGGACAAATGCTGAAGATGAATTCACTTAAATCAGAGGTGAACAACCCAAGTGCTGTGGTAAACTGGCTCCTGGTAGAACAGGAGTTTGTGTGCCCCTAGAGGACGGTGATTTCAGTCTGGGCAGTCTTGCCTCTTGGAGAAGGTAAATGTCACCAGCTGGCCCATCTGTAGCCCCCCCCAATCTATAGGAAGTTGGTAGCAGGTTCATCTCAAGCTGTGGTTCACAGTTCCTTCCTCTGGATGGCACATGGTGAGGATGGGGAACAGTCTATCACAATATGCTCTTTGGAATATGGTTTGAAATTACTGAGCCATCATTTAAATCTCCCTGAAGCCAAGTGTAGAGCTTCATAGTTACGCAATTTTCTCTTTATATAAGTTCTTTGCTTTCTCATTTCCCCTTCCTCCTTGTAAACAAAATAGAGAATGATGAACACAATTGAAAGAAATGCGCTTTGGGAAATGGAAAGCGGGAGAAGTAGACAGAAATCTATTTTAAACCCATCAGTATTATAACTGAAACAATGGAGTAAAATGTTAACTTGTTTTTGCAAAACATTGTCTTAAGTTGGCTGCTTACCCAAGAGCTCTGAATAAGGAACTACCCTTTCTAGACAATAAGTCATCTAATAGGACAGACTTATATGACATACTGATTTTAGCTGATAAATTGGATAAGCAATTATACTTTATTTCAGGATTTAAACAGGATTTATATCTCATATAATAAATAGACATTTGTTTTGATGCTGTGTAATACAGTGATTTGCATGGTATGCTTCCTTCATTGCTACTTCTTTTACCTGTTCTTTGCTGAGATACAAACCCTCAGGTTTTACTTCTATTCATTTAAAAACATGAGACGTATTAAAAAAAATGCATGTGCATATATCACAGCTAAGAGTGAAGGCTCTTAGGCTTATATATCCTTTTTAGTGATATGTTTTAAAGGAGCAAGCAGGAGAAAAATAGATCAAAATGAAAATAGAGAAGCAATCAGCTAAAAATCTTTTAATGAGAAAATTAAAATTCATAAACATACTGTTTAACAGAATTTTTATTTAATACAAATCTCTTAAGTATAGTTTGACTATTAAGATTAGGTAAATAAATGTGAGACTAAAAGGTAACATATTTTGTAAATGTGGATGAGAATATAGTGAATGTATTAAGTGTGGAGAAAGAAAAACCTGGCATCCTACCTGGCCAGAGGGCCAGGTTGAATGGGGCTTTGAGCAACCTGATCTAATTGAGTGTCATCTCTGCCAGGGGGATTGGAACTAGATGATCTTTAGGGTCCCTTGCAACCCAAACCAATCTTTGATTCTAGAATAAATGAAAAAAAGGAACATAATTTTTGTTGTACATTGGAACTCCTAAGAAAGTGTTTGAAGCAAAGAATAAAAGTGCTGGGAGATAAGAGCATTAGTGTACCTGAGGGAAGGCAAGACAGGAGGGGCTAAAGAAACAAGGAGTAACTGCACTAATGTTAATTCAGTTGTATCTAATGCTGCTGGGAGTCTACCAAAGGAAAGTTAACTCTGGAGAGCTTGAATGCTAGAGGAAGCCTTTACCACTTAAGGCAGTAGTAGAGGAGAACTCGAACAAGGACATTAAAGATGAGCTACAGAACATCCAGATTTAACCAGGTACATGTCATCTCAACATAAGGATTGTATAGAACAAAGATACCTTTGCCTCTTTGCTGATGGGATTGAATCTTCAGCTCAAACTGCTGTTGCAAAGCTGGTAGGATTTTTTAATTATTATTTTTTTTTTAGGCATTAGATGCATTGAAAACCTCCCCCCTCTCTTTCCTCTGTCATTAATTTGAACATTTTACTGCATCTAGGATGTTTTAACTGTTTACTACTTTCCATTCTAATACCCTAAATTTTGTGCACATTTTAACTCTACCTGCTACAGTTGAATTATATGGTAAGTAATAGATTTGAGAGCTTTCAAACCTTGGCTTTAGCAAAATAGGTCTCATCTTTGTCAAGTGTAGGAATGCCCTACCTATCTGTGGCCACGGTGTGTTATATGTTTCTTGTATATGCCTCTGTGTAAAGTTGTGAATTCTTTGACCTCAGCAATGTTTCCCTGCCAAGTGGCTGCCCATTAAATTATGACATGCCATGTGGCAAATTTCTCTGAAAAGTTGCATGGCCTCACTTCTGAATATATTAATTCTTTTTTATGTGAAGAACATTAGAGGCTTTGATACTAAATAACCAGATTAATTTGCTTATTGCTGCACCTCTAGACAGATGGCATTGCTCTTCTTTTGACCAGTACATTATAGGACCTGTAAGAACTAGTGATTACTTATTATCAGAAGGAATTTATTCTAGCTATTTGTAGATGAATCCTGAAATGTTTGGTTTCTGAATGTGGACTTTTTTCCTGGTATTTGCACTGTGGTGTGGCAGTGATGGATCTTTATTCTTGTGCCTAAGGAGCTTTCTATCTTGACTACCATTTCATAATAGATATTTGTACTTATTTTATTTCTATTTAGCTATTCAAACTGATGCCAAGGTACTGAATATATGTATCTGATAAGTCTGAGTGGCATTATTTCTGTAATGATGGGAACATAATTCAAAACATTCTCATATAGTGGGCCTTGTGTGTATGCTTGTTTGCTGCCATGTTTCTAAATGAAGAGTGAACTTAGAGAATTTATAAAAAAATGGTTCTGCAATTCTGGGGAAGAAGAAAGCCAGTATAAAGTTAGTCAACACTGATTATTGCAAGATGACAGTGAAAGTTCACCTTTGGTTGTGTTTTTTCCAACTATAAATGAAAAGTTACATGTTTTAATTGTGTAAGGGCATGATAACAATAATTATTCCTTATGTTAGCCAAACTCCCCACAAGCACCAGTGCATATTAGGAAAAGGAAAATGCTAATCAATGCAGGACCTAACTCCATTCCCAGAGCTAAATTTCTAAGGCATATTTTTTTGAAACTTAAAAAAATGATTATGAATTATTCTCTTCTATGACCTGTGCATGAAATAAATAAAAACCCACACTTTTTCATGTTAAGTATTTCGTGTTATGTTCCAAGATGGAGGAATAAGAGGATGAGGTCTCCTCTACAAAGAGGATGAGTACATTCACAGCAAGACATGAGCTATATAAATGGCAGGTCACAGATACTTTTATTGAAAGTAGCACAGGGCTCTCATGTGACAGCTTTTGCATTGTTTATGTCATACAGCTTCCTAAACAAAAAAGTGAAGTATGATTTTGTTTTCCTCCTTTAAACTTGAGTAAGATTCAGCAGAAGAAAACATTTTCAGATAAGCTATTGCATTTGCTTTTATCAAGTTAATATTTACAGGTGTTGTCTTAAGTGTTTGTGGAATTTGGAATGTATAGCAGGAATAGGGCAGTAAACATGATTTTATATATAAATATGTGTAAAATATATATGCACATTTTCATAGAAATCAAACTACAAAATACTTGGTGAGCTGAGATAATGTTTCAATTATTTTAATAATACAATTATTAAGTGTTTTACAAAACTAGATATAATTTAGATATTAATTTCCAGAAGATGACCAGATCATAAAATTTCTAGATGGAATACAGAACTAGAATAAAATATATCTTCTGTACCTGCAGAGCACTCCAACTGTCTTGACATACAGATGCAATTATCTTCAGGAGATATTTGAATTAACTTGTGCTGCATTATTGGATTTGAAGTGAGGTTATGTTGGGTAAAACCCAGCACCTTGTCTTGTTTCAGGTGAAAAGATAATTCTGCTTCTATTTGGCTTTTCTTTTTTTCTACCAATTCTCATCTGCTGAAATTTCCCTCCTTATTTTCTGAAAATTGAGCTTGTTTAAAGTGCTATGAGTACTCTGAATTACTTTTTCAAAGTCTTTTTCCCTTGCACATTGATGTATAAAAAACTGAAAACATCTCTACACCAAGATTTAGTACTTCCAAGTTAATTAATTTCCTGAAAGGGCAAACGAGGTATTTTGTACTGTCTGTTCAGGAGTTGATGAATTATGAAGGAAACGTGAACATGGTCATACAGGAAGTAGTGGGTGGTGTTTGGTGTGTGAACATTTACTCACTTGTGCTCTGGGTGTGAATGTGGAGGGACGGTGCCCTCTGCTCTCTGGTCTGATTGCCTGCTGAAGAGCAAAACCACCTTGTTGTGTCCCCCTGGTGCTCAGCATAGCACCTTCTGTGTGAGAAAAACCACACATCATTTGGGTGCTTCCTGATTCCAGAAGATGGTACTGTGTGAGCCTCTTGCTAGAACCATTAGGTGTCACAAGAGACAGACAGGGACAGTATTTAGGAACTCCTACACCATTTCAGAAGTTCCCTGGAAACATTGTGGTCTTAGGTCTTACAGAAATTGTCCTGATTCTTTCTTTTCTCGTTTAAGGGCTCTTGGAAGCCCTGGAGAGTAAGAGTTCATTGATAGTCCTTCAGCAGAAAAGCAGCACAGACCTTTGGTCAGAATAATGATGTCTGCTTAGCCAAACATTGAACTGTGGGTGAAGGCCAGCCATGTAGTCTGGTCTCCCTCCATCCATGCCTTTGTGGCAGATTCAAACAGACGCTGGGGTCACTGGGACAGGCTGGCTTGGGGAGAGTGCTGTGGTGCCAGATCATGCCCTGCCGGGCAGCAGGAGGTGCTCAGCCTTTTGCCCAGTGCTTTTGTGTGAAGTTGGTCCTGTTGGCTCTGCTCCAGACCTCCTGCCCTCACATCACCATCCTATGGCAGGAGGTCTGACACATGCAGCCAGCTCCAGCACAGGGGCCGGAGACTTGGGGGAGAAAGCAGAGACAGGCATGGAGAAAAGCCACAGCTCCTGTTTTGGGATCTGACATCAGCAGCAGTTACCTGCCTTGTCCAGGAACGTGTCTGTGCCTCTGCCTCCTCTGCAGCTCTGTGTACCCATGTCATGCCTTATCACCACACAGACCAAACAAGCTCCATTATGACATAAAAAAATGCACGAGTTGCCCTGGGTAGATTTTACCGAGTATGAAGTGAAACCTTGTGGAGGTGCTTATTCCCTTTCACCATTAGATGGAGCAAAGAGCTGTTCTCCCCCGCTATGCCTCAGAGCTGGGAAGTCTTTGCCTAAGCTCTTCCTCAGAGCAAAAGAAGCCTCATGACTTCCAAGGGCTCTGTGTTTGCTTCAGTTCGTAAAAGTAAAGTGCCTAGCACAGAATCCCAGTGTGTTTTAGCATATATTTCAAGTTGGAAAACTAAGTATGTGCTAAATTATTACCGTCTGCAGTGAAGCAGCTTTTATGCACAAGCTCAATCTTTCATGCTTGATTTCTTCTTGAACCCTCTTAACTTGCCTGGAGAGTTAAGCCAAAATAGTCAAAGGGATGTATAATCAAATACTTCCTTTTAAGAAATGACTTTTTGCCAACAGGAGGTGAGTATAACTTGTGCTGAAAACTTGAGTTATTAACATGCTACATTGAGAAATGTAGTTCTTGTGATTTGCAAATAATTTTTGATTGGTGCACCTTCACATGCTGTGAAGCTTTACTTGATACCTTGTTTTATGCGATAGATTCTTTAAAAAATGTACTTCTTTCTCCATCAACTCTTGCTATTCTTTGTTTAGGTGTTTGTTAGGAGGGAGGGAATGAACATAGAAAGGAGCAGGATGAAAGCCTGCTTGTGCCCCGCTGTGGTTGAAGATGTATGTGTATCTCTCTATATCCATGCATGTCCCATTGTGTTGTGTTTATTTTGAAGAACAGTTGCTGATCAAAATTGTATTTCTTTCTGGCTGTTCCCCCATGAAGCTGAGTTGCATCTGGTAAACAAGGAGTTGTTTATGCTTTCAGTTTGGGACTGAGAGCCAGGTTGGATACCTGGCTTCTGGCTAAGTTTTCCACCCTTGGTACCTTACAATGTGTGGTTAGTTCCTTCCACTGCTTGTTCTTTCCTGTTTGTGTGTTTGTTAGGTTTTCCTATGCTGAGCAAGTATTTAATAATTTGATTCTGCAAACAGCTATTCGTTTGCTAAGCCAATGACATCTGCAGTCTCATACCTATAGCACATCCTGGAAAAGGACTGCTGTAAAACTGACTTGGGGAATTCAGAATTAAATAATGGTCAAAAGTAAATCTTGCTGCACACAGCTTGTCATACTCTGTTTACAAATGCATAGTCACACTGTATTGTAATAATTTGCTAGCATATTTTTCTATTCATATTATGCAACATTTATTGAGATGATTTTACATCAGATGTTCTACTTTTTTCATAACATGAAAGAGTTATGCCTTTTAGCAACTCCTTGGACACAATTTTAAGATGACCTGCCTTAATTTATAAATCACTATTCCTGGCTATCTAGGCAATTCAGTAAGAAAGGATATAATTACTTACATGGATTTTTTTGAGTATACAAATGGGTTGTCTGCTCTTTGCAGTCTTAATGGTGATTGAACCTCTTTATGGTTGTCAGACATCTGTCACAAGGTGGGATCTTGCTCTTTGGAGGGGACAAAGCTGTTTGGGAAGCTTGCTGCTAATGCATGAAGCTCTGTAAATTTGTACAAAGCAATATCAGGAGAGAGGGTTTTTGGAGAATGAAACAAAGATATTGTGATGGGATTTTGTACATAGTTCAGTGCTTGGATATAATCTAGTTCATTATTGCATTGACTATATGTACTGTAGAGAGATCACTGCAGGCTTACCAAAAGTAATGTGATCTATGGATAGCTCTTTTAAATAGAAGCTTCCATTGCAAACTGGGATGTTAAGTGACTTATCATTCTGCAAAAATTATTAGAGCCTTAACTCCTCCAGTTTTTTACAAAACCAAACATTTAAAGAACATTCAGGTTATTTGCTTATTCATAGGGAAGAGTCAGTTGCCTATGATTCACTGCAGTGAATATTCAATCTAGTCTTTCTCTCCCTCTCTTTGTCTTGTCTTGTATTCTGATGTGTGTTTTACTTAATTTCAAAATCTTCATGGATCACCTCTACATCTGTAGCTGTTCTCTCATAAGTAGCAGTAACACCTGTGTGGTGATACAAGCAGAATATTGTAATATTGTTATGTGAAGCAGTTCATAAAAACTTACTGAAGGTGTTTTTGATCTGGTATTTTAATAAATAAAAAGTATTATTCACTACTGAAAACTGAAGGAAATAAAACATTGAACTAGATTAGCATGCACCTCTATTTTAGTCAGCTTTTTTTTCTCTGTGGTAAGAACTGTGCAGGAATTCTTTTAGTAGGTGAACTGAAAAATCTGATTTCTACAGTTTAAAGCTAGATTTTTTTTTTCTCCCATCTGTGAATATTGCATACATTTCATGCTGTGGAAACAAGAGTCTTGCTCCATGCACAGTTTGGTGCAGTGGCCAAGACACTCATTAAGGAACTCCAAATTCCCATTTGTTCCCTAACACATTCTAAAGCAGAAATATGATAAGCAGTTATCACATGGGTTTTTAAGGGGTGAGTGGGTTGTATTTTATTTTTTTTTCTTTGTTAGGTTTGGTTTTCTGTTTGTTTGGTTTGGTTTTGGAATCACACTTTAGGAGAAGGGGTGAATATTTGGATGAAAATATTTGGACAACTTGATCTGGTTTCTCATTAAAGTTTTCAGAGTTACTGAAAGTACATATTTCTTTGAAAGTGTTTATCAAATAGTTAAATGACCTTTCTATCATTAAAAATAACTGTTCCCAAGGTAGCTGATAACTCTTTACCCTGTGGGAATATGCTTGAGAATACCAAAATTACTTGTCATGTCATCTCTGCTCAATATGCAAGCAATCATTTTAACACTTGTGTATTTTACTTATAGAGACATTCCATTCATATTTTTGTTTATATATAATTATTTATGGAATAAGCACACTACTACATCAGAAGCTGCCTATGCTATGTGTGCATGCTGCCCAGCTACTGAACTGAAAGAGGAGGCAATTTTAAAGGCTTGCACATTTACAGTAATACAAAGGTTCTTATGAAAGGGATAACCTGTTATGAAACATTATCAGAGCCTTGGTTATAAGCAGCAGTGAGCTGGGGAGCTGTGTTACTGGTGAAGTAAGGGCTTCTGACATGATGTGTGCTTGCTGAAGGCTCCCAGCAGCCACGGGCCTTGTGCAGTCTGTGGCATGAGGCTTTCCACTGGGTATGGGCATGGGAGGAAGCACAGTTTCCAGTGAAGCCAAATAAGCTTTGTTTTATCCATAGGAGGAGGTGTTCAGATGGCAGAGAACAGTTTTTTGAGCAGTCAGAGGACAGACAATGGATATAGTGTTTATTTTGATTTAGAGTTTAGGTAAAAGCTAATCTCATTACTGCTTGTGACTGAACAGTAAAAATGATTGTGAAATGTTCAGCTGTTCGATAGGCATTTTCTAGCTGCATTCAAAAACTCAAATTGTTTTTAGATGGTGCATTTCTCTGTATGTTTCCTGTGTTAAAAATTGGGAAAAAAATTATTAACCCTCTCATTTCCTCATTGGTTCTATACAAACACTCCCCCTACACTCACCCTGTAAGAATCTCCATAAGGCCGAAGGCCTTTATCCACAAGTAGCAGAACTTTCAGGCACTTGTGTTTTGGGTGTTGGTGGCTCTCTGAGCTATTGCCAATGGTTTGAATACAGGGTAGATCTCAACATCAAGAAGCTGAACATGTGCTTTCTGCTTTCAAAATTTGGTGTGAATGATAGGAAACAGGAGCTATTCTTTTGTGCTGCTATTGGAATGACTGAAAAAAACCAAAACCAACCTGAAAAACCAGGATTTTTTTGGCCCGTTTTCCAAGAAGCAAAAGGGAGGGGTTTTGTTGTTTCTTTGGTTTGTTTGTTGTTTTGTTTTGTGTTTTAAGTTACTGTGCAGAGAGGGCAAGAAACCTTCCAAGCAGCTGAAATTGCTAGTGTGCCATTTTTCAACTTGCTCATTAATGTGGTAGAGAAGGACTGAGCATTTTGGGGGGGGGGAGAGGGAAAGTCTTGACACTGAAATTGGAAGAGTTGTTAATGTAGTGACAGAAGTGACCTGCAGTGTACTCCTCTCACAATAGCTTCTGTACTTAAGGGATGAGGTCAGTAGAAGCAGCAATAGATTTTTAACATGAATGGATGTAGCCACCCACTATAGGTCTAAAAACCTGTAGGAGGTTTTTAATGCTGGCCCCAAGTCCCAGAGTACTACTGCAAATTGCTCTAGAGGTGCCTAATCAAAGAAATCCTTCTGAACCATGAAGTGCTTGGAGACGTCGGGAGGCATTTTGACTGCTGTTGTTGTTATTTTCTTTCCAAGCACTTTAAATGTGGTTTTAACTTTGCAAAACCACCATGAGCACCTTCCAGACCTGAAGTAGTTGCGCTCTTTAGGCTGACATAATCTCAGACACTGAAAAGGTCAGAGGGCCTCTCGTGAGAGGAAGGATTTGAATGGCTGAGCCAGAGCTGGCGTGTGGCCCTGGCGCTGGCAGGGCTGGCTCAGCCCTGTGCCCTGCACTGGGGCGTTCGTCACACGGTGAGGGAGCAGGAGCTGGAGTGCTGCCAGCCGAGGTTCTTTGCAGAGAAAAACAGCCTTGTGAACAAGCAGGAGCACCACAGAGGAGGTTTTTAATTTTTCCTTTACCTTGTTGAACCTTTACCTCTGTTGCACTTGCTCTGTGTCTCACCCAGCTACTGAGATGCAAACTAGGCAATGTGCTGGTCTTAAAATGAAAGCACAAGGCTGGCAACAGGGTTGGTTATATTTTGCACGTTATGTTAATTTGTTTAGAGTATTCCCTTCTGAAGGTCTGGGCAGATGTACAAGGCTGTATTAACAATGTGTGAACAAAATGTACATGGATTATGTAGCATTCCTTCGTCCACTTGCAGCAGAAGCAGTCTGAAGAGAATGAGACAGTGAGGAAATGATGACCGAGCTCAGGGTGAGAGCAGAGAAGTTGTCGGTGAGGTCAGCTGGTGCCCCTGCTTTGTGTTTAGAATGTCTGCATCCTTTGGGATGGTTCTGCTTTGCTCTGCTGGACACATATGTTGCGTTTTTGCACATGGAAGCATGTGTTGTAGCTTTTGGATCTTTTTCGTGATGGTACATAAGACAGGGTGAACTTTAGGGGTCCCCCTGTGGTTTCTAAATGCTCCCTTAGGAATTTATATTCTGTTAGGAATTTGAAGATTTCTGTTCAAGCTGTCTTACTTTTTCATGATGTGAGGTTCACTGTCTTTAAGTTTGTTTCTAGTAAATGTAGTGCTTTATTTTCTACCTGAAACTTGCTGTGATGGTTCCTTTTAAGGGTGACAATGTGTGGGTGTTCCCTTTTAGGACATTTGTAGATTTGTAACTCTGAAAGTTCAAGTTACCTTGAAAATATTATAATTTCTTAAGAAAGAAATTGAATAAGGCCTGGCTTACAAAGTCTTTCTTATTGTCAAAGCCCTCATATTGTCTTCCGTATCCCACCTTCAGTTGGATAGCCAGCCTTGTTATTTCTCATTTCTCAGCTTGGCGAGTTCTAGTTCCATTATTTATGCCGCTCAGGACTGGCAGTCTTCCACTGCCATTAAGAGGGTGATTTGCAGATCTGCAAGCACAAAACTTTCTGCTCTGAGGACAGCCTTGCATTTGGTTTGCAGCCGGTTACTGGTAAGACAAGGAAGATCTTGATCCTGTGACCTTGGAAGGTGAAAATCAGTGATGCTGGTGGTTGTGCCGGAACTGTAATTCATGAGCCTGGCATAGCTACAGTTGAGGAGCTGTACTGAGGAAGCAAAACCAGCCCTACGTGATGAGCTGTCAGGGTAGCTCTGACAAGAGTAATTCTGTTTTCTTTAATTGTTTGGTTTTGTCTTGGTTTTTGTTTGTTGCAGTCTTTTTGTGTAGTTGTTTGTTGTTTGGGTTTTTTCTGGGGCATTTTCGTCTAAGAAACATAAGTGATCTCCCCTCCTTTCAATTTCTTATAGTCTTTGTGTGATGAATCACAAGAAATGTACATCACTGAAAATGCAGAAACTCTCTGATTTTTCAGTTGTGAAATCTGGCAGTCGAGTTGTCAGTCAAGATTTGTCTACAAATCACAGTATCATGACTAAAATTATCTTTCATAAATGTAGTAAACCAGCTGAAATCTCTCTTAAAATATTAGCTGAATGGAAGAGCTTGTTATGTACAAACATCAATTTTTGTAAGGTCGCTATAGGCTGGGGAGAAAAATGTTGCAGTATTTCCTACAATTTCCTAATCTCCAATTGTGACATCTTCTCAAGAAATTGAAAACCTCATTTTGTTTAATAGCAGAGTTATTTTTGGATAGGAAAATAAAAGTTGTATCATATGAGCTGCATGATCAGGCCTAATTCCCCTGTATTTCAGAAATGGGAAATAATTGTCTTTTCATGAATTTGCTTCCATCTCAGACATGAAATAAATGAAGTACTTTTTCCCAGTTAAAAGACTTGGGAAATAAAAAGAAAAAAAAGAAAGTGGCCATGATATCATTTTTTGTAATCCAGGATCTTAAGCTTTAAAGATAAATTCCAAATTATCACCAGATCTATAATAATGCTGCAATAACTCTGAACTGAAAATACTTTTGATTCCTAATTTCTGCTGTTCTTTCCACCAAGGTTTTATTGCCTTACAAAATTAATGACTCCTATTTTCTTCTTTTCATTTGGTGCATCCCTATAGTATTCATTTGGTTCATTAGTAAATCAGCTCAACTGCTGAATTATTTCCTAGAATCATAGGAAAAATACCTAAGCTGAGGTTTAAAAATATACATTGTCTCTCAAGTAAAAGAAACCCTAACCCCAAAAAAACAACCTAAATGCCACATTTCACTTTTACTCCTTTGTGTAAGTCTTGCCAGATGTCCTGCAGACCTTAGTTAAACATGCTAAGAATAAAATGCGTACTGATATACCTGGGGTACTACATAATTGCTTCATGTTGTTATGGCTGTTTATTGAATCAATATTTTTGTCTCTCAGATTTTCTTGATATAATTTTGATGAATGTTTGCGAGATTCCAATGTCAGCCAGCAGGTATTTTCCCCAGAAGAACGGACCAGGTGAAAACCTTTTTGGTGAGAGGGAAAAAAAAAATCAAATAATTGACTCCAGCCAATGCCAGTTGGCTTCACCAAAGACTGTTACTCAAAATGGCAAATCTAGTTTTCTGCCACCATTGTGAACTATTCCTTCTGTGTAGCAGATTTCACCCTAACTGTTCCAATTTAAAGTCACTGGTCGTCACTACTAAAATACAAATGACTGCTGTAATCCTGAGTATTTATTTTCTTCAATTTGTAGTTTGTGGGACAGTTTGGTAGGTATAATGGATTCGCAGAATCATCAAACAATTTTTTTCCTGGATCCTTCTTCTAAGGCATCTGTTACAGACCTCCCCTCACCCCCGCCCCATCAAAAAAAAAAAGTTAAAAAAGTTTAAGCAGGTATGTTAGATAACATACTTTTATTTCTCTGAGTTACTCCTTAGAATCAATGGTCTTCCCTTATGAAAGTAGGCTGTATAACAAAGAACCGTCTACAGGAATGCATTTTAATCTACTGTTAATGAATACTCTTATATAGAAACATAGGAATAGAAATTTGTTAGTTCCTTCCTTTGGTAATTATGGAGATTGAGCATTCTAATCTAGTTTCCTGTTACATTAATATAATACCTGTTTCCTCTGGAAATTTACCCTTTAGGTGACTGTTTTAAAATATCAGTTAGTGTAGTCTTTTATTTCACATTATTGTACTTACCCTCTTGAGAATGACACTCATTGTTTGTTCATATCTAGACTATTACTGTAGGTGCAGCAGTGTTGTCATTAAGTAGAAATCAGACTTGTGTTATTTCATGAGTTGTGCATATACAAATAGGGTCCTACTTCCCTGCTCAAGCAGGGTCATCCCAGAGCACATGGGACAGGATTGCATGCAGACAGTGCTTGAATATCTCCAGTGAGGGAGACTCCACAACCTCTCTGGGCAACCTGTTCCCGTGCTCGGTCACTTACACAGTAAAGCAGTTTTATATTCATGTGGAATTTCCTGTGTTCTAGTTTTTACCCATTGCCTCTTGTCCTATTTGCCTGGCACCATTGAGAAGAGCCTGGCTCTATCCTCTTGGCATGCCTCCTTCTGATACTTATATACATTGATAAGGTCTTGTTCCTTTGTCATATTTAATGTGCAGGATTGCATGTTTTACTGTATTTTGATGTTGCACAAAGGATTGTTAGAAAATACAAAAAAGAAAACTATTTTCACAGGGCAAAGATTTTAAACCTGTAAGTTTATATTGTAAAGCCTGAGAAGTATGTGAAATTTTCAAGAGAAGTACATGTGATGAAAGGCATCTAATCAAAAGTTGACGGATTTCAAGGAAACCTTCTTAAATAGTGTGGGACTGGAAAATAAGGGTATAAAAGCATTTAAAAAAAGGAGTAAAGCATTTTAAAAAAGGAGTACATTTTAGAGGTATTCAGAGAAAAACATTGATTAGAAGTTCCTTATATGAAATGGAGGACCTCAAGTAAACCAATACTTTATTAAAACTTTAAGTATGCATAATGAATCAGTTGCTATTGGAACGTTTATCTGAGTTGGGGTCTTGTGAAATATGAAATGTTAGGTTGAAGTTTTGCTGTCTTCTGAAACATGGCAAATCTCTAATGATGGGACACCAGTCAGCTGTGGTAAAAGGGCAGAGCAGAAGGCTGCTGGCGTTTTGGAACGCAAATGTATTAACCAAATAATGGTCCCATCATGGGAATATGCTTGCTTTCTTTTGGAGGTCCCAAGAATTTTGCTTAACAAAGAATGTCAAGCAAAGAACAAACATTCTTCGTTACTGTTAATAGTATTTGGAAACTTTATTTTTCAGTCTTCCTTCCTAGTTGCTTGCCTAGATTCATCATCTTGATTACCTATGTGTTCCTCTTGCAGTCTGTGAATAAATACAAATAATATAGTTAACTGCAGTGCTTCTCAGGTAGTGAGTTATTTTTCTGTTCTTGGTCCTTGGCTTTCTGTATTTCCAATGTTACCATCTAGCCTGTATTTATACACCTGCTCCTCTTGCCCATCCTCTTATGCTGTAGATTGGGCTCTTTTCTTCTTCGGGCTGCCACTCATGCCGTTCACATCTTGTTCATTATCGGTTTACATCGGCGGAGGAAGGACAAGGGGCATTCCATAACACAGTGATAAATTAGAATATTATTTATGCTTAGTAAAAGCAAACATCCTGGGAACAGGGAGGTGTAACAAAATGATTGTTTTATAGATTTTTTTAGCATCAATTTGATTTATGCCTTCATCCTCAGCAGTACTCTGGCATATTCCTGGCAGCCCATGGCTTGGACAGGTGCACTTTTTGTTGGGTTAAGAACTGGCTGGACGACCAGCCCCAGAGAGTGGTGGTGAATGGTGCTGCATCCAGTTGGCATCTGGTCACTTGTGGTGTCCTCCAGGGATCAGTGTAGGGCGCATTCCTGCTTAATGTCTTTCCTGATGATCTGGATGAGAGGATCGAGTCTAGCATAGCAAATTCATGGACGATACCAAGTTGGGTCAGAGTGTTGATCTGCTGGAGGGTAGGAAGACTCTGCAGAGAAGGACCTGGACAAGCTGGATAGATAGGCCAAGACCAACGGTAAGAGGTGCAACAAGACCAAGTGCTGGGTCCTGTCCTTTGGCCACAGCAACCCCCTGCAGTGATACAGGCTGGATCAGAGTGGATAGAAAGTGGCCCAGCAGAGAAGGACCTTAGGGTGCTGATCAACAGCTGGTGAACACGAGCCAGGGTGTGCCCAGGTGGCCAAGGCCAATGCCATCCTGACTTGGATCAGGAATTATGTGGCCAGCACGACGAGGGGAGTGATTCTTCCCCTGTACCACACCCCAAGCCCTATGTCCAGTTCTGGGCCCCTCAGTTCACAGAGGACACTGAGGTGCTGGAGCGAGTCCAGAGAAGGGCAGTGAAGCTGGGGAAGGGTCAGGAGCACAAGTCCTATGAGGAGCGGCTGAGGGACCTGGGGGTGTTCAGCCTGGAGAACAGGAGGCTCAGGGATGACCTTATAACTCTCTACTGAGTTACCTGAAAGGAGGGTGTAGCCAGGTGGGCATTGGCCTCTTCTCCCAGCAACCAGCAACAGGACAAGAGGACATAGTCTTAAGCTGTGCCAGGGGAGGTTTATGTTGAAGGAGGTTTGCGAAGAATTTCTCCACAGACAGGGTGATTAGATGCTGGAATGGACTGCCCAAGGAGGTGGTGGAGCCACCGTCCCTGGAGGTGTTTAGGGAAAGACTGGGCTAAGCACTCAGTGCCATGGTCTGGTTGACAGGGTGGTGTTGGGTCATCGGTCAGACTTAATGATCTCAAAGGTCTTTCCCATCCTCATCGATTCTGTGATTCTGTGAAAAAAGAATTAATGTAACAGCAGAAGACATCTTAAGAGATTTGCAGCTCTCCCTCTTGCATAGTATGTTATTCCTCAGTATTTGTGAGAAACTGTTAAATATTTTCAATGAAGTGTTTGTGTGTAAATACTTGATCATATGTGGTAACAGGCTTTGGTCTAAAACATTCCAATGGTTTGGGAACTGCCAAGCTTCAAGTGAGCAGTCAGGGCTCTGCAAAAGATGGGAGGGATGGTAATTAGAAAACAAAATGAAGATTATATTTTAATAATAGCAGGCTAAGCTGCTTTGCAGTTTTGTTTGGTGAACTACTTGCAGCATGGTTGGCATTGCTTAATGAAAGACAAGAATAGGAAAGAAAAAGACCTGTTGAGGTGAGAATGCCCGTATTGCATCGTGCTACTGCAGGGGTTTATATGAGGAGACTGAAACTGGGGTGAGTTATAATAGGAGTATATTTGCACTGTTTAAGACTGTACCATGACTTCCTCAGGTTATTGGAATGATTTACATCTGCTATGAAATATTTTCATTCTAACTGTGTTTTCCACAGAGTGTACACTTCATAAAGTATAGGGTAAGGCATCAAGAGATGTGAATTCATGTTAAGTACCAATTTCCTCTGTGATTGCTGAGATGCTCAACCATCTGAGTGTACTCTCCCTTTCTATAAAAGAGAAAATACCTGAAGATACTTGGTTGTTTCATAGTAAAATGAAAAACTGTTGGAAAGAAAAAGATTCGTGTCTTAATGGGAACATTTTGAACGTATTGGTAACACACTGCAGAAAACCTTGGCAGTTTTCTTAGGGTCAGCTAGTTATTATCTTTCTTGTGTGCACTTTCAGCAAAAAGACCCACATTTAAACAGTGAAGAATCATCCTTTCTCTTTCCTTGACTTGCTTTGTTAGGCAAAACTCTTGGGACCTCCAAAACAAAGCAAGTACGTTCATGTGATGAGAACAGCATTTGGATAATACATTTACACCATCCTTCTGCAAATACCCTATGCTTGTTTTATGGTCTTTTATTCTTAGAAAAATACACTAGTTTTTCATATATTTAAAAATAACAAAATTGTTCAGTTTATATTATATACTTATACATCTATATTGAAGTTATCCATGAAGACACCAGTGAAGAGTTAAAGCAGTGTTTAAAATCTAGTCAGTGGTGCTTCTTTTTCTGCCAGAGATCAGTCCCACTGCTCAGACTTTGAACCTGCTTGGAAGTCAATCTGTAGTTCCCTGGAGGTTTTATATGCCAGTTCAGGGTGAAAAGGGTTTGAGATCCTTTCTTTTGAATTCTGCTTTGTTTCTTGTGCAGCACTGGAGTCTTAACTGATTGCTTGGCAATGATTTATTTTCTTTCTTTCTTTTTTTTTTTTTTTTTTTTTTTTTTTTTTTTTTTGTTTTTTTTTTTTTTTTTTTTTTTTTTTTTTTTTTTTTGTGGTTGGCTTGGGTTATTTTTGTTTTTTTTTTATTTTTCTTAGTTATGGGACAGCTGCAGTGTGTAATTTCCCTATGCTCCAAAGAAACCAGATGTCTGAAAAAAATATTAGTGTAACTTCTTATTTTCTCATCTTTTCAGAGAAAGAAGCAAATAGCATTCACTCTCTAGAAAGAGAGGGTCAACCTTTCTTCCTCTTCTTCCTATAGAGCTGCAAGTAACAGTAACTAAGACAGGAAGCTTTTTCTTCAGCTTCTACGAAGAAGATCTAGGAAGGGAGGAGCAACACCAAAGTGAGGTCCTTACTAGAAATGATGAATTTAAATTTCAGTATCATTTTTCAGGTTGAAGGAACTAGGAGGCACCAGCTTTGTTACTAATGACAAAATGTTCTTTGAGTTCTGAATGCTGTTATGAAACTTAAGAAAAGATCATAAGCTTTTGGGACCAGGGCTAAACCAACTTGCTGGGAGCCTGGTGCAGCTGGTGCTGTATCCTTTGTTCTTTAAGCCTATTTTGTTACAAAAGCACTGAGGGGCCTCCAAAGAGTGTGATGTAATGGGATGCTGTTGCCTTGCTTGACTCCATCACTGGGTTTGTTTCCCACAAGTTTTTGCAATTTTCTGTATTTTGGGGCAAGCCTGTCTCCAAGCTGTGCTGGGTCCTTGTGAAATAATTAGGTTTTGAAGTTAAAGTGTGTGTATGAGTGTAGGAAAGACCTAAGAATAAGGTAATGCTTTCTCTCTTGTCAGGGATCGATCTTTACCTTTGTTGTCCAAAGGTATTTGAAACTCCATCCAGATATATTTGTTTCATTGCCCTTATTTAAAACTGGTCTCTCAAATAAGGAAGTCGGTGAAGATAATGGCTGTCTAGTCTGTGTTTAACTTCATAAATGCAGACTCTGGTGCCTAGATGACACAGTATCTGCCACAATTCATATTGAGGAAAGCTGAAATAGCTATCCCTCCTTTGTTTTCCAAATGCAGACTTTTTGTTGTTTGTTCCTTTTTTTTTTTTAGTGACAAACTTCTTCCTCAGAATTCAATGCTATGATTTTTGCTTCTCCCAATAAGAAGAAGTATTAATAGATAATGTAGTGATTCAGGTATGACCAATCTTTCTTTGCATATAAAAATATAAACTTCATACAATGTTGTGCCATCACTTGCTAATAAGCTCAGGAGCTGAGACTCTTGCAAAGGACTGTGTCCGTCCCAGGATCTCCTGTAGCTGGTCAGCTGGGAAGGAGGTGACTTCCCAAGGACACATCATGTCATATCCCTTGCAGCAGCTCTTCCATGCTCCCTGACGTAGGAATCCCCATTTGCATCTATATTTGCCACCTGCAGTGTAGGTTTGGGGCAGCTTTCAGCAGCTCATGATCACCTCCAAGAGTGTGTTTATATGGTGGTTATTCACCATAACTTGCATTTCAAAAAGTGAGTACGTGTAGTAGGGCTTGGAACTCACCAGTTTATGTCTCCATACTAAGGCAGCTGAAAACACATCTGAAATGTTTGTCTTACAGGTTTGGATTCTGCAGGAAAACCATGCTGTTAATTATACAGCACACCAATGCAACAGAATTAAACCTGAGCAAAATAGTGGAATCAGATATATTAAGAGAAAAATTACTTTCAAGGGCACTGCAATGCAGATGATAGTTTTTCTAGAAACATGAGTACAGAGGCTGCTGTGGTGATAACTGTGTGTTATGTACCTTACTATCCAGTCACCCGTTATTAATGGTTTGGGGTTTTTTTCCCCTAAAAGTTTGTATTTGTTGCTTCTCTCCAGACTTTTATTAACCTTTATGCATGATTTTTTAAGGCATTTAGCAGCTTCAGCAAGCCATAGTGTGATTTGAAGAGATTTGTTGAGATGCCTAGGTTGATAATCTGAATTTAATACAATATGAAAGAGAGTAACCATAAGAGTTGTAAATAATCAAGAGAGATTATGTTAAAAAAGAGACTGCATTTTTTTGCCTACATGTAGAAAGTGTTTTCTGGGAAGCATTTTGTAAGGTTATCCAGGTAGTTATTTTTAAGGTAGTCAGTTAGAAGAGAACCAAATCTTTATTTACAGCTTTTTTTTTTATGTAAGCAAGTTCAAGCTTTACCTAATATATATTTTTTATACTTTTGAAAGCTATCTGTTGAAAAGTGCAAGGATTAAAAAAAAACAAATCCAAAGAAAACTGCTCTGCAGAAGCAGTACTGTCACTTCATATGACAGACCAAAACCACTAAAATGTATCAAGTTTGAAGTAATACCAAATCATATATGATGCTGATGAAAGGCAGTTACTACTATGGTAAATTCCACCAATGCACAGGAGAATCTGACCAGTAACTCTAGAATTGAGAATCCTTTTTCTTTTATGCAGACTCTTTTTTCTGGGGGGAAGAGAATAGGGGAAGAAAAAGGAAAGCCTGGGGACTGTAAAGTCCATACAAAGCAAATGACTTTTTTTCTTTCTAAAAGCGTCATTCAGACAGTGGGAGTAAGAGGTATATAAAGCCTTTGTACCTGGCAGCCATTTGATGAACAGGCTATCTTTATTTCTGTTAAACTCTTGCAAGTCTTCTGAATGTGTAATTTTGAGCCTTTGGCAGGAGAAGATGGCAGTTTGCCTTTTGCTTCCGAATTCAAACAATGACTGTGGGCATTCAGGAAGTTTTGCTGTATTACGTAAGCACTTTTATTAGGCCTCCCATACAGACTCCCCATCATTTCAAATTAGTTGAAAATACACTGGCATTGCCTATTCCAAACAAAGTCAAACCAGAGAAAAACCCAACAAGAACAACAAAACAAAACAAAAATCCCCCTAAAAACACCAACAAAAACCAAACATAAAACCCACTCAGAAAGGGGAATAAACATCCATAACTTTAAGTGGTGAGACACGGACTGCGTGTTTTTTCTTCTTGTGTTGGTGTTTTTTGCATTCCTGTGTAGAAACATGCTTTAAAAATGCCATCCACCTGTGTGCACCAATCAAGTTTGAGTGTTTTCCTCCTTGCATAGCAGCAACTCTTGATGTCGACAAGACTGAAGATACCTGTTGTTTAAGGATGACTGTTTTGGTGTGGGGACTTTTTGGTTTTTGTTTCCTCTTTGAACCAGGCATGTCCTACCTTGGGTGATACTCCCATATTCTTTTTTTCTTTACACTTCTGTGCATCTGTGCATCTCTGGTATTTTTTTCTGTACTTCATATTCTGAACCTAAGGAATTGATCATCATCAGTAGAAAATTCTGACATGTACAAAATTTAAACTTGCATTGCAGGTGCGACAGACAGATTGTTTCCATGTGGGGCATGTAGAGTGATTTCTCTAACATAAGTAATTTGAGTAAGATACAAATTTGGAGGCTACCTTATCTTTCAGTGTGATGTCTTCTGGGTAATACTTCCCCACCCCCTATGCACAGTTGATTGTGTAGCGACTCTTCACTGTTTAAGGTAACAAAAAAAGATTCTCTAACTTAGGAATTTAGGGTTATAAACAGCGGTTTAAATACTTGCACCCTTAGGATATATCTCTTTGATCCAATTTTTCTAAAAAGCACTCTTGTGTGACTGAAAATGTTCTCATTTCTGGAGTTCAGTCTGGTTCTGTAAGTTCTCCCAACTGTTTTCAGTACCTGCTGTCTACATGCAGCCTGGGTTTGTGGACTAAGACAGAAGATATATGATATTTGACAGTAGGATTGAATGCTGAAGATCTGCCTCTTTCTTACCAGTGGGAGTGCGCCCAACTGGCTTCACTCCTCCCTCAAGCCCTAACAATGCACACTTGAAATTTGGTTTAACTGTGACAAAGTTGCATTGATGTTGACATTTGTCTCCGTGTCAGCACTGAGATCCCTGTTGTATTCTAATGTGATAAGAGAGACATTTTTTAATATTTTCTTTAGACATCGTATGTGATTGTTCTTTTGTAGCTGTTTCTCATTATGTGGTTGCAGTAATTTAAAAAAGCTTTAAGAATCCTTCCTTTTTCCCCCATCTACTCTGAATATTGCTGCAGGATATTGAATTCTGTTCCTGTTACCTAATAAATATGTTTTGGAGAGGTTTTGATCAATCATAACTTTCTGGTTGTCCTCCAGCTGCTCACTGTTTTGCAAATCTCTCACTTCTGTGCTTGTTTATTTTGAAAAACAGAAATAAAGACCACTGAAATTCCATTAGCAGTGTCCTAGTTTGCTCTCCATTTCCCTCTTGATGTGTTTACTTTGATGATGACTGGAAAAGGTAGTTTTGTAATGTTTAACTCTTGCATTACTATTGCCCACCATGCAACTCTTTTCCAAGGCACTCTCCTCCTGCCATGCTGCTCGGCGATGCTGGGCTGCAGCTTTATGCCAGCTACATCCTCTTTGTGCCTGCAGGATGTGTCATTCTCTTCCTTTTTTTTTTTTTTTTTTCCTTCTGGGTGATANNNNTTTTTTTCCTTCTGGATGATACTTAGAGCTCTATTTTATTTCCAGACTGATATTCAGAAAAGCATGCATAATTGAACGGTGCAGTCTAAAAGGTTACAAGTGCAAAAGTTATTTTTAAGCATCTGTTTTCTGGTTCAGACTTAATGATATCTGAAGCATGTTTTTCAGGACAAGTCTGTTAGGATGGTTTGTTGTGTGGAAGGGCTGATCATAAGCTATTGAAAGTGATGATTCCTTTCACATAACAGTTTCTATTCAGCAGTGTGGTGAATTATGTAAAAGTTTATATAACACTGTATTAAAAAATTGCTAGTTTGTTATTTTTGTAATTTTCTTCCCCCCTTAAGATTTAAGGAAGGGTTCTTCCTTGACTGGATTAGAGATCTCAGGCTACCATTGCTTGGAGACCACTGTTTGATGGGTACTGTAGAAATTAAAAAGAGAGAGGCTATCTTGTTTTAAAACAAAGCCAAACCAAAACCCCTGCAAACTGGTGAGAGATTTATTGTCAGACATAAGAAATGTGTCTGACTTACTCGGTTTATTTATTGCTACAACATACAAATAAATGTGAATTTCAGTTTTGCAAATTTGCATTTTCATAATTACTTTCTAGACTTTTGTTGAAGCTCCCCTAGTTTTTGTTTCCCAAGGTAAAAGGTCAGAAAAAAAAGTAGTTCATGAAGGTCGTAAACTTTCATGTTTCAGGATGAAAGACAAGCTATACATTTTAAAAATAAAAAATTAGGTGTATATAGAAAAAAAGACACGTTTTGCTAATGTATTTAATTGTATTTATTCTGTTCTTTAGATGTCATATTTTATTTTTATTATAAAATGCCTGAGACTTTTTAATGCTTTGTCCAGAGGGGTAGCAGGATGCCTATAACAGAGTGTGCATTTTAAGAAGAATCTGTTTTTAATAAAGGTTACAGATCTGTGATTTAATGAATTTCATGGTATACTTCCATAGCAGAGTTTACATTGAAGCTGTCTGCTGGTGGTTTTCTCCAATCTGAAACCTCATTTACTGATTAGTACAAGAATGTTGTGACTGTGACAAAATTTCCACCAAAAAAAAAAAAAAATCTATTTATAAGGAATGCATCTTGAGAAATTATGATTTTTATTTTTGGACATGCCTTTTGTTTCCAAGATTCAAGGAGAATCTTGCCTTCGCAGAATAGGATAAGTACGTAAAATATGTGTCAATAACTGAAGAGTTTAAGATTATATTTTCCCTATGAGGAGGCTTGCAGTTAGAAGTTCAGAAGAACCAACATATGAATAGTATATAAGGGCAATATATAATAGATTCATGGGATCATTAAGGTTGGGATGAGTCTCTAAGATCATTAAGTCCAACCATATCCCTCAGTGCCACATCCACACATCTTTTGAACGCTTCCAGGGATACTCTGATTTCTTATCAAACTGTATAAAGCTTTTGCCCCTTAGTAAAGATTTTCATGGAGAGGAACAGGCACAAGTGTTGAGGGATATATATTATAAAAGAGCCATTCAGTAATATTATCTTATAAAATAAGAATTGAATTTGTCTAGACTTTTCTACAGATAAGCAGAATGCCCAATATTTTTTTTCCTCTAAATGGAAGTTTTATGTAAATTTTAAGTGTAAGCACCTCTTGCTGACAGTTGAGAACCTTTTATAGTTTGAGCTTTGCCTCAGATTGACAGGAGACAGCCCTGTGTTTTTTATTGAACTCAGAGCTTTGCTCACATGAACACTTGGAGAAAGCTGACCTGGTATGGGGTGAGTGGTTTGTTGCTGTTACTCTGTTTAGCCTTAGTAGAGTGCAGGTAAGGTGATGTTTTCTAGTGCTTTGCACAGACTGTCTTGGCAGTGTCTCCCTGTCTGTCCCTCTGCCGTCCTGGGGCTCACACAGCCATCGTGCCGTCAGTGTGGAGGAGGAGGAGGAGAAGGAGGAGCATACAAGTGGTGGATGTAGTGAGCTGTGAGCTGGCCCATGTGGTCCCTTTTTTGGAGATTGTTGATAAACAGTGTGGAAAGAGTCCAGCCTGGAGTTCTGGTGCCAGGCAACACCTGCATTGGGGTAGGAAAACCCCCTTTTAAATTTTTTTTTTTTTTTTAATGGCCAGGCTGCTTGGTGAAGTTTGGCAAATGAGACTCAGAAGACTGTGTTGGCTACCTGGTGAGGCATGCTGGCTGTTCTCAGATTTCTTCTGCTTCAGGGATCAAAGATAATGCATATCTCACTTGGCCAGCCTTCTTTTGTTAATACCTTTTTATTAAGACTATATTGTTTGCCATGCTAGGTGGATTTCTAATTCAGTAAATTAAGCACTTATGTAAGCTTTGTGTGCTAAAGCATCATCTAGGAACAATGTGGACTGCTTTCACAGAGAAGTAGTTCTGCATTTTGTTTGTGTTTCTTCTAGGATGAGAATGCTGGTGAGGAATAACATGTTATTTCCTTAATTCACTTGGAGGTAAATTGCTTTGGAAGAAGGAGGATAGCAACAACCTGCAATTGCTAAAGAAAAAAAGAGAAAAAATGTGAAAGAAAAATATTTTTAACAGGAATTGAGGGTTTTAATACATTTCTCTAAAAATAGCTTAGATAAAGTATGTCATTCTGCTCTATTTCAGTCACATTGGTTTGTTTCATGGATTTGTTTTTAGTCTCAGTTCCTTCAGGCAGAGAAATTTAAGAAACATGAGATCATTGCATCTCTGAAGGTAGACTACCACGAGGCTTGCCTAGCCTTGGAAACTCAGTTACCATAACGCCTGTATCCCTCCTGGGAAAACTTTTGAGTGGTTGAACTAAAGTGGCCTGTGATATGGAATGTTGTTTTTGACTCTCTTAAGAAGTTTAAATGAAGGTAGAAGGAGGTGGCGGCATTTAACAATAGTCTAAACCTTAAACCAAAGCCAAAGAAAGAACAGCCCCACTGGTTTCAGCATCCTTTTTTGGGGAAAAAAAGGTTTAATAAAGCTAGAGTAGCTACAAAAATTTTGTGTTTGCGTTCGTAAATTACAGTAATAAAATCATAAACCAGCCTGGGTTGGAAGGGACCTTGAAAAATGATCTGGTCCAAACTTTCTTGGGAATGGGAGCCTAGATGAAATTATCTACCGTCCTCTCTAATCTCATCTTGAAAACCTCCAGTGATGGGATCTCTACCACATCCCTGGAGAGAGGCTGTTGCAGGGGATGAACATTCTCACTATAAAAAATGTTTATCTTATGCTGAGGTGAAACCACCCTTGGTGTATTTTGTACCCTTTCCCCTTTGTCTTCTCCATGTGGCTTCTTTGAAGAGAAAGCCTCCATCCTCTTTGTAGCTACTCATTACATACTGGAATTCTAATGTGAGGTCCTTCCTGAGCCTTCTTTTCTCCAGGGAGAAAAGGCTTAATTCCTTCTGTCTCTCGTCAAAAGGCATGTTCTATAACACCTTGGTCATTTTTATAGCCTTTCTTTGGACTCTCTCTGGTCTGTCTACATCCTTCTTGAATTGCGGGGATGAGAACTGGGTATGATACTGCAGGTGTGGCCTGAGAAACGCTGAGCAGAGTGGGATGATCACATCCCTACCTCTGCTACTAAATCCCCCACGGATCCAGCCCAGTATTCAATCCCTTGCTGCAGTGACACACTGCTGACTCACGGTCAGCTTGTTGTCCACCAAGACCCCCAGGTCCCTTTGAGCACAGCTGCTCCCCAGCTGTATAAATCCTATCCTGTGCTGGGCTCTTTGGTTACATTGTCCCAAGTGCAGGACCTTGCACTTGTCTGTTAAATGTCATACTACTGTTCTTGTTACTCCACTCTTCCACTCTGTCCAGCTCTCTTGTAGGATGGCTCTCCCTTCTGAAGTGTCATGAGCATACTTGGTGACGGTATTTTCAATCCCCTCCTCCCAATGATTTATGAAGGTGTGGAACAGTATTTATCCCTGAGGGATGACTTGTGACAGGCTGCTAGCCTGAGTAAAAACCCATGATCACCTCTGAGTCTGACCTGTGAGTCTGTTTCCAACCCATCTTGCAGACAGCTCATGCCATCTGTATCTTGCCGGTTTGTCCAGGAGAAGGCTGTGGGAAACAGCACTGAATGCTTTGCTGAAGTCCAGGTGAACAACACCCTGTTCTTCTCCCGGTGCCAACAGAAGAGATTCTTTTGTTGTAGAAGCTGATCGGGTTAGTTGACGTGGTTTGCCCTCAGTAAATCCATGCTCGCTTTTCCCAGTCACTTGCTTTATTAGGTTCATTACATCTACTTGTTTTGTGACCAAGCTGAAAGCCCTCAGGTTGAATGATGTTTACAGTAAAAGCGATTGAGAAAAGTTACCTTGGAAATTAGGCTGTGAAAGTTAAAATGCTTCAGGGTTGGTAAGGCTCTTTAACCTTCTCTACAGTTCTTTTTTTCTTTTTTAAAGCTCCTTTAAAAAAATAAAAGAAACTTTCCAGGGTGTGCTTGATACGAGAAATAAACTGGCTAACCATGAAATAATGCTGTGTGGCACCTACTGAACAGAAAATAATGATCTTTCAATATATCATAGGAAAAAATATCTAGATGTTAAAGCAGAATATATTACATGTGTTCAGTAAACAAAGGACTTGATATTTAAAAAAATTATCAAAGTGATCGCAAAAAAAATTCCTGTTTATTCTAAAAAGCAGTTGTCTGGCACACAAGGTAATTTAGCATTCAAATCAGAGTACTTTTAGGAGAAGCACCTGAATAAGAAATAGCAGATTTTTAAAAAAATCTTTTAAGGCAAAGAGAAGCTACTTAAAAGATGAAAGAGTGAACCAAAATAACCGTCCATAGTGGATAGAAGATCTTCTTACGTGTTTTCATCTTGCACAAATGACATCCTTTTAACAGTTACTGTGCTTATTATGAGTACAGGGATACAGATTAGTTTCTTAGTTGTTGTATCTCTTGGTTTTGTTCTTTATTCTGTCCCAGGGAGTTAGCAAGAATACTTTTTATTGGCTAGATGAGGGATTAAATGAACACAAATTATTGTTCTCTTTTTTTTTGAGCAAGTTTGTTTTCTTGGCAGACTTGACTAGATTTCATATAGGAGTGAAACAAACCTCATTGTTTCCCGTTTGATAGAGATCTAACTCTTGTAGGATAATCAGTGTTCAGAGAAGTTTGCTTTTCAGGCAAAGGAAAACTGAAAAGCCCTTTTCCAAATATCAGATGTGCTCAAGAACTTAAACTTTCTTTAACTTCCGAAGTGAACCAGCTGTATGTGTCTGAGGTACATGGTTATGAGTTTTATGCAACTGGGTTTGAAAATTGGTCTGGTGTCATAGGACCCTGTTGTGGTTTTTTTGGGAGGGAGTGAATTCTCTCCACAGCCATTTTGCGCTTGGTTTTATGTTCCACTGGAAATTTTGATTTATTTTCATTAGGGGTTTGATAAAGATGCCACTAATAACAAATACAAGTGCGTAGTTGAAAATGTGACACTGATAACATTTTGGATTTTGTTACCACCATTCAGAATGTCCTTTACAAAATTTTCTCAGCCTTGTCCTTATTTCATTTAGGTGAGCTAGAGAAATTCTTTGTTTTTTATCAACCTTTGGTAATTGAGTGGACAAAATATTTAGTATTCTGCTGCTCCTCTTCCCAGAGACTTTCTCTAGTGAGAAACTAGACTAGTAAGTGAAGCAACTGGGGCTTGGAGAAAAGTCCCAGAATGGGTTAATTTGAATCCTGTGCTCTGCTTCCCAGGATGTAATGGTTTTAGAAATCTGCTGAAGAATTGTTCCTGAAAAAATAAAAATGACAATATATTCTCAGTCTTCGAGCTGTGAAAAGCATCTAGGAGAGGAGATAGTGGTGCTGCTTCACTGTAAACCTCCAACAAAAAGACCTTAACTAATTTTCTAATGCTTTTCAAGAAGCTTTTGTGGCTACCTCTTTTCCTGGGAGTGATGGGTAGGATCCCCAGAGTGAAGCAAGTGTCTTGAAAGATTGCATTGAAAATCTTGCTGGTAACATTAAGAAAGATCTATTTGCTTCATGTATTGTTTCATTTCCAGTTGTAATGTTTTATGTTGTATGACTAATATTGTAGTTACAAAAATAGGAAGAAAACAAGCTTGTTGGAAATTTTGTACTTTCTAGAGTTTAAAATGAGTGACCCTTGTTTTCCCTTCAAACTTCTGAAAAGGTGTGTGCAGCGACTCTTTCTGGAACAGAATTAATGATGGTCCTGCAACTTCAACAAAGATGCAAAATAATGATGTGAACTAAGGTGATACATGGGATCAGATTTTAATTCTCCTCCTCGCTTTGTTCCAAAAAGCAGGGATTTAGTTCATATATTTCTTTCGTGCGGTTAGTGATACCAAACTTGCAACGCTTGATGTTCTGTTGTTGATATTGTTTCCTTGAAAAGGTGAGGTGTGTGAAACCAAAACCTCTTGTATGCTACAGAGATTAAGTAGTGATTCTGTTCTTTGCAATGATGAGGAGCTCTGTTAGTTCAGTCTTACTGTGATTTTTATTGAGCTTCATTTGTTGGATTTGCCCCTGCTTGAACATGAAAAATGATTTTGCATTTACATTGAATTTTGTTTTACATAATCCCTGTTGTGGCAGGTTCTCTTTTGCTGATATAAGCCACGTGGATTATAATGGATTATTACTTACTGCACAGTATTTTGGTGTATGCCAAAGTCCTGAACCATGGAGCTTACATTTTTAGAAAATACCTGACATTACTGTAAGATTACTACTTGTGATCGTGGAGTGCTTTGGCTTTTTAATGGTACTCCTGTATTTACTCTTCTAAATCATTCTCTTTCTCTCATCATGTGCATGTGCTCTTCCAAATTAAGTCAAGGGTACTTATGAGAACTTAATTATGAGGTGAATAAACTCTGAAGCTTGCTGCTACTCTTGTCTAGTCGCTAGTAGCACTGCAACACACGTGCCCAGGAGCAGCAGAGCAGCACTTCCTTGCGAGCACTTCACACGCAGGAGTGCCTTGTGACTGGACCAGGGTTGCTGCATTTCCTTGGCTTTGAGTGGGCTCCAGTTCTCCTGTTTCCTACACCTCCTGGTCTCTGTTGCCCATCTGCAACGCAAGGGCCTTACAGGGTAGGCAGTCAAGAAGGTTCTTCTTACCTGTGCCCAGCTGTTCAGGCTCCTCTCATGGCAAAGCACATCCTAACCTGGAGCTCAGGTGTATTAGCACCCAGTCTGAGGTAATTTGTCTAGCTTTGCATAGTAATGGGTTGAATGAATTGTTAGCAAAGGATGTTTTGTTTCATTTTCTATGTCTAGCACCCATGCCTGTCTCTCCCTTTAATGTAAAATGGAGTTCAGGAAGTTCAGATCAGCAAAGTGAAACCCAGCCCCTTCACTCACGTTCCTGTGCTCCTTTAGGCACATGTGTTACCTTTCAAAGCAGTCAATCCTTACCTTCAGTGGTATCAGAGAAATACAGATGCAGGCAGAGCCATAAAATAGAAATAGTTGTAGGACAAAATCGTTTCAGTGATTTGCAATGTTTTTTGTCTCAAAGAAGCATGATACAAATCATAAATTAATTGGGTTCATCAATTCTGTGTGAGTTCATTCTTTACTGGCTTTGGACTAACAAAACAGTTTCTGGATCCTCTTTTTTATGTGGTTGTTTTTAAGACTGAAATATCATGTAGGTGGGGCTGTAGTTTTTATTGTTGCATGTTGTTTTTATGTCTTTTGTTTATAATAAGCTCTTTAATAATCTGAAAGATGGCAACTATCTATGTGTTGGATCTGGGTGTGGGATACTTGTGAAGTGAAAACAGGAGCAATATTATTCTTAGCTTGGGATTTTCTGATGAGCTAGCAACATAGAGTATGAAAAGAAACAGATCTATATAAAAAGGGGAGCAATGTGGGGAATATGCAAGGGAAGGAGAGCTGAGAGGATACCTGGTGAAATAGCATGGACCTCAAGAAAACAATTACAGGTTCAGGTTTTTGCTGCCTATACCCATGGGAGCTGGCAGAGCAGCTGTTTGGCAGTCTGGGGGCATGGGGCTGGGTGGCAGTTCTGCACAGAAATAGGTGTAGTTGATGCTTTTCACTTTGGTGACATGCTCTGTGAAACTGCTCTCCAGCAGAAGTTCTAAAAGAGGATAAATACGTAATGTGTCACTGGAAGTGGCAGTATGCTTTTAGTGTGAGCTGTAGAAGTTGTTTTCTGAGGAAGAGAAACTTGCTGAGCTACCTGGGCTTTCTCCTGCAGTCAGTTTATATATCAAATAGTATGTGCTGTTACCATGTCAGCCCAGGCTGGTGTTGACTGAAATAAGCTGTCATAGGGTCACTGAGGGTATAGAGGGAGCTCAGAAGGACTCCATTTCAACCTCTTTCTGAAAGCAAGGTTGGTACTGAATTTGAGATGCTCTAGACTCTGCTCCAATTTAGGTCTTTGAGAAACTTGTTCCAGTGCTTCACCACCCTTATAATGATTTTGTGTGTGTGTGTGGCTGTAATGAATAGTGCTGTGGCACACCCGTGACGGTGGCAGTAGCAGGCAGTGCACAGTGATAGCAGAAGAGCATATGCAACTCCTGTAGCTCCAACTGTGTAGAACTAGGGGGCAGTTGACTCTGTAAATTGCAAGATCTTTGCTGAGACCATGTTACAGAGAAGTCCCACAAAATAAATGTCGATGTCTGTACAACTCTGAAGAAAAAAGCATGTCTTTGTAAACACAGACGTCGTGTGCATAAAGATTTTGAGGTATCAGTGTCCTAGAAAAATCTCCCAAAATCTGTACAACTGGTGTTGGTGCCAATGCTTGGCTCAGGTCGTGGGCTGTGGTTTGCTGCTGCCTGGCAAGGAGCAGTGAGCCAGGGCAACTTCAGTGCTGAAAGTTGATTTGGGACAGAAACCTGCATCTGGAAAAGTAATAACATCTGCCGTGTTTTGTTTCTCTAAATATAATTTCCAGAGGAAAAAAAAAAAATTCATTTAAATATGCATCTCAAAGGCTTGCGTAGAGAATCGCAGCTGGCCTAGTGCCTTCAGGAGAAAAGTGTATTGCCATTGGTTTCTGTACATTCATCTTTTAGCTGATTTCTTTTTTTAAAAAAAGACCTTAGTATGCAACCAGTTGTGTGAGTACTGTTCAAATGTTGCTGTCATCAGTATATTTGCATATCATCTTTATTTATACTGTGTGATTGCTGACAGCTTCAGTTTTTCTTTTGATAACTCCTTTGGGTTAACTAAGGCAGCTTCTTCTAGTAAAGCTTTTCTTCTGTTTGATTGAGCTCTCACCCTCATTCTTTTGGTCAGCTATAGTTAGCACAGGGCATGCAGGGCAGGCAGAGAGAGAAATCCCTGTGAGTGCTCTTTCCATTCCTCTTGCTGTTTCATCTTCTCTTGCAAAACAATGCTGCCTTTTAACTTCTTTGGTTTTCCTCTGAGTACTTCCAAAGTGTAGCAAGTTTCACAGCTTTTTTTTTTTTTTCCTTAATGATATGCTTACCTTTTCTAGTTTGAGACAGCATGGCTACAACTCTTGATTTAGAGAACTCTGTATTCTCAATTTGTATTAACTCTCCTCAGCCTTTCTTCTGAAAAGCTAACGAGGTTATATGTTGTGGTGTGCTCATTGTAAAGCATACTTTTCAGTTGCTTCACTCATTTTTGTCATGTTCTTCTGAACCCTTTTCAATATGTGGGTACCCAAATTGGATATTTTTCTCTGATACTGTCTTGGGGGAGCTTCCACAACAACAGATGTCATACAGACCCTTTATCATTTCCGATTATTTGAGATTCAAGTTTACAGATTCAAATTAAATTTTGTTTGTTTTCTTAAATGTTTTCCTAGGAAATTTGTTTCGTTTTTAGCTTTTAATGATCCCTAACTCTCGTTCATAGTTTTTTGGATTGAAGTTCATAATTAAGTGCGACCTTCCTAATTTTTATTTTTAAAATTTCTAGTAGATCTGTGCTTCTTCACTTGAGCCTTGTTGTTTATGGAAGTCAAATTATGGTCTTCAGTGAACCATACCACTGATTTTCTTGGCTTAATTATTTATTATCTGATTTTGCATCATCAATTAATTAATTTTTTTCAAGTAATTCAATGAAAATACTGTAGATCATAGCATGTTGTCAATATAGTCAGCCAAAGGCGCTGTGTTGGTAATCACCACTGGAGACCTATTATGAACCAAATTTCTAATCTTCCAAAAAATTATTTGAAATTGGGTTGACATAAAGTTTTGCTTTAAATCCATACTGCATTCATTATGTTCTCCATGGGCAGCTAAAACTCCTCGGTGCTAGTTGCTTTAGCTACTCATTTTATTATATTAATATTACATTTTCAAAGTTAAAAAACCCCCGCCTAAGTGTAGAAAAGTACTACTTTTAGATTTGTATTTTCTGTGTTACTATCATAGCTCCATCACTCATTAGTGGATCTGCACACTAGTGTTTTTTGTAAAAGCCACTTCCCCCACCATGTTTGTAGCCTCACGAGCAGTAGGTTTCTTTTTTGGCCTCCTGAATATATTGTAACTGGAAATTCTGTGTGTAACAGAAGGGCTTCTTGATGAAGAATCTGTTTATAGATGTCATGCTTGACTGAGCACATAATTTTTAAGTTAAGTAAAATTGGTTGTCTTTAAAGGATGAAGAAAACCATTTCTTTCCCATGTTCAACTCTAGTACAAATCCCTTTTAATACCTTTTGAATTTCTAGGGTTTTTTTAATGCTATAGTTGATAAATCAAACTTTTAAAAATTTTGCTCTTTAAAAATAGCCTTTAGTGGTGTTAGAATATAAGTAATTTTCCTTAAGATCTCTTACTTTCAGTATCCGGAGGTGCCGTAACTTTTAAGAAGACTAATAATTAAACTACTCTGTTGTTTAGTGTAGTTTTTGTTGTTTGCAATAACCAAGAGTTACACTGAATTTCTACTTTGTAATCAGTGCGGGTAATTTGTTTCAGACATGTTAATTACTGGGGAAAAAACAGATAATTTGACAGAGTTTCTTACTTCTTGTACGCAGCTGATCCTTTGTAATTAGGCTTTACGCATTGACTTCACATGAACCTTCTTTTGAAAATTTGTACTAAAAATATGCAATTCCAGTCCTACTTTTGTATTATGCAGCCCTTCAGTATAGGCTTTTATGTAAAAACAAACAAAAAAAATTCTCTGTCTCAAGTCCTGTGTATGCCTTTAATGGTATTATCCCTTTTTGGTAAGCATAACTGTGTTCCATGTTGAGAGAATGCAGCTGGGTAGGATTTTCCTTGCAGTAGCCTATGCTTTTTGCCTTCCTCCTTTGGCTTACACTATGAAATGCATCTCAAAGAGAATGAAATGTATTTCACAGTGACACAGTCCATTCAAGAGTGTTTTGAATTTGCTGTGAGACAGGTGGTGGAGCTGTGCAGAATCCAGAAAGATGGACAACAAGAGGTAGACTGACCTTGCTTCTTTTTGGGTTTTAGCTAGGAAAAAAATAATGGTCCCAGGGAGGAACCAAATTTCAGAAATGGAAGACTTTGGGGTGATGCTTTGGTTAGCACATTGTCAGCTCTCTAGCTGGAGTTGGGGTCTGTCTTATTTGGTGAGGCATTACTTGCCTTTGTGTCTTGAGGGCATCTGCTGCCTCTTCCTCCCTGTGGGTCAGTCAGCTGAAGGACATGGATGTCTTCTTAAGAAAGCCTAAAGGATTCTGGATGTCTTTTGTGGAGACAACGGATTCCATCCACCAGCATGTAGAAAATTAATCTTTTCTTAATGTAAATAGTATAACTTGTTATCTAGTTTACAGGAAAAGGAGTAGAATAAAAAAATATCTATTGAATGTTCTTTAGGTTAATGTTTTCCTTTTGATGTCCTGACCTTTTGACTTTAATTTCATTTTCCATTAATGATGTTCAGGGAGAATGTACTGAATGTACAGAATGGCTGAATTTGGTTTCCATTCCTATGACATTTTACTGCATTAAAAGTCCATTTTCATTCTCTTAACCATCAGGTATTGAATGTGTCTTTTGGGAATTTCAGTAACAAATAAATACTTTCTGAATCCTCAGAGAGTAAATTTCTGTCTCGCTGAGGTAAGTGTGAGTTTTATATTGAGTGTGTCACCTCTAAGCAGTGTGCATCATCATGGTAGCTTAGAAATATATAGCACATGAAGTCAGCACGTATGTTACCTCTGTTCCACCGTGACTCAAACAGGAGGTGGCTTGCTGAAGGTCACTCTGCAAGCTGTTGGGCAAGGAGAAAACAGCCCACAGGTTTTCTGTTCAGCCACATTGTCTAATTTGGTGGAGAGCAGTTTCATAGCAAGCGGCATGTAGGCTATTTGACAAGAGGTAAATAAATCATCTTCTATATTGTTACATTTTGAGTACTAAGCTGTCAGTTGTTAGTCATGATGAGCTCAGCTAAACCTGAATTTTTAACCAAGCAGTGTGAATCTAGAAAGACCAAAAAGCAGTAGAAAGTGTCCTTGAACATGATGTCCTAAAAATATTACCAAATCACTGAATATGCTGAATTGGAAGGGACCCACAAGGATCATCAAGTCCTGGCCCTGCCCAGGACCCTCTCCAAGAGTCACACCATGTGCCTGAGAGCATCGTCCAAATGCTTCTTGAACTCTGTCAGGCTTGGTGCTGTGACCACTTCCCTGAGGAGCCTGTTCCAGTGCCCAACCACCTTCTGGGTGAAGAATCTTTCCCTGATATCCAACTTAAACCTCCGCTGATACAACTTCAGGCCATTCCCTCAGGTCCTGTCTCTGGTCACCGCAGAGGAGAGATCAGTGTCTGCCCCTGTTCTTCCCCTCACAAGGAAGTTGTGGACTGCAATGAGGTCTCCCCTGAGTCTCCTCTCCAGGCTGAACAGACCAAGTGATGTCAGCTGCTCCCTATAAGGCTTCCCCTCAAGGCCCTTGACCATCCTCGTGGCCCTCCTTTGGACAGTCTCTAATAGTTCAGTAGTTTTCTTATATTGTGGTGACCACAGCACTCGAGGTGAGGCTGCCCCAGTGCAGAGCAGAGCAGGACAGTCCCCTCCCTTGCCCGGCTGGCGATGCTGTGCCTGATGCCCCCCAGAAAAGGGTTGGCCCTCCTGGCTGCCAGGGCACTGCTGACTCGTGCTCAACTTGCCATGGACCAGGACCCCCAGGTCCCTTTCCTGGCACTGCTTTCTAACCTCTCACTCCCCAGTCTGTCTGTACATCCATGTGCAGAATCCATCACCTATCTTTGTTAAACTTCAAACAGTTGGGGATTGCCCAGCCCTCTAATTTGCCGAGGTCTCTCTGCAGGGCCTTGAGAGAGTCAACAGCTCCTCCCAATTTTGTATAATATGCAAACTTGCTTAATGTCCCTTCCAGTCCTATATTGTTTTGCTCTGGCGTGGGGCTGGCGAGCTCAGAGCTACCTCCGTAGCTGTGCAGCTTTCGCCGTTTGCGAGTACCTTTTAGCCCGCTGTGCTCGCGTCCCCAGTTGCTCACGCCGGCAGCTCTGTATGCGAACAGCCACAGTCTCAGAGGCTCCCTCGGGACACCTCCTCGACCTCCCGGAGCAGAGAAAAGAGCGAGACGGGGAGACCAACGAAGGGTCTGATGGTTTATTCTTTCGGTGGCATGTCTCTCCCTCCTGCCCGGGCTCTGCCGCGTGGTTTTCCCCGGTCGGGAGCGGGGCGGGGCCACTGCAGCTGACAAACAATCAGAAAGGGAGTTCCCAGCCTGGGACCGTCCCGGGAGAGCCCCGGTTCCGGTAGCTCTGCCACGCTGTGTCGGTGGCGCCGCCTCTGCCTCCCTCCATCCGAGGACAACGCCGGGCCGCAAGGGGGCCTGCGGGGAGTCTGCACCCCTGGCTGGGGGTGGGCGGAGCCCGCCCAGCCAGGGCAATACAACACAGTCCTGCGTCCAAGTTGTTTAGGAAGATGTTGAAGAGCAGGGCCAAGGATGGAGCCCTGCAGAACCCGACTAGTGACAGGTCACCAGTCTGATGTCACCCTGTAGCCCTTTGTGCCTGATGCATGAGCCAGTTGCTCACCCATCCCATGATGTGATTATCCAGCTGTGTGCTGCACATTTTGTCCAGAAGGATTATGTGAGAAGACAGTTTTGAAAGCTTTACTGAAATCCAAATAGATTACATCAACTGACTTCCCTTGATCAACTAGGTGGGTTACTTTGTCATAAAAGGAAAATGAGTTTGACAAGTAGGACTTTCCTCTCATGAAGCCGTGCTGGCTGTGACCCATGACTTCATTGTCTTTCAGGTGCTTTTCAGTACCTTCCAGAATAATCTTTTCCATGGTTTTACCAGACACTGAAGTCTGACAGGCCTGTTGTTTTCAGGGTCCTCCTTTTTGCCCTTCTTGAAATTCAGGATGTTTGCCAGCTTCCAGTCAGCTGGGACATCTCCAGATTTCCAAGATGGCTCAAAAATCATCAAGAGAGGCTTTTTGGTGACATCAGCCATCTCTTTGAGGATTCTTGGATGAATCCTGTCAAGCCCCATAGATTTGTAGGGTTCCAGATGGAGCAGCAGATTCTGCACAATTTCAGGATTGATTGGGATTTGATCATTTTCTCAGTCATGGTCCTCCAGCTCAGGCTGCTAAGACCCTGAGCCAGTTTGGACAAATTTGGAGGAAATACCCTCTGACAGAAGGCAGGTTACAAACCACCCCTCCCCCACCAGGTTTGGGAAAAAAAATTTTCCTCGGGGGAAAGTGAAAGAGATAAAAACTATTTATTTAACAAATACACAGGAAAAGAATAATAATGCTAAATAATGAAACCTCTTGCTATGGAGAGAAACCTGGGAAGATTTGCAGAGTCCTTCTGTAGGTGTGGTCTCTCTCCTCCTTGGAGCTGGGTCAGTGTGGGTCCACCTCCGGACCTCAGGGAGAAATTCTCCTGATGTGTTCTGATATTGAAACAGTCCAGAAGAGAAGAAGGGAAAAACCAAAGTCCCAGGAAAACAAAATTCAACTCTCTGTCTCCCTCCAGAGAAAAAGAAGCTGAAAGCTGGCTGAAAAGTATGAAAGGTGCTTCCACCCGCTTTTGCTGCTGCAGCAGGGGAGTGTGGAGGTGTCCTTGAACAACTGTTTTGAAAAGTTCGCTTGTTTTTTTTCTCTCCCCCCTCTCAGGCTCAGTTTAAAGGCACAGAAAGGCACAAAGTTAATTTCTGGGCATAGAGCAGCTATAGGGGATACACATCATAAAGTCACCCGAAGACAGACCCCCTTGGTACATCATCCATGTTGATGACAGAGGCAAAGAATGTGTTAAACACCCATGCCTTGTCTCTGTCCCTGTTTGTGAGGTGACCATCCTCATCCTGTAATGGGTTGATGTTATATAAATGCTTCGATACTGATGTAATCTCAAGAAGTACTGCTGAGATGATATTTTTTAGAAATCCTCCTCATTCAGGTTGTCGGCAACCATCTTGGCATTAAGTTGAAACTATGATAAATCTGGCTAGATTTAATCAGGATCCTTTTGTACTCGATAATAGAGCTGCAACATGATCTAGAAAATCTTTTAATTAAAGTAAAAAAATACAAATGTATTCTTCCAGATTTGCTCTTTGAAGAATTTTTTAAGTCGGGGCAAGCACAATCATGAGGGAATAGTGCTGGTGTCTCTTACAGCTTAATTTAAAGTCTGTTTTGAAGAACTGAATGGTGTGATTGACACTGCAGGTAATATACTGAGCTATAATTCACTTTGTTATATTTAAATAATGATTTCTGCTATTTAAAAGGTGATATTCACTTCATTAATCTACATGGATTGACAGTGATGTCATGGCTGTGAATGTAAGTTATGTATCACATATATTATTAGTAGCTTTGTCACTTTTATTGTGACAATGAAAATGAGGAAGAAGACTGAAGAGGCCAGGATAAAAAACATAATGAAGTCCTCAGAGACTGCTTGTGCATGGTTTGGGAATGCACTTCAACAAAACACACCCTTGGCCATATAATATCTATTATGACTTTTTTCTCCTATCAAATTTAATTCTCTCTGGGCTATTGGGAAGAAATTGCCTGCTGTGATGATAATAAGGTCTTCGAATATTAACTGTGTCCTAAATGATTTATGAACTTTTGGAATAAACTAAACACCTTTTTTAATACAGATGGGAATGGGTCTTTGTGATTTTAATAAAAAATATGAAGACAGCATCAAAAACCCCAAATTCAGTGGAGTGTTTTATTAGCACTCTGTATCTATTGTATCTGGGACCAGGTGTAACATGAAGATGATGCCACAGAAAAGTCACACTGTATGACTAAAATGTAACCTCTTCATGTCACTCTTTTTGAGTTGATTGGGAGGAGACAGTGGGAAGGGTCTTGGGATTCTGTGAGGATCTGTGTTCAATATAGTTGGTCAGGGAAAAAAGTAATTATGGAAATCAGGCACTTTGTAAGGATGCCATGTAACTGCAAAGCGTAAACACACTAAGTGTAAGCAGAGCTTTATATAAGACGTGAAAAATATTTGTTTTGTTCTGTTCGGCTTTGGTAAGATATTATAGAAAAGATGTGGGTCAATTTCAATCCAGAAGGAAACAAGAAAATCAAGCTGACATCTGAGAAACGTTGCCTTATATTGGAGATCATATTAGGAGATTAGCGTTATTTATTGAATGGATATTTTCTGAGCAAAATTAAGAGCAAAGAGCAAAGGACGGTTTAGAAGACACTTCATGAATGATGTGGAAGTTACTTAGCAACTTTCAACATTGTTTTAGCATTGTTTTATAACTAAAACTAACGTATGTAACTCATGGGCAAAAGAGCTAGTAAAGATCTCAAGGGGTTAAAGTGTTTGGTCCTCCTGTTGGAAGGTATAGAGTTTTGGAAAAACTACCTGTCAATAATTTTTGTGAGAAAAATATCATGTTCTCCCAAGCCTTGGTTTCTAAAAATGAGTTATTTTACATCAAGGTCTCTGGAAAACTCAAGTTGGGGGAAGGGCTGTTTTTTACAATAATTGCTAGTCTTGGCTGTGTGACATTGCCAGAGCTGAGCAATTGCAGAGGGTCATTACAGTGGGAAGCACTGAGTATCCCTGGACAATGGAGAGGGCCCATGGTCCCTAATGAAGTAGCTTTCTTGTTGGTTGTAGGTGTGAGTTTGGTTGGATGAAACTTACTTCAGTGTTCTGAAGTTCTGTCTGTTTTTGCAAATTATGAAATGAAATTGTCCTTTGATTTCAATAGTAAGTATTAAGGTCTAATACCTGTTCTCCTCTGGAGGCCATAAATCCTCTCCTACCTTTTAAAATTACTGGCTGACCTGCTTTGCACAAGGCATCCAGAGTAAGAAAAAAGTATCTACTAGAGCTTAAAAAGTCCTTAACACACTTTTGATATCCGTTTAAAGAATAAACTTACCCTTTCCTGAAGAGGTTTAGGTTTTGGGGGTTTTTATTTGGTTGGGTTTTGGTGTTTGATTTGAGAGGAAAAAAGGTCAACACAACAATACTGTCAACACAACAGTAGCATCCAAGTCATATTGGATTGTCTCTTTATGCCCACTGCATTGGCTAATTGCACTGTACAGGCTGCCTAGACCACAGAACAAGAAACACCTGAAAGGTGCACTTTGTGGGAGTTCAATAAGCAGTTGCTCAGTAGAGAGAGGAGGAAAAGTGAAGGCAGTGTCCGAGGTCTTTCTTATGCTTGGCTTTCTGGTGATGTGTGAAAAGTTTCCCATTCAGTTCAATGGAAGCAGAAGCTACTTGGAGTGAGATAGTGTCATCCTCCTGTGGTGATAACACTGCTATCCTTTCTCCTGGTTGGTCTTTCAACAGTTGCTCTGCAGTTCAGCTGACTTTTCTTATGGCTGAGTGAAAGATTAAGAAAAAGGACAGGCAGTGCAAATTGCATATGAATAATTGTAGAACTTACCTTAAAAAAAAATTATCCAATCTTTTGGAAATGGGTGTAAAAAGAAATGGATACATTTTTTTTCTTTTTTCCCCATCACACCTGGGAAAAAATATCTGTGTGGTTGAAACTTCCATTTATTTCAGTGCAAAGTTTTACTGTAATATCTGGAGAACCTCTTCCTGGCCAGGTATGATTCCTTACATCGTTCATGCCATCTTTTTCTTCTGTTACTTAAATCAGTACTGGAGCTCTGTATTTGTATGTGAATGTTTTAAATACTGACAGTATTGTTTAGCTGGGGTTTGTTGCCATTTGGGGTTGAAAGCATTCCATTCTATTTTCTTTTGAGTCTGTAAGATGTTTTGACTAATGTTCCCATCCTGTGTCTTATTTTTCTGTAACTGGATTGTGTACTGAAGTATACACACAAGGTGTGTAAAACTGAAAGAACCATCTTTAAAATAATTAAGAATTAATTGAGATGTTCACAGTCATAGAATCACAGAATCATTTAGGTTTGAAAAGACCTTTAAGATCATCAAGTAGCATTAACCCAGCATTGCCAAGTCCACCACTAAACCATGTACCCAAGTGGCCTATCTACAAGCTTTTTAAATAACCCCAGGGCGGTTACTGAACCACTTTGCTGGGCAACCTTGTTACAGTGCTTTTGGGGAAGAAAATTTTCCTAATATCCAGTCTAAACCTCCCCTGGTGCGACTTGAGGCTGTTTCCTCTTGTGGAATCCTGTGGGTATTGCAGATTAAGTGACACTACTGTTAACTGGTTTTGAAGGTTTACTCATCTCATGGGTAATTCTGCAGGTGCATGAGACAGAGTATCGTGGGTGTTCTTTGATTCTCCCTCTGTACCCTCAGTCTCCAGTGTGCTGACTGCTGTCAGCTATTAATGATGATTTTTTCCCAATACAAATACGGGACACTACTGTCTACTACAAGTAACTTGTTGTTGTAGTTTCGTTTTATGGAAAAGTGAAAAGTTACTTTATCTGAAATGCAGTCTCATTTTGCATTTCACTGGTTTATCCTGGGGTGCACATAGAGCTGTGTCTAAACACTGAAGCAGTAGTAGCACTTAGGGAAATACAAATAACTCACTAATAAAATGGGTAATTGGAAAAGTTCAAACTCATTTAAGAAAAATGATGGACCCAATAATAAAGAATTAAGTGGAGAGTGTTGACTGACAACGAGCATGCATCTGCTTCCAAATTTCAAGCTTAATCTTGTAACAGACAATGCTTAAAATGACTATAATAGCAAAAAATTGGATGACGATAATGCTTCTGTCTTTGTTCATTTATATTCTGCTTTTGCAGCACTTTGGATATAGCCATCCTGTCCTTTTATACTCAGCCAATTTGTCTGTTATTGTTTGTGTGAGATTGTTTTTTCTTCTTGTGGAAAAGCAGGACATAATGTTTTCAAAGGAGAGAGGGAATATATATTTTTTTGAAACCACTGTTAGTCATCAGGGGACTTGGAATGTTTGGTACCTTGAAGTTGTTTTTGAATTGTTACCTTTCAAAACTGAAAGGTTTAGCAGGCAGACCGTGATGGTCCATAGCATCTATTTACTGCAATTCTGAATAAGCGAAAAGTAGAATGTGGCAGTTTAGAAGTCAGTTCTGTGGAGCTACTAAATATTGCACAGCTGAAATCCCTTTTTAGTTTCTTGTACAGACAAGTTCATGTATGTGGAAAGGCTGCAGGACTGAAGCCTGCAGGTGGCATGAACTGAATCGGTCTTACCAGCTGAAGCAGTTCAGATAAACTGGTTTGGATTTTATCTTTAGAAACAGCTGTTTGCAGCAGCAGAGAGGATTGAAATCGGCATAAGTATTGAATGGACTTCGTTAAAATATGCATTTACAGTAATAAATGTTGCTGCTTGTCATATATTAGAGAAGAAAGAGGTATCTTCTAAGTGATGAAACTGTAAGTTAGTGTTAGAAATAATAAATTAATAAGGCCTCTTACTTTTTGAATCTTCTGATCATCTACAATATATGAGATGTGTGTGCTGGTTTGATACATTTTTTACAGATTCAATGTCTGTGTTCTGTGTCTAATTTTGGGTGTGTTTCCACCCTTTTAATCTGCACTCAGGTTTTTGTGTGAAAAGAACAACTGCAGAATCACAGAATGGTGGGGGTTGGAAGGGACCTCTGGAGATACCGATTCCAACATCCCTGCTAAAGCAGGTTCACTTACAGCAGGTTACACAGGACAGTGTCCAGGAAGGTTTTGATAATCTCGAGAGAATCCACAGCCTCTCTGGGCAGCCTAATTGCTTAATACTTCCATCAGCTAAAAGACTTTCTTAGGCTGTCAGCAGTGCACACACATCAGGGAATGTTGAAATATTAAACTCCTGGAATACATTTGGCAGAAATCAAAGCCATTTTTCTGGTAAGAATTTTTTTGGTTTTAACTTCAGATTAAACAAAATAGGCCAGAACATAACTAGAAAAGTTTGGGAACTATCTCTTAAATATGAGTAAATCTTTAATGTAATAGACACATGTTTTCTAGCAATGTAAGTTGTAATGATGGTACACGTTTTTCCTGAAATTTTAATTGCATATTCATCAAGGAACTGATTTGTTGAAGCACTTAAGAATAAGCTTAATTATAAACTCATGAATAGTCACACTTTCAGTTTTATTTTAAGATTGTGTATTTGTTGTGCTCAATAGTTTTGTTGATTTTTGAGGCATAGAACACACTTTCCTATTGTACTTAATTTTTTTTCTTCTGTGGAGAAAAGTTTGTGGAAATTAATCTTTTTTGGGGACTATTTTGTGTGGATTCTACTAATTTCCCAATTTTTTTGCAACAGTGGTGTCACTGAGCTGGTGAGGAATGCAGAGAGGACAGGTACCATGCTCCTGAGCAAATATGACATTTTAAAAAGCTGAGCGTGCTGATTTGATACCTCACTTTTAGTGTTAGAAGCAATTGAGGAAGATCTTGTAAACAATTCTGTTGTGGGGTGGATTTTCAATTGCAAACAGTTTGCCTCTTAAGAAGATCGACACGATTTTTGGTGTGGTTTTGTGCTTTTTTTTTTAATGAGCTCGTGTCAGTCACCTTAAATGAATCTTATCAGGACATGGGGCAATGTTTCCAGTGTTTCACAGGAACAGCAGTAGAACCAGATAGTCTGAAGCCAGTTCATATCTCTCCTATTTTTAGCAAAAAATGCTTGGTAAAGTGACTATGTCTTTGGGTTGAAATAAGATTTTAGTTCTGAATTAATCTTTGCTACAGAGAGGCTTGGCTTTTTGATCTTCCTAAGGAACCTCTTTAGAAGTAAGAGAGCTTTGAATTCTGACAGGTGACTGACAGACAGTGAAGAAGAGGCACAATGAAGCTTATGTTCCAGAGAAGTCTAGTAATCTGAAAGGTCAGTTGAATTGAGGGTGGGAAGAAACATTTTCCTGCTGATGCATTTTTAAAACATAAGCGATGTCAGGAAATGGTTCTGGAAAAATGTATCATAGATGTCTTGAGGTGACTCATGAGTCATTATCTGATGGCTCTTTCAAAGATAAAAAGGCAAGAAAAAGAAATGATGCTACTTGCCATGTTCTAAAATTCAGAAGATTAGATAATGCCAGGGAAATGGCATAAACACTGACAAAACAATTTTTTGGCATCTTTTTCCTTTAGATAACTGGAAATGCTGCTTCAGAAGTTTAGGCACATTTGTTGTCAGGGAAGTCATTGAGATGATGAGTTACAGATGCTGCATGACAGGTTAGTAGGGGGTGAACTGTAGCACCTAGACTGGACAGTTTGAGATGGAAAGGTTCATGGGGCATCCAGGATCGTGATTCTTATCTCCCTGCTTACCATCTGTGATTTTTTTTAGGAATTCAGGTAATCCAGCGCATCATATGATGGCATGAAGCTTTTATGTCACTTCTGCATCTAAACTGATTTCAGCATGTACTTACAATAAAACAAATGCTCTGTTATCAGGAGTCCTAATTGTAGTACTTTGACATAAAATGTACTGAGAGTACTATAAACCTCAGAGCCCAGTGTAAAATCTTCCTGGGTGTGAGAGCAAATACTGACTGTTTTCTACTTGCAGCACTCTGATTCAAGGGATTAAGCAAGCTGGCCAGTGTGATGGCCTTGTAAGAGAGGAAATTAAAGTAAGGAAAGAAAGGAATGGATCTCAAATTCCTTGTCGAAGTCTAAATCAGAACATGATTTCTTCTGCAGATAAGAGTTTATAGCCTGTATCCCTTCTGTGTTGCCCCTATTGATATGCTTTTGGTTATGTTATTCAAGCTACCTGTTACAGTGTCCGCTGAAGAAAAATACTTTCCTTCTCTTATCTGTGCTTTCAAATTTGGCATCAATCTGTTGGGGCATTAATGCTCAAGTAACTTTGATTGTTGTGCAGCTTCTGGTTTTGGCTATTTTTAAAGCCCAATACCTTGTTCTTTTTGCAGGCTTCACGACTACCCAGCTTTATACAAAAGAGACTGTTTCTTTGTGATGCTGCCGCTGATCCCTGACAGATTGTGTATGTGTTTGTAGCCAAGTTTAGCTGAGTAAAAACCTGGCCTACTTTCTAAAGGTTTTTTTCAGGCTGTAACAAATGTGCCAAATTTGGAAGCAGAGAAGATTGTTCAGGATGTCTAATTTGCATGCCAATACTTGGAGTGCATTTGCAGATCATTAGGGCTTCTTTGCAGTGCTGGAGTGTCTGGGTGGCTTTGGTGCTGTACCTTTTCCAATGCCACCTGCTGCTTTGGGACAGTCAGTGTCATAAGGGAACTATGAAGACTTTCCACATAACTTTGCACTTTTGAAACTGAGAAAAGTTGGGTTTTACCATAGCACCACTAAGGTTGGAGAAGACCTTCAAGATCATCAGTTGACCAAATATCACCATGCCCACTAAACCTTATTGCAAAGTGCCACATCTGCTTATTTTTCAAACACTTCAAGAGAGATGATGACTCTAACACTTCCCCAGGGGCCTGTTCCAATGCTTAACCACTCTTTCAGTGGTTAAGCTCAATCATACTTTCAGGGAAAAAAAATGTAGGCTCTATATGATTTTGTTCATGTATTATTTTTCAATTTAATTTTTAAAAACGTTTGTTTTACTCCAAAAACCAAAAGTAATGTTTATTTGTTTTAAAGCAGTCAAGAAACACTTCTGCTTCACATCAGATACCTAAAAGGCTAGGAATGAATCCTAGGCCAGACCCCTAGCTCATGTAAGTTATCACAGTTTGAATGAAGTAAACTGAGTGATAATAGATTAGACTGATTCTATAATCTGCGCAGATTTTCTTTTAACTACATTAAATCAAAAAAGTCTGTTTATTCCAGTGTCATTTCCAACATGGGGAGATGAATGAAATCTTTTGAATTCTGCCAAAGGATTCATTGGGTGTTGAAAGCTCTCTAGTTTCATCTGTGATGGATAGTGTTAGCTGAAATACCTTTTTCTGTAATGATTAATCACACATTAAACTAACTCTTCAGTCCTGCTCTTTTAAGGAAATAAGACAGTCCTACTTTTTGTTCTTAAACAGTGCTGAAAGGCTTCTAAAAGTTCTTCACAAGTTTTTAGGAGAATTTCAGAATTTTCAGGTACAGCCCATTCTAACTTTTTGCTAAAAAAAAAAGGTGTTTTCATCTTGGTCATGTGTATCTAATGCACCTTGAAAGGCAGATGTGATCTACCCAGAAACAGCATACAGCTTTTATAAACTTTGATGGCATTATGGATTTGATGTTGATTGTTAATATGATTCTCAATTGCATTGTAGCTTCTTTTTCTCAGCGTTAAGTATTTTACTGTATTAATATTTAATTTAGGGTTTTTCCTCTGTAACTATTTATTTTTCTGCTTGATTTCAAGATTTTTCTCTCAGGTAAATAAGATGAATTGTGTCAAATCAGTCATTAAAATAAAACAGTGCCACATCACAAAAAATAACTTACTTGAAATTTAATAGAAATAAGTATGATGATAAAAATTTGACCTCAGCTCATTTTAGAGGTAAGTGTAGATGGACAGATTGTATTGGCAATGTTACAAGTGTCTGTACTTGTCAGCATGTAAAATATGCTAGAGGGGATAGATGGCTGTGTCCTTAGTTTATGGTTGCCATCTGGTACCTATTCTCCTTTGTTGTTTCTCCCTACAGCTTCATCCTGTGCCCTTCAGCATCATAACAGCAGATCCAGCTCCTTAGGACATGCTTTCCTGCTACAATACAAATTCTCAAAAGCGTGTCATTTGGCCTCGAAATGATTTTGTATTTAATTAAAGAAAAAAGTCCTCTAACATTCACACTTGACAATGATACTGGCTATTTCAGTGGGCAAGGGAAAGGCTGCAGATGTCATTTATCTGGACTTCTGTAAAGCCTTTGACACAGTCCCCCACAACATTATTCTCTCAAGGTTGGAGAGAGATGGATTTGATGAGTGGACTGTTAGGTGGGTAAGTTGTTGGACACTTGCATCCAGAGGATTGTGGTCAGTGGCTCAGAGTCTTGTTGGACATCAGCGACAAGTGGTGTCCTCAGGGGTCCTTAATGGGACCAGTGTCATTTAATACCTTCATTAATGACAAAGACAGGAGGATTGAGTGCACCTTCAGCAAATTTGCAGATAATACCAGGCTGAGTGGTGTGGTTGGTGCTCCTGAAGGATGGGATCCATCCAGAGGGACGTGGATAGGCTTGAGAAGGCGACCCATGGGAATCTTATGAGCAAGCCTTAATAAGACCAAGTGCAAGGTGCTGCACCTGAGTTGGGGCAACCCCCCGTATCAATGCAGGCTGGGAGATGAACAGATGGAGAGCAGCACTGCTGAGAAGGACTTAGGGGTGCTGGTGGGTGAGAGCCTGACCCAGCCATGTGCACTCGCAGCCCAGAAAGCCAAACATGTCCTGGGCTACACCAAAAGCAGTGTGACCAGGGTTTGTTCAGCCTGGGAAAGAGAAGGCTTTGGGGTGCAGCCTTCCAGGACCTAAAGGGAGCCTGCAAGAAAGCTGGAGAGGGACTGTTCTCAAGAGCATGTAGTGACAGGACAAGGGAGAATGGCTTCAAACTGAAAGAGAATAGGTTTGGACTAGATACTAGGAGGAAGTTCTTTGCTGTGATGGCAGTGATGCAGTGGAACAGGTTGTCCAGAGAAGTTGTGGATGCCCCATCCCTGGTAGTTTTGAAGGCCAGGCTGGATGAAGCTCTGAGCAACCTGGTCTAGTGGAAGGTCTCCCTGCCCATAGCAGGATGGTTGGAACGAGATGATCTCCAGGGTCCCTTCCAACCCAAACCATTCTACAATTCTATGATTCTTTGCTCAGGTATAAGAATTAGTGCATGTCAGAAATTGTTTTCTCATGCTTTTTAGATCTTGTATGGAACATTACTTTATCCAGGTCTATATCTTAGTAAGTCTTTTAGTTCTGTTACAGTATCTCCCAAAAAGATGAAATGTACCGATAAGGTCCACCTGAAAGCTTTTTGGCTCAAGATTTGTCTGAAGGTTGGAGTAGGAGATGGGGAAGTTTTCATGTTTGTCATTGCTGCACTGACTGAGTGTACTGACAATGGTAGGAAGGGGATTGACTTTCAAAGAGTATGAGCTCTTGGAACAGTGTCTGACAGATGTGCAGAAGATGCTGATTGGTATGGTGCACAATGCACCAGGCTGGGAACTGTCTGAACAATTGCTACTTCAACAGAAAGTGTGCTGTGCAACACACAAAGTCAGTCTACTTTAACACAGAAAACGTGTTTCTGTAGTCTGACTCTGTAAATTATAAGAGAACATATATATAAGTTTATAAAGATTCCTAAAAAATATGTCTCATTTACTAGTGGTTGAGAAAACATACTTTCAAATGCAAAAAAACCCACAGCAAACCCATTGTATAGCAGTTGTCAGACCACTGCATCTGGTTCTGGGTTTGCTTTACCTTGAAGTGTGAGCTACTGCTTTTTAACAGGTGTTTTGGTAGAGGGGTTTTTTTGTTGTTTGTTTGTTTGTTTGTTTTGGGCTGGTTGTTGTTGTTTTGGAGTTTTTTTTTAAGAAAGATCGGAGAACCTTGGTGTATAAATAGTGACTTTTCACTACTTAGCCATGTTTTTCATAGTTCCAATCTTACTGTTATGTTCCTAATACGTGTAAGTGTTCATATATCTGCTCCCCAGGTATATCTGCTCAGCAGGTTAGCTGATATAAGAAGAGTTGTCATGAAATGTCTGCATTGCCAAGTCTTCTTCTCCTTATTTTCACCATTTGTGGATGACTTTCTGATACTCTTGACATAGTGTTCACCTTTGTGTAATGCCTGATATTTGGTGCCTTTGTTAATAACAGAACCCTTTAATAATGTGTGTTTTTCTTACTGTGATTCATGTGAGTTTTAATATTTGGAATTTCTTTATTAGGTTGCTATTGCAGAGCAGCCCAGAACTTTAGGTTTTTTGCAGCTCTTTATTTCTTTAAGGAGGGAGAAATGAGAAGGCTCTAGTGTACTGTTGATTCAAACTCTACAAAAATTCAGCTTTGAAGCAATAACTGCCTTGAATAGATTGCCAACTTAACAGTATGGGATAGACTTATCCTTTAATGCTATTAAATTTCATGAAGCATTGCTTAGTTTGTAAAGTAGAACACAAACTGTAGACCCCTTCTCAGAACTCGAAGTGATGATTACTCTTAATTTTTGTTTGCCCAGCAGTGTACAGTTACTTCAATTGTAAATGTTCAAAAACCACTTGCTGAAACTGTCCTGGAAACCATATAGCCTTTTGAAAACACTGTCTTTGTGGACTGTGTGCAGATTTACACAAGATTTCACAAGCAATCACAGGCTATGCAGAAATCAACTTGGGTTGGGAGAGTGTTGGTCCTACACAGGAAGTCCTTTGTATGACAGAACTCAGTGTCTTCAACTGCAATTCTGAAACTTCGACTGCCTCTTAAAATCGAGACACCATTTGTTGAGCTTTTGATGAGACCCCCTCCCTTTTTGGATGAAGGTGAAAGAGCAGAGGAGGCTGCTGTCCTGTTAAGTTCTTTATTTCATAGTCTCATAGTTTTCTGAAGGTAGAGTTCGAAGGGGTTACATGATAAGGCCAAGCAGCAACAGCAGCAGCAGCAGGCAAACAGCAAGTTGAAAACAGCTGCTTCTTCTTCTTCTCTAAACTTACAGAAGTGTGGATTATATTTGTTAATTGAAAGAAGGTATAGTGCTCTTACTTCAGTAAATACAAATTCTCAGTCTAAACCTTTTTCTTTCTTGAATATTCTTAGACTGAGATACGTCTCAGCTGTAATTTCAGGTGGACACATTGGCTTATTATCACTTTAACCTATATTAGCACAGTTTTGAAGCATCGTATTAAACTGTCTGGAAGTGCCACTGAATGGGTATGTACTGAATGAAAATAAATAACCTTTCAGTTTATGTGAACTAATGGGGAGACTGACTTTACATAGCTTGAAAGTGTTGGGAATATCATATGATGGTGTCATTTCATTCTCTGTTTAAAACTTTCTTTTTAAAATTTTTTGTTTCCCTATCTGATACCTACAACATTACTGTAATCATTTTGCAGCATCTCTGAGAGTGGTAGGGAAAAGTGAAATGCTGCATGCATTGATCCTGAGAAGTCTTTACTCTCGGATCCAGGTAATTGCAGTTTCTGTCTTGTCACAGGATGAATTATTCCTTATCTTATATATGAACATTGCCAGCCTTCCTAATTAGTACTGATCTCTTCTAGAGTGTGGTGACTTTTTAATTTAGAACGCAGACTGAAATTCTTCTGAGAAGGTGAATGATAAACTGTGTTTGGAGAAGAAAAGCCGTTGTCAGTGTAATTTTTTTTAAAAACTCAACCCCATTTTTATCAAATTCTGTTCTACTTTTCTTATATGTGCCTGTTACTGAAATTAGGATCTCTATAGCTTATACATTTGCCTGGATATGGTTTTTCTGAAGATACGGGATTAAAATTTAACATTTAAGAAAACAATTTCAATTTTGTAGGTTTATTTTGTTTTTTTCATTGCAGTCATCTCTGGTGGCCAACTTGAAAATGCCCTTATGGTATTTCCCAGGTTTCTCTGTATATAGTGGTATTTTTCTTACAACTTTTAAGTCTCAGGGGCCAGAGAATTATAGTGGTGCACTTCAGTGTGAGAGCCGGGCAGAGAGAAAGATGCTTCAGAAGGAAAATTTACTTTGTATCTGGAAATGCAAGGTGGGGTCTTTGATCCCAGAATCTGTGAAGAAGAAACATCTAGTAATGATGACAATGGAATATAACCTCTTGAGGAAAAGTTCTGCAGGCATTACTGTGTGTCTGTCTCCTGACTTCTGTGAAAAACATTTCAGAGTAGTTGGATCTTTTGTTATTTCAGGTAATTCTAAAATACTTATTTATTATAGATGCTTCCTGAATACATATGAATTCTAAACATCACTTCATGTCCTGCTGAAGCTCTTTCTGTAGTCCTCAACAGTGGAAATGAAGCACTACTTTCTGCTGGTTTTCAGAAATACAAGGTTTTCTTCTCTCAAGCAATTATTTATTAAATTGCAGTTAATCAATATTCACTAATGTGTTGGATACCTCTGAATTACTTTTTAGCTATAATAAACAAGAAAATAATGTGGGCTCTTGCTCAGAAACACATTACTGTTTTGAGTGACCCAAAGCTGGAGCAGTGATTACTGAAAATTAAAGAAGAAAAGAGTGGGAAAAATGAGTCTTAAGTTTTTGCTGCACTAAGCCTGGAGAAATCCCCCAAAGCAAGAATTTAAAGCTCAAAGTTTAATACTTTTGCCAGCATGCAAATAAAAATGCTACACTTGGTGTATTTTCATTGGAAAAAGAAGGAAAGGTGCTGGTACTGGGTCTTCTCAGGATCCTTCTGAACAGCAATTCGTTTTGGTTCTCCAAACATTAAGCTGTAAAAGCACTGCAAATGGTACAATCTTTCAGTGGACTTCAGAGCACAAAGATGAGAAGTTGTATATGCTGACTGAAACCTCTTTTTAAATGTATCTGTAGGAGATGGGGATATTGGTTTTTCTTAGTCATCTTGGAGCAGACAATAGAATATTACAGCTATTGGAAAATGCTGTGTAACAAAGCTTATGATTACGTACCGTCTGCGGTATTTGTCGGTAATGTGGAAAGAATTGCTGACCTTCCCAAAGACAGATGCATTGCATTAGTACCATGATGCCTAGACCCTCTTCTCCCCAAACCTGCAAATACTCCAGCGGGTGTTAAGTAAAATGCAATACTCTGTGGAAGTGAAGAAGTCATTACTGCTTCTGGCAGTATTGTGGCTTCCTTTTAAAGCTTCTTAAAATGCATAAAATTAAAAACCAATCAGAAAGTGGTACAAGCACAGCTTTTGTCTGCAGAAAAAGAGGAAGTAAAATGGATGTGAGAAAAGGTGCACTGCATATGAAATGCCTCAGTAATGGATCATTTTGGGATGTATGGCAAAGGAAGGTACACAAGTATATAATGGCATAGATCATAAAAGGAAGCAAAGGAGGTAGTTTACAGAAGGTGACACAAAGTCAGCCAGCTCATCTGTGGAGAATATCAATGCAAGAAGTATTTTCCAGGTCACTGCTAGCCATACTTGCCTTAACAGCTGTAGGTAACTTCAAATACCAAATTGCATGCAGTGGCTGACAGCTGAGACAGAGGTTCTTGCGATGGTGCATGTGTGGTGGCTGCCTGTGCAGGAGAAGGATTTACTTTGGGGGATAATACAGTTTTTTGGAATTTCTCATTTTACTACGTCCCAGAAGACTGGTAAGGGCCAAGGAAAGTGTGCAAAGGAATGGCTATCATTCTGCCTCTCCTCTTCCTGTTCTTTTTTGGTTTGGTTTGGTTTTTGTTTTCACCCTTTCAGGGGGGATGCAAGCTGAAGGCTTGACTTTCTCTGACAAAAATACTGGTGGAAAATAGCTACACTCTTTGAAGATTCATGAAAGAAAACAGTTTGATCAAGAACAAATCACACTAAACCAAGTCAGTCTATCACTGTGTTTCAGAAGAAAATGGGATGCAGTAGATATTTTCCTCTCTTAAATCCCAGTATGACTCTTACTATCATGTAATGAACATGGTAGGGAAACCTGGGTTAAGTGACACAAAGTAAAGCAGAGTGCAGCTGGAAAACTCCCCTCCGGTTGTCAGCCTTGTGATTTTTTAGGGTTTGCCGAGTTCTGATAGGTCCGATGTTGCCCTGTATTTTTGTGAGCAAGCTGAGTGATGGAGTACATGTACTCTGTTACATTTCCAGGTGACATTTCCTCCTTAAGAACAGATTAGACAGTTGTCAGAATTATAGAGGCAGAGCTGATCTTGTCTTGAGGAAAGAGATGCATGCAGGAACCTCTTCCAGTTCCATCGCATTTCACCATTGCTGCCTGGAACTTGCCAGCTCTCTGTCTGACCGCTTAGGAGGGGGAGAAGGGCTTTATTTAATTTTATTTTTTTTAATATGCCAACATTTCCAGGGAACAGGAAACACCTGTTTCCTATATTTTTGCTTTTAAGCAGAAGGCAGCATTGTTATGCTAATCCGGGCCCCTTGTAACTTCACTAGAAGTGACTTAGTTTGGTCCTTCTCTTGCATCCAAAGTGCAGCATTGCTTTTGAAAGGCCTCTTCTCTAGCCTAATGCTGAAGACAGTTGCAATAATTTTATATAACCTGATAAAGTATTGGTTTGCTGTGCTAGAACACTGTGTTTTATATGCATGCTCCATAAAAATTAGGTGGTTGTGGTCTGGGCTAGAGGGTACTAGAGAAATATAATTAAACATTCTAGTTTTCATTGTCATTTGAGCATGTTAAGACTTGCATAGGCCTATTTTCTAATGCCACTTGAAGAAGAAACACAGTGTTTCAATAGTGAGTCTGTCCCCTCCAGCAGAATCAATTCTGGCTTCTCGAAAGGCCATAAAATCCCCACTAAGCTCATCGACATTGTCTTTTGAAATGCCTGAAAAGTGATTTGTATATCTTTCTTCAATGCTACAAATGTTTTGGTCATCATTGCCTGAGAAGAACAATGGCAGTTCTTTAAAATGGTTTTGGTCTACAAGGTGCCATTCCTTAGCTAACCACTTATCCCAAAATACACACAAGCATACAGCTGCTACTCTTCATAAGGTGCAGGGTTCAGTTTTACTGATCCCATTGACTCATTTCAGCCTGAATTGCAAAGAACAAGTGACCTTTCCCCAGCTCTAAATGGATTAGGTTAGTGGCTTCTCACCAGCTTGGAACCCTTCTTCCAAATGTGCTGTCCTGGTCCAAGCCAAATGCAGGCTTATATCTTTATTTCCTGTTATATCGAAAGTGTGGAAACAATTCAAGTTATTGTTCATTTTTTTTTTCTGAGTGACGGTGCAGTATTGCCATCAAAAAACCAAAACAAAACATGCTTTGAAATACTGGTGAAAGGTTGCTTATTCCTAAGTACAACTCTGCACTCCCTTCCCATCTGAGACTTCACTGAAAAGCCACAAGGTAAATAGGCATAAATTTTATACTCAGGCTAACAACAGTCTTCTTAGCATCCCAGTATATCTCCTCCTCTAAACCATGCCATCTTATGGAAAATGCATATTATGAGGAGTCTTGTATTTTTATGAGGAAAATTTCTTCTGAGAAAATTGGTACAAATATTTTTTTTCCACTAAGTCAGTGCTTTTTATATATATGCCAGCACATCTCTGTTAATTTTCTCACTTAGAAGTGAGAGAAAAAGTGAGAAAATGAAGAAAAACAATGAAGAAGACAGGCTTCAGCATTACTCAGCAGAAGTTCAATGATTGATACTATGATGAGGGTTCTTTTTTGTTTTAAAGGTTGTAATTTACTGGGTGTAGTAAATAATTGTAGTTGTGTTACAGCTGTCAGCATAAATGAGCGAAATACACTTGGCAGTTAAGAATCCATTTATGCTGTTTGTTCTGGAACTTGTTCACAATAATTTAATAATTCAATGTTAGTCTTACTAGTATGAACTGAATTAGTGAAGGATGAATACAATACATGCTATTGTATTTCTTAATCAAAAGCTGACAGAAGGTGTGCCTATTTCTCTGTCCTGCGCTTTGACATCCACAGTAATACTTTTTAAGTATGGTGAAATACAGATGGACATGGAAGACACGGTGAAAATCCCCATTTCAGCTAAAATAAAAAATGACTCTGTTATATGTTTAACTAAAAGTGGCCACTACTTTAATTGGTCATCCTCTAACATACAGAAGGGCTCTTCTAGCTGGGTCTATGAGGCCCCGTCTTACACAGCCGGGAGAGCTGTGAGTGACCTGAGAGTGGGAAGGAATTGGGACCTACTGTCTTCCCGGAGCCCTTTCAACCCCTGAGGGGCTGTGTGGCTTCACAGAGCCCACCTGCCTCCTGTACCCAGCTTCTCGTGCTCAGAAACAGCTTCTGAGGGCTGCACTGGTGGCACCTACACATGTGGGGGGTATGTGGGTGCCCCTGGTGCGATGCCTGTGTTGCTTCATGGCTCTGGTGAGCAGAAGCTACAAGAGGCAGAGGATGAGAGAAAGAGGAAAATGGCAAAAGGAACTTCAAGGGTGCAGAGCTCCTAAAAGAAAGGAGGTGGCTCTAGATGGAAAGAAACTGAAAGGTAATTTGGTAACAAAAGAAGGTAGGAAATGAATACAGGGGTGTAGGAATTTCTTGAAGGACAACCATGAAACTTCTTCCAGATTATCTGAAAGGTAGACTATGACTCAGTAGCAGATTTTTTTTATCCAACCATGAAATAATAATATAAAGGTTTGAAAGTTGCTTTAGCCTTTCCCCTTCTTTAAGTGCCAGTCTCACAAATGATCTTAGCTCTAGTTCTTGGTGACAAATAATTGGTTTGGTCTGTCACATAATGCTGCAGAGGTGAGAAAAACTAGTACAGACACCACGTAACATAAAAATGTTCCAGTACCTTTGTTCCTGTTCCTTTTCTTTGTACTTTGGAGAGTAGTGGAACATTCTGGGATGGAAGAGTCATCCTCTGGAGGAAAACACCTGAAAAATGACTTCGTATTTACACACACTTTGCCTCATTTGTGTTTTTGTTTTTTTTTTTTTTTTTTAATTTGTAGAAGAAAAGCTGAGTAAGAATTATTTACAGAAAAATCTAGTGCAGGTGTCAAAGTTCTTCTCTGAAAGAGGCAATCGATGGTGGTGTACTTCTGAGGACCTTGGGGTTTCCATTTGAGCCTGATGGAGATGGCAACTTTTTACAAGGGACTGAGGCAAGAGACAGTTTCTCTGAACAGAAGAAGAATAAGAGATAGTGCTTCTTGTTTGCTAGAGCCTCTCCAAAAACCTGACCTATTTTAATTAAAAAAAAAACACAACCAAAAAATTAGTTGTAGGAGAATATCCGTGGCAACGATAAACTTGGTCAGTGCAAGAGCAGTTCCTATTAAGATGGTATTTTGTGGGCTTAGGTTTAGGTTGAAGTTTAGGTTGCTTATGATCTTCATGCCAGAGTAAAGGTATGTATAAGTATTGGTGAAATATTGTATATTGTAAGCATAGTCTGAGAGGACATGGTCTGCATTGTCATGCCGGATAGTGCCCGTCAGCTATGCCCAGAAGCATAAGGATTTGACAGATGAATCCAACTGAGAGAACAAAATGTTAAAACTGAAGCCCAGATTAGGAAAGGACATTTCAGCCTGGTTACTGGGAAAGAAATTCTCAATGCTCATTTTACCTGATCACAAAATATTGGTTGGTTGGTTTGGTGTGGCAGTTTTTTTGTTTGTTTGTTGGTGGTTTGTTTGTTTGTCTGTTTTATTTAGGGGGCTTGAGCATGTGTCTATGCTTTCAGAAGCTGAAGTACTATGAGGTATTTTTGTGGTGGGAGATGTGCAGACATGTTTAAAGAAACAAGTAGATGGGGTTCTGCATAGATACTTCAGGAAAAAATCTGGTTAATTCTGAGACATTCACACACCGAGTGGTCATAGATATACATACACATGCACTGCTTTGCAAATCTGATTTTTTTTTCTTTTACGACATCATGCTAAAATAAAATAGGTGTCTAAAAAACGTTGCTGTATGTGGATGTGATAGATTATACCATGCATAACTAGCTTTCTGGGACATAGAGGAAGGTATCTACCATCTCTGTTTTACTACTGCTGTGAGAAACAATGCAGTATCTACTTCTTTTAGTCAAGATTTTGATTAAATTTTCTGCTTTCACAATTTATTACATGGTCGTGTAACTCGCAAGAGCTGCTGCATTTCCAAGTAATGTACATTCTGAAATAATAGGATCCTCTCTCACTCTACAGGCTTATATCTGGGGGTGACAATTACTTAATAATTTTATAATTTCTCTTGATTGGTGCATAGTACTAACTTCTCATTTGCACAATGACTCTATCCTGGGCAAGGAACCTCATTTTAGTAGCCTCTGTACAATGCACAAAAAACCAGGTGCTTGGTCAGCTAAACAGTTAAGGAGCTGGTTTGTGTTTAATAGATCATGTTTACATTATTGGTTAATGTAACACATACCCTTAAAGCTACAAAAAGAACTAAGTTATATATCCTATGCTGCTTCACTTGGCAGTTATATGTATTACTAATAGACTGTTTCAAACTTTTACTTAATAAAACTGAGAATCCCTGCAAAAAATTCTGAAGCTCAGTTCTAAAAGCCACCTGTCCTCAGTAAACCTGAAACAGAAATACTTACTGATTACATAAGTACTGTTATTTTTGTAGATTCACTAGCTTTCTTTCAGAGACCTGAATAGAGATGACAAGGATAAAATATTGCGCTTTTCTCCTAATCCACACTGCAATTTTGCTATTAGCATGCTTCATAATGGGTTTACCGTCATCATTGTTGAATTGAATGGGGTTAGCTGAATCATAAGTTGCTGGGTGATTGTGGTGCTTGAATTTCTAGCTCAAACTGTGCTGTTATTTCTGTGAGCACAATACTAACCCGTTTCCTTAAAAACAAAGTCATAGTATCCCTAAAAGGTTTGGTTTCTGAAGTTATCCCTCACTGTTTCCTTCAGGCAGAAACCTTGTTTCACTCGTAACCCTTTTAAACTCTCCTAAGCAGTATTTATTTTTGTCTTTTCATTTCCCCTTAATTAGCCTTCAAAAGAATTGTGGCTTTGTTTTATGGAAATACTAACAAGGTCATAGTTTCAGATGTAATATTTTCTTACTGTCCAGATCCTCTTTTCATATAACAAACCAGTTGCTTTGCAATTCTGAAATAGAAATGGCTTTTAGCCATACAACGGAGCTAAGAGGAAGATGTAATGGGCAGACTTTTTCTGACTTGAATCACAGACTGGTTTGGGGTGGAAAGAACCTTAAAGATCATCCAGTTCCAACCACCCCCTGCCAGGAGCCGGGACACCTCCCACTAGACCAGGTTACTCAAAAGTAGAGTTGCTATCTGTTCGCACTTTTGTGTGTATTTTTATCTGGAAGGCAGTTTGCCATCCCTAAAGGAAAGGGAGAACACAGCAGGATCCCCCAGGCGTCTCCCAAGGGCTGGCCTGGGCAGCGAGGGTGGTAGCCCTGCAGAAGAGGATTCATCATCCCCTGTGGAGCTGGGGCTGGGCCAGGGCAGGGAGCTAAGCAGAGCTAATTCCTTTTTTTTAGAGATTTGAGTATGGTTGTTTATTTATTAAGTTGACGTTTGAAGAAAGTTACAAAGGAAGCTACCCTCAGGGATTAGTACTAAGTTCCTGCCTGCATTCCTGTGTAATTGTGATTCTTTCAAATAAGTGGAAGGGTATCAGTATCTAGACAACTGATTTCTGTAATGCTTTCAAAATCCTGAGCCTTGCTCATGAATCTCTCTGTGGCAGTGATTCTTCTCTGATGTGTGAGATTCCATTTAATGTGTTTAATCCTCATTTTCCTTTTCAAAGAGCAGCAGTTGCTATACATAGCTATTACACTTTCTTCAGTGCTCAAATCCTAGGTGTGAGTTAGGGTTTATCACATTATTTTGTATAAGGAGTAGGTTCCAAAAAGTGATTAGAAAGCAAACACTTAATGAAATATTGAGTGGAGAAAGTAGTAATCTGAAACTGTCATAATGTTTTCAACGTAGAAGCATGTGTCCATCCCAATTTTATTGCTCCACAGAAAGGCAAACTAAGTATGTTAAGTTCAGAACTCAAAGAGAATGACTTAATGAATAATATTTTGCTATAAAAGAACAATAACATTTTTTATTAGAAATACTGTAATAAATATCAATGTTTCATAATATATTTTCATTGATTATTTCTAGAGATGATATTTTTATGAAATATCTTTGTGGTAGTATTTTACAATGACTAAGTCACCTATTCTGTAACACTGAGTGTTTTTAGAGATGTATTTCCATGAATTTGTTTAGTGACTTGTTCTGTGCTAAAGACTGTATCACAAAGGGAGTTAAAAAATTAGCTTCCTAAAAATAATACTTAAAAATAGCGCTTTTTTTGTTGAGTATTTTCTGAGGTCACAGTTACGCCAGTGAAGGATGAGTGGTCATCTGTCTTTGTGCTAGCTGCATTAAAACTGTAGCAGTTTTCAGAGTTCTTCCTTCCTATATTTTAAAAATGGTTTCAGAGATGACTTATCACTAAAGCAGAGACAGTTTCACTGGTGCTGGGGTAAAGTGTGTGATCTGTCCATGATGGTGTTTGGTGTTCCGTAGTAACCCACATGCTGATGTGAAGAACAGCTGAAAAATTGTAAAGGCTGTCTTATCTCCACAGGAAGTGAAGAGTAATTTTGTCTGCTGAAATAACTGATGAAAAGATCATTTTTAACTCATAAAGCAGTGTTTTGGATTTTTTTGCTATAATACCTAATAGTTTTCCTTAGTGATGGGAATTCCTTTTAAACCAAATTAAAAATCAAAATACAGCATTTAACTTGTAATTGCAGTGTACTTTTTTTGCATAAGTGGGACAGATTCCTTTTTTTTATTATTTTTGTGCAGGGAAGAGGGGCTATGCACTGCTAAAATTCTAAGGGCTTTAACATATGGATTTTTCCAAATCCAGTTATATCCTGATTATTATTCAGTCAGTCTTGTATATCATTCAGTATTTCAAGGGACAGGAGCTTGAAACTTACAGTACCAGAGATGTTCTTAGACATATTTAAATTCCAGACCTCTGAGACCAGGATGCTGTGCTGGAGGGTGGGTTAGCACGGTGTGTTTAAAATGCAGATGCTCAGGTCACTGCAGTTCCAGTGGGATTTGTCTGTTCCATGGAGGCTGTGTGGTGATGGTGCTACCTTTCCGTACACCTGTCTTCTCCCCATTCTTTAATTTTGCAGGCAGTACATTTTTTTTTCCCAGTAAAATGAGATGGAAACTACAGAAAAGTTAAATATGTTCAGTAATATGGAAATTCTGCAAAGGTTTGGGGACAGATGTCCAACCAGGAACAAGCCTTTGCTTGCGGTGAAAAGAAGTCGTTCTTGCACATGTAGAAGACTTGTTCCCTCTAGCTGTTTGTGCCCTTCCCTATTCTCTCCACCTGGGGATGGAATCTTGTTTAACAAGATGGAAGAGCTTGGTGACTTCCTGTTGAATTCTCATGACCTCAGTAAATGACTTGCTAATTGAAGTATGTTATGAAAATAGGATCTAACGTAATAGAAGACTAAACCATGGTCCTGCAAGATACAGAACTTCTATCTATCCCCCATAATACTTGATATAGTAATAAAATACATGATAAAGTAATAAAATATTACTTAGCTATATAATTATAGTAAAATAATGGGCATTGACAAGCAAGGTTTCTGGAGGACTGTTCTGTCCTTATCTAAAAGTATGTTGTTTAAATCATTACAAGAAAGATAGCAAGATCAGAAATTATTATGGAGTGGAAAACATAAATAAGTGTCTTGAGATGATGTGGCTACCAGGCTGGGGTTCTGTAAGAGGAATGTAGGATGTGCATGAGGGACTGACAATATGTTATAAACGTATGCAAGAATCGCCCAATGCAGGATTTTTTAATAAACCTGAGAAATAAAGATTTAATATGTAAGCATTTTCTACTGATCTTTTATTTAAAGCAAAACCATTTGGAATTTACAGTTCTCTAGGATTCTGTGTGAGCTCTTACTTGAGATTTGGTAGCTGTAGTGATAGATTTGGATTTGACATAGCTTTAGGATGAAGTGAAAGGGTGAAATAAGTCCACCTCAAGAAATATCTCTGCCTGTGTTATTCTGATATGAAAATATTGTACCTTTGTGGCTTGTGACTGTGACTGACTTGATGTGCTCTACTTAGAAAAGAAGAAGATAAGGTATACTAGAAAATAAACCATTTGTCCAACTGAATAATTTATTCTCTATTTATTGTAGACAGTTTTGTAAAATGAGTTCTTTCAGTGTTTCAGTTATGTTCCTGGAAGCTTCCTGGTGGCTTAGCTTTTATATGAAGGAAGCTATAGTTTTGTGGTTCATCTGAGCTACTAAGGGCATGGTAACAAGTTTGTATTTCAACATTTTGCTCAACCTTGTATGTAGCAGACTTCAGTCAGACTCCCCTATTTCTATGTCTCAGACAGTTGAGGGTTATAATGCCCATGTAGCTGATGAACTTCGTAACTGGTGCGTTCGTGAGAGTGCTTTAATGCTATTTGTTCTATCTGAACCTTTCCTACAACATTACAGTGATAGCTTGTTGTCCTTTCTTTGTGAAAATTTCATCCTCTGAGAATGTTGTCGAAATGGTGGGGAGGCAGATTATGCTGCTTCCCCTGGTCCTGTATCTGTTCAGGGGAAGCAGAAGTGGGAACTGCCTAAATGAAGTGTGGTGGATTAATGCTTGAGTGGGTTTTTTAATTTATTCTGGTTTTGTTTTGATTTGGGGTTGTTGGTTGGTTGATTGGTTGGTTTGTTTTTGTTGTTGGTGGTTTTTTAAAAAAAATTTTTCTGTATCCTTAATGTTTGTGGCCATTTTTACATGATGGTAACCTACAAAATCAATCATCAGAATCTGAAGCAGGGATTGTGGTGGATTCTGTCCTTGCAGTGCTCCAATATGTGCTGTTTTGAATTCAGCATTATGTGAAAAGATGGTTGTTACAACTTACCTTTCTGGTGCTCCTTTTGGACAAAATTATTGGAGAATTAAAGAAAAAAAAAAAAGCCAATAGCATTTTCTTTGTTTCCTTCCATTCCTGAGTTGGATGAGAGGGAAGAAGTGGCAAGCAGAGATGGTTTTCTCTGCAAAGCAGACTGCAGACTGAGGAGCAGAGTGGGGGCAGCGTGGTGCCCATGTGCACAATTCCTCTTGACGTTAATGGCCCTTATGAATATAAAGTGAGGCTAGCATGCAATGATTACACATGAAGAGCCAAATTATTATTGGTAATGATGATGTGTATATGTTTCAGTGAAGGCTGGATTGCTTCTAATGGGTTTTGTTTTCAATTCCTGTGTTTAATGTGAGGTACTTCTGGCTCCTGAGTTCTTGTTTAAAATAGGATTCCCATCTTCTGCTGTCTGTGAAACATGATTCCTGGTTTCTCTCCATTGATATAGGCACTTTTATTCTTACTGTTCCTTTTTTTTTTTTTTTTTGAGGAGGTTTGTATTGGTTTTTTGATTGCCAGGGGTTTTTTTTTTGTTTGTTCTTGAACTGTCAAAATAAGCATCATATTTTCACAGGTATAACTTGCACCTTATATAACTGTTGTGAAAAGAGTCTGAAATTTGGCAGAAAATAACCCCCCTTGTGTTCCAGCTAGTCCTCAGACATCAGAGGGGCAGGGCGCGGCTGGCCTTCATTTCTGATTTATAACCAATTCAACACTGTAGGTCTGCTTGCATTGAATCAGAACTTTCACTATCACAGATTCATAAAGTGCAGTCTCTTGAAGCAACAGGCTATAGATTATTGTTAGATTGCTGGTGATAAATTCACTCAATCTAAAAAATATGAGCATGTAGTGCTCTGTACAAGTGTCCTTGTATGTCAGAGATACAAATCTTACCCAAGAGGTGTCCCTGCTTTGGAGGGCAGAGCGAGGAGCAAGCCTGTCAGTTTTTCTGTGAAGTTTGTATTCTGATCCTCCCGAATGGAGGATTTCAACTATCAATTTTTTACTTTTAGAAAAATGGAGGTGTGACTATAGTCAAAAATAAGTGCTTACCTGTTACTGCCATCAGAGATGGTGGGGGGAAGATGCTTTCTCATTTTCATATTGGTTGATGTGTTTTTTTAATATATAAATTAAATGACGAATAATGAGAGTTTTTAGTTACCTTCTGTCAAACTGAGTTTTGTAACTTATGGTTGAAACAAAGACAGCATAGAACCATAACACCTCAGTATCCTCCTCCCCCCAGCTGAGGTGGCAGTGAAGGCCACCTGACATGTGCCAGAACTTTACTCATGTTGTTAACCTGCTTGAAGGACCAGATTTATCATAATGTTTGCTATGAGTGGATGAGGGAGAGTAAGGGTAGTGGCTGGCACAGAGATACAGGGGCTCTCCTGTGCTTCACTGAGATAACATCAGGCTGTGAGGCCTTCAGTTCAGACCTCATTCAGCTGTTAAGCACAGCTCAAGCCCGGGTGCAAGATGAGTAAGTGGCCCAACTCATGTTTTTTGCTAATTTCACCAGCATCTCTGTATCTTTACAAGACAAACCTGTCAATTGCCCACAATAACCCATGTAAACTAGGAGGGAAGGCAATACACAGAGGCAGCAGGTGGCAAGTAATGGTGGATTGGAAGCAAGGCAACTGGGATTTTAGAGGAGGGAGGGAATAGGAGAAAAAGCATTCCTGCAGCTGGGGCTGACTGTGCCCAGGCAGTTGGGAAGTTGTGACCACTGCGAGGGGGCTGTGCTGGGGACAGTGAGGAAGGAATCAGAGCTCTCATTCAGGTAATAATATCTAGATGGCATGCATACTTGTCCTTGATTCACAAGGTGCAGCGATGGAAAATCTCAGGACACTCCAGAAAACCTAAGCAAGTCTGATTCACTATTAGATGACAGGCCCTTGTCTCTTTTTACCTCTCTGTTCCTTTCTGAGTTTCTGTATTTGGCCTGAGATACTGTCTGGGATGCTTCCCACCCTGCCTTCTGATGATGTGGATGGTGAAACTACACGACAGGTGATGTTTGGATGCTGGCTTGCTCACGGCAAAGACAAGACTATGAGCAGCCAAGCTTAAAACATCTGCCATTTAAAAAAACCCAACCCAAACAAAAAAAAACCTGAGAAAAAGCAAACCCCCAGAATTCTGAATGCTTTGTCTGGAAAAAAGACTTAGCTGTTCCATCAAGAGTCTTCTTTGCTGGGGGAAAAAAAAAAAGTTAGGTGTTTTTGGTCAGTCTTTCCAAGGGATGAAGCCCCAGTGTGCTAACTATCACCATAACGAAATTTTTTAGAATTGCTGTTGGTGAATCCTAGTGATGTATTTGGTTGAACTTGTGAAATGGAGCTTTTGAAGAAGAAAATAGCCAGAAGAGTTTATCCGAAGAGAAAAAATGGTGTGAAATTAATTGTTTGTCCTAGGAAACCTTTATAAAGGATGCCCTTTCTCTTTTTGTAAGTAAGAGGAATAGGAGGTGGTCATTTTGAACAGAAGAAGCATTTTAATATTTTGTGTTACTTGGTCAACTTCAGTGCCTGTCTTCTGACAAACCAAGGGAGGAGCCATATTGTGAGTTAAACTGAAAATCTCATTTTAAGATTGGGAATGTGAATAAACCCAGAGGGATTTGCTCCCCAAGACATATCAGAGCAATTCCATTGAGTTCATGTTGTTTATTTCCACTTTTTCAAAGTGCTTCGATTAAAATTAAGTGAGATTTAACTCAGGCAATTCTAGTTTTGTGTAGTCATTACTAGTTTATCAAGCATGGCCATAACTTTCCAAAATATTTTTATTACAGCTTTAATAAATAATTCAAGATATGTCATCATTTTCTTTGGTATCTCAAGACTGAGCATTTCTAGTGACCTTCAGGCAACTGCCTAATTTATCCACTACACATTATGGTATCCAAAAAGTGATGTACATAAAGGAGGTATGTATTCAAGGCTAGGAATAGCTGGCATAGCAGTAGGTTTATGCTGATATTTTATTTTGACAATCACCAGCTTTCTGACAACATTCCATGTTTGCAGCTGTCCCTGTTAGGACATCAGCTCATATGCCTGCAGTAAAGATTTCCTTTCTTTAGTTACAGTAGAATGAGACAAATGTTACATTGCATTTATTTGTTCCTTCAGTTATTTCTTGCTTGTGCTAAAAGATGTGTACACAGTGCAGGAGAGAAAGGTATTGGAAACAGAAGTGGGTGGGAAAGAATAGAGCCTGCACAACTTGGGAAAGAGCATCCAGATTTGACCCATGGGGCAGAGAGAGATAATTATGGCAGGGAGAGAGAGGTGCAAGACAGTGAAAGTATGTTGGATTGGGAGCTCCTTTGGGGTTAGGAGAAGCAGAAGGTTGAATGCATCTGCTCATGATGCACAGCGTTTGGCTTTTACCCATGTATCTTAAAGGTCCTTTTTGACAGAGAATTGGATTCACTTTGAAAATACTAACTTGAAAAGCAACCCACCCTTTCTTATTTTTTTCCTTCTGAAAAGTGGTTTGGAACTCTGAGTTTCTTCTAGGTACACTGTTGTCAAAATGTGAATCCTGAACCTTTAAATCTGCAGTGCAGACTCATTACAGTGGAGGAAAAGAATCAATTTTGATCATCTTGGGGACCTAAGTGTTGGAAAGAAACTTTTTATACTGTTTCTTTGTATTAAAACTGTTTGGTAGTCAATGGCACAATAATAGACATCAGAAGCTGAATTTGAGCTTCAGATGTGAGAGGGGACTGCTGTCTGATGATTCCAGATAAAACAATCAAAAAAGAATTACCTTGCATGACCAGCCCAAGAATCTGTTAATTTATTGGCTTGGCAACAGTTGCATAGAGCTGCTACATGGATGGGATAAAATTGCTTCAGTTTATAGGGAAGCATAGGAAATCTTGTAAGGAAAAGGTGTATGGGAACCCAGAAACATGGTTAAAACTCTCTTAAAAGGAGGCAGAAGCATAGATTTTTTGCCTGGCTTCTGAAACAAAGATGAAGTGTGATCTAGTTGGAGTAATGACATTTAATTAAAATTGAGCATTCATGAGAAGCAAAAGTATGATTTTATTTGCTTTATTTTTTTCTTATGGATTTTCAGGTAGGAGCATATGTACAGTCATTGTAGCATTTTTGTGAAGCTTTCTAGTATTTGGACTCAAATAGGTGCTGGTAATGCCACTCAAAATTTAGGGAAAAGGTATAGGATAGTATCACACAGTTATGCAGCAAAGATAGTGCATGTTTTTTGTGTTTTTTCTTTGTTTGTTTGTTTCTTTTTTGTTTTCCTAATTTTTTTATTAATTTACTCAGTGAATGCTGAGCCCAGGACCAATGAACAAAATATTGGCAACTACAGAGCTTAACCCAACTACTGAAACAGTCCCTCTCAGAAATGAGTACTTCTTGCATTCTCAAGTGACCATTTGGTATACCAAATAAACATCTCTTGCCTGGTGTCATTGTAAGAACACCTTAAGGAAATGGCACTATCCCTTTCCTAAGGAATAACAGAGCTTGCATACAATATGTGGTTGAGATAGTCTGAAGTCCCCCCATGTTCATGGTATTAAAATACCAAGCCAAATCTGGACTTTACACTTCCTTTCTTTTTATTTATCTTTCTTTTTTTTTTACTAATTGTATAGTTATGGTATTGTAGAGCTAGTAGAGTTAGTAATGAACATTTTATGGGGAAAAAAAACATATTTCAGAAATCATGCTCGATTAATCTAAATCCAGTGTTAATAAGCAGGCAGAAGGCCAATGCTGGTCCATTCATCTCACATGTTCTGAGATTGTAATGAGTCAAAGGATACTTCCGCCACACAACCCAAGTTGCCCTGTCCCAAATCTTCCAGCTGCACCTTATCTTGAAAATCAGTGAATTATTCAATTGCTTTTTTCATGGCAAAGGTCAGATTAAAAGCCGCCTTCTTGAAGAAGGCACCAGGAAGTCACCTTTTTGTCCAAAGTTTGGTCCATCGTGAAGCTGGCTTCAGACAGGATCCTTCAGGTAGATGTGTCACTCTTCCAGTGTCTTGAACATAAGGGACTCTTACCCGTTTCTTCAGTTAGTATGCCGTTGGGATAGCTCTTGAAATCAGGCTAGGAAAAGTTTCATACCTTGTTTTGTACACCGGCAAGTGATACGAAGTTTGCTCTGGTTACCTGAATTCTAGATCCTGACCATTTTATTATCTGTACTTTTGCTTGAACGATAACATCAAGATTGAAACTTTCTATTGCTACTAAGTAAAAGTGTAATTAATATAGGGACATTGCTTTGACAGGGAAAAATTCCCCAAACCCGATGCTGGTATTAATTGGACGCTGAATTGCTTGAAATCATTCATTAGCCTGTAGGTACAGTGCTCCCAATCAGCTGCAGTTTCATTTCAGGCAGAAAGTGATAAGATAATCTTTTTTTAATTAAGGTGATACTATAAATTAACCTGTCAATAAATGACATTAACTTTTTCAGCAGTGCAGTTACAAGTGGATGGATTCATAGCACTGTTCATTTGCCGAGAGACAAATATTGTATCCAGTGCCAAGTTGTTAAATACGAATGAATAATTTATTTAATGAATTTTGTCTTTCTCTGTTCACAATGTGACTGACAGAGCACCAGCCCTCTCCAAATGTTCTGTTCTTCAGAATTACTCTAAATTTTGGGCCTTACTGCTTCAACTTTGTTTACCAGCATGCTAACACCTTTGCTCTTTTTTGGACTAGATAAGTACATTATCTGTTAACTTCCAAGATCCACCTGAGAACTATTTTATATTACAGGTTTTGGTGGGCAAGCATATAGGTAATTAGTTTTTAAATTGAATTTCTGCAGAAGGTTAGCATGTGTGTTCTCTGTAAATCTAATTGTGTAAATGATCATGAAAGTGAATCCACAGTGGCTCAGACGTCAAAGTGAATTAAAAGCGTGGTGACCTGCAGAAATACTTTATACTATATCCGGTCAGAGGTAGGTCATTATTGTCTTTCAGAAGATATTTAGGGCTTTTGGAAGAAGAGGGAACTATCTCCAAAAACATTGCTTGAAGAAAATTGGCTTAATATGGGCATCTAGTGTAAAGTAACTTGTAATAAAATTATTTCCAAGATTCATAAGTGCTTGTAGGTCCAGCTGTTTTTTGTTGAACTGTTGGTGCTGAAGCAGCTCTCTTTAGAAGACAGTCTACATGTTTAGTATCTTTTGACATAATTTAAAACCAAAAAAAAAAAGCATGGCATGTTCTGGTTTAGTATGCTGCAGTAAAAAGGAAACCTAGACTCCCTGGAAATGGGACTGTGTTGGGATGAGACTTATGCTGGAAGTGTTGCAGCGATCTGAAGAAGTAATCCTGAGGTGTACATGCATCTGGTGAACATCATTGCTGCTCCTCTTCCTGAGCTGCTGCTGTTGCTGCTGCTGGTTTGCCCCATGCCCTGTATAATCTGGTTTGCACAAAGGCACTTGACATTTTAAGCTTTTTTTTTAGCATATTTTTCTTTTTGTCATCTTCTGACATCTGCATGCTATTTAAAATAGCACTACTATTCACTACTACCCCATCTGCTTCTTGAAGGCTACCAAATGTGCTTCTGTTGGAAAAGATATTGTGTCTTTTTTCACCTGCCCTCTTAGCAGACACCTTGAGGGCTGTTACTGAGGGCTTTTTCCCTTTCTAGGTGTAAAAGAGGGAGGCACATGCAGGAGCTGATGTGCAGTCTTGAATAGAGGCAGGAGAAATAGGGCTTTGTATTCATTGCTGGAGCTCTGCTGGGAGCACTTGTGGGATGGAGGTCAAAATATTTCAAGTGCAAATTCAGTTTGTTTAGTGCCTGAATGCAGATAATTTGCCTTACCTGGTCTGTCACAGGCAATAGCTTTTAGCCAGTCTTTAAAATCAATTGGTGTGATTATGTTTATGGCACAGTGGCTCTTGCTGAAAGTCTCTGTCCTGTAGGAAACCAGGACCCAGGTCCTAAGCATAAGTGCTTTGAGCAGTAGTCAATTATTTGATAGCTGGCGTTCTTCCTGCTATTTCCATGACGTTATATGTGGTGTTACCCTAAGGCATATTGGGATGCTGAAGTGGAACTTTTCTAATTACTATTTTTGATTGATATGAGAGGGCATGGGGGGGTATGAGGATCTACTAGTTAAAAAAAACCAAACAAACCAACAAAACAGCAAAAGAAAGAATAAAACCCAAAAACCAAAGCAACAAAAACCCTCAAGCCACAAGGCACTGAACAGTGTGATTCAGTTGCATTTATTCTGCCTTTGCAAACATATTAATTACTTTTAAATTCTTATTTCCTGGTCTGAATTAATTGCATTTTGTACTCAAATATGTTCTTCTGAATTATTCTCTTCTTAAGTGACTTCCTGCTGAATTTCATTTTTAATTATGTGCCCTTCATAGTAAGAGAAATGTTTATCTTTTGTTCCCTAGTTTTTGATATATTCCTCGCACAGTCCATACATTTCAGTAGCGCGTTGAGCTCCCACTTTGTTTTGCCTGAGTTCACTGTAGGTACCAAAGGCTGTTGATCTGTGAGTTGGCAGTTTCACCTATTTTAAGGAAGACTAGGCAAATTCTGTGTTACTGTACTATATTGTAGCAGTAGAGGCAGGAGAACTGATACTGCTCAGAGACTTCCAAAGGATCCATAGCCTCAAAGAAAATGTGGAGAAAATATAGACTAAATTAAAGAAATATTTTTTTTTTACATCTCCATCAGTGCTGTGACTCACCAGGAGGCAAGAAAAGAAGTTGATTTTCCTTCAGCCGCTTGCAGAGACTATGTGCACACTTTTCTTGGGTTGTTGAATGATAAGTACAAAATTAAAGGATGGCCATTGGGGCATTTCATCCTAAGTGGATGAAAGGAGGAAGCTCCTCTCAGCTCAAACAGCCAGAGAGCAGGCTGTCTTCTCAAGGAGGTACAGGGGAAATACTTCACTAGATTTTGTGCTTAGAAGGGAGCAAACCTACTTGCCCACTGTTGAGTCAGTATGAACCATGGAGTATTTCAGAATACACCCCATCTGAGAAAGTGCTTTTCCTCTCTGGAGAGAAGATATTTTTGCTAATTTAAATTAATAGCATTTTGGCATCAGAAAAGTAAAGGAGTTCATGCTTAGTAGTGGCACTTGCAAATATGAGGGCAAAACTCTTTTCTTAGCAGCAGGGATGCTTTTACGTGCTGTGTGGAAAGTAACTGTGTGCTGGTCTGCCATCAGCCCCTTTCTCATTGGCCTGTTGCTAATGACAGGTCAACTGTAGGAGTTTCCATTTCTTCTGATATTAGCTTTCAGATGTTCAATTTCTCTACAAATCTTAATCTTTAAACCCCAAATCTTTTTAGAAGGAGAGCTGGAGTGTAGTTTGAATTATCTAAGCTTGAATGAAGGTCTGTGGCTTTGGTGGACGGATGCTTTCTGGCCGTTCATGATTGCTTTAGCTGCCGGCATGGAGCTATTAAAAGAATGGAAATTCTCTAACAGGGTGACAGTGCCAACAGACAAGTGCCTGTTCTGAGCTTGCTCATTATGCCAGACAACAAAAATGTTGTGAAGCTGCGTAACACTTGCATTGTGATTAGATGCATCACTTATTCATGTTCTGCAAAATAAACACATTTAGATGGCTGACCATGACAAGCATTTGAAGAAGTAATGGTCTTTAGGCACCAGCAAAGACATAATTAAGCTGAATATTGTAAAGAGCTTTGCAGCTGTGAGTACAGTTGATCAATGAAATGGGCTCTCAAAAAAGCTGGTAATGTTCCACATCAGCTTTCAGTCCTACATTTTTGGGTCCAAGAATAATGTCATTAATACCGTACTAGAGGTGATGGAGACCAGCCTTCTGTACCTCAAAGTGGACAGTAACCATCTATTAACCCAGCGCCTCCTGGGGAGCTGCTGCACTGTAACCCTGTTGGGGATGGGGCTGGAGTGGGTTGATTCACAAGAGGAGATACTTGCATGTCAGTTATAGAAGAAGGATTGCTAATAGGAAGTTGATGTGTTCAGCACTGAGATAGTGCACAGTGCCATGGCAGTCACGGTACAAATCCTTAGGCTCTTAATAAGAGGAAATTTAATTTTCCACAAGAAGAAATTTTATGCTACTGTGTTTCACCTATTAATGTCTTTATGCTCAGAACATTCACTGTGAGCCTAGAATTAAAAAATGACAGAATATGCTGAGTTGGAAGGGACCCATCAGGATCATCGAGTCCAACTCCTAGCCCTGCCCAGGCACCATGTGCCTGAGAGTGTTCTCCAAAGTATTAAGTAGTCCTGCAAGGAACAGGGGAGTTGGACTCAATTATGGGTGCCTTTCAAATTGAGATATTCTACAAATCTGATTCTTATGAACAGTAGGGAAAGACAAAAAAGTCAAGTTGGCAAAGAGTGAAGTATAAGGAAACTCCAAATAAGATGGAAAAGAAGAAATCACATAGCAAAAGGAGAGGTTGGAAAGCCTAGTGGAAGTGCTGGAGAAAGTTGTTAAATAACGAAGGAAATTAAAGGTGAAGAGAAATAATGCAAATAAATGAAAATCAGAGAACCAGATTGAAAGAGAAGAAGAGCAAGAAGGCAATGATTTAACAGTCGCACACTTTATTAAATAATAGAGATAAAATAGCAGCGATAAGAGTGTCTGTCTGTAACAGCTGTGCAAACATGCAAACCCCACTATTGATTAGATTTCTAGTATGTGTATTGGCAGATGGATTTACTTGGAATGCTTTATGTAAGCCATAGGCTCACTTGTGTCTTCCTGGCCCTTCTTTTTCAAAGATAGGTGGGGCACAGTGGTCTGGCAAGGTAAGGATGATAGACTTGGAAATCCTCTCTCCCATTCTACATTACTACTAATGTGCAGGTAAGCTGGTGGTCTAGGGTGGTAATGAACCTCTAACATTAGATGCAAGATGGTTGTTTAAAAAGTATCTGTGCATAAATCCCTTTCAGTGTCTTCACACCCTCAACCCTCCTCCTAAGTGGGACTTCCCAAAACTTTTGTTTATGAAATTTTGGCTGTTATTTTGTTTTTTCAGACTTCAAAATCTGAAATTGTTAGGCTTTTTTTTTTTCCAAAGGGATGGGAGACCAAAAAAACTTGAGTTAGAAATAAAAAAAGGTTATATTTTGCTATGTAAATTATGTATGCAATTAAAAACAAACAAACCAAACCAACCAACCAACCAAAAAAACCCCCCAAAACAAACAAACAAACAAACAAAAACAAACAAAAACCTGCAACCAAACAAAAAAAAATCCATCCAGAACATAACCCTCTCCCCCCTCAACAACTGGCCAGAGGGAGAAGAGCCAAGTTTCACGATACTCAATGTTAAAGTGGAAAATCCTGGTGTACGTGAATTATGGTAGCTCCACTGCTGGCAGCTTTATGAATCAGGAATACAGGAAACAAGTCTGTCATATCTCTTGCTTTTCAGTTGATTTATAACTACTTAACAGCCAGCTTCTCATCTCTCTTGGACTCTTACCTTGGATAAAGTGAAGAAATAGAGCTAATGCATTATTGTCTTGTGGAATGACAAGGCTTCCAAAGACGTGTGATTTGGATACATAGACAGTGGTAGAGCGACTTCCTGAATAGTTCTCTTTATTGACAGGAAAAAATATGTGGAAGTTAAAATCTGTGGTGTTTCAGAGTGAGATGTCTTGGTCCTGTTGAAATCCAGAGGTATTTTAGTGACTGAGTTAGTTTTTTAAATTTCTGGTCCTTAAACTCACAAAGAGAGCTGTAAATGTCCCCTTGCAGTTCTTCATCTTGTATTGGTTTGTGCTGTCACCCAGTCTCTTCTTCATGTTTTCAATCACCCTGTACTAAATCAGAGCTAAAAAGCTGTATACCCCCAGATAGAAAACTTCTATTGGCTGTATTACAATTAACCAGATTAATTTAGATTAACAAAGTTGTGAGCTTAGTTTTGTCTGCTACCTTAGGTTATACTTTGTATTGCCTTTTGAAGAAGTGTTTTCCAAAATTACCCCTTTGTTTACATGTAGCTCATCACACAGTTAAGAAGTGATTTGGTGATCTTCTAATTACAAATCTCTGTGTAAAATTGATATTTTGGGGTATTCTTCTTTAGCATGAAAATTGTTTGAATTTTCTTCCCCTCCCCCCACTAGCTATAGATGTTGTCAAGGTTTCTTATCAATCATCAGTACATTTATTCTTTGAGTTTCTTTACTTGTTAACTGGATGGCAACTCTTGGCAGTCAGCATGATCTTTTGAGTTTCTGCAGACAAACATGCAGAAGCTGCTGTGTTGGGTGGAATAATTGGTTGGTACAAATGGGAACATACAGTTTATTCACTTACTCGTTGGTGCATGGGTTGGTATGTGACCTGAGATGAAACTGGGACATGTCTGGGGCCTTCTGCAAAGAACCAGCACAGCTGGTCTGACAGCGGTTGAGGGTCCTAATGGGGTTTAATCCCTGTTTTACTTACAATTGAGAGTTAATAGCAGAAAAGATGACTTTAAGGTTTTAACTCAGTTGGTTCAAATGGTGTAAATGGAGCTTGGCATAAGAGAACAACTCTTGGATATGCACATGGGTGGTGCTTCCAGTTCCTGTCTCTGAATATTGCCTCCTTATTGCACATCCGTGCTGGTTGTGACTAAAGGTAAAGCAGTTGAAATGACGAGTTTCCTCAGTAGGCAAAATAGAAAAGCCTTGATCTGAATACAAACCACCTATTATCTCCTTATTTAGTGAGGGACATAGTAGAAAGAGGGTCAATTCTTACCTGAGAATAAAAATGAACAAATCAAATATTGAACTAGCAGGTAGTTGACATTCTTTCAGCTCTTAGATTTTTCCCTCTTACACGTTATAGCTATAAGGTTAATTAAGTTGTATTGCAGTTAGTAGGTTTCAATATACCTAATTGCCATCAGGTGGAATGTATGTTCTTCAATCTGCCTGCCTTCTATTTCAGATAGGAAAGAAGAGGATATTTTTATTGTCTGAGTTGTTTTTGGGGTTTTGTTTGTTTTCCTTGTTTTTCTTTTCTTGTGTATGTGTGTGTTTTGGGTCTTTTTGTGGAAGGTGGGTTGCTTTGGTTTTGTTTTCTTTCTCATGTTAATTTGGAGGGACAGAATGTTTGATAAATAAGGAGAATGCTCCTTAAGCTTTCACCCAGCCTCCATAACAAAAACCCCACAACTTCCCCCATATTTGAAGAGGTAACAATTACCTTGAAGCACGCTATTTTGAATAGGTACAAATGTGGAACTGGCTAATACTGGAAATCACTAATAAGTGATTAAATGTTGAATGAGCAAAAATCAGTGTTTCTGTGCTACCTAAAAAACCTTCAATGCTGTTTCCCCACCAAGTGAGCATTTCCTTGAGTATGAAGGTACAGTGCACATGGAATCAGGAACTCCGCCTATACAGAAAGAAAGTATTTTCATTCTTCATTACAAGTCTGCAACTACAATCAGTAATACAGGGGAGGAAAAAAGATACCAATTAAAGTGCTGGACTGGTTCAGCAAACACTTATGCATGTGACTGTCTTAGGTATAACTAATTAACCTAATATCAGCCTTTGCCAACATCAGCATGTATTGCTTAAACACTCAGGATGAAGCCAGAAGGTAGAAAAATTAAATCTTGGTTCATTCAAGAATAGCTGGTAGGTTATTACTCTGTCTCAATTTGGAAATGTAATATTTATGTCTGTAACTTACAATTAATATAATTCTCTAGAGAGCACTGATTTGCCATAGCTTAAGTTTTCAAAATTATGTTCTCAAATTTATAATTTTTCTGTAATGCCGTTTCCATGTCTTTGTCTTTGTCTTTCTCTGCACATTGCATTGAGCATTAACCAGAAAGATATGTTCTTCCTTGCCTTTATTCCAAAAAAGGTAGATTGCTGTTTTTCCATGATGTCATCTTCTTTTATCCACTAAAAGGATAAGTAGATAATGGCATGGCTTCAGCAATAGTAGATAGAATAGGAAGACTCTGAAAAAATTTCCATAATATTTTCTTTTTATCATCTTACTCCACAGCTGAATGCTTTCTAAAACACATTTGGTTGGAGCTGTTTGTCTTTCTACTCTTTTGAAATTACCAGCAGTCTTGCTTGATAAACTTCAAGGATCATCAATAACTTAAACAGAATAATTTTATCACGCTGGGGGTACTGTCAGTTGGGCATATGAGCCCATAAAGCCCCTGATGACTTTCGTGATAACTCACCTCAACATGCCCTGTTGTGAAAATCCAGTTTCCAGCAGTGCAAGACCGTTCTGAAACTCCTGGTCTGCTTTGTGGGGTTACATTAGGGGTATCCCTTCTCTGCGGGGCTGAGTGATGTGGACGATCAGTCTGGGACAGTGAGTGGACATATGTGCTGTAAATCCCCTTTCCCCCTGCCCCTAACCAAATAGTCAGACACTCCAAAAAATTCAGGGGGTCAGTCCTGCAGCATAAGTGGTGTAAAAGAGACAGTGTTTTAGTAAAGGCATAGTGACAGAATGAGAAATATGGTGTTAATAGGAGTGCATATTAACTATATAGTGAAAAGAATAAAGAAAAACAAAGAAATGGGAAAAGTAAGGAAGGTACAGAAACCATCAAGATGAGTTATATTTTTAAAACTTCATTTTATTGAGCTCTTATTATTTTATCAAAGGCAATAGTGAAAGGTATTGCCATAGATAGCGCTTTTCTCAAACTTAATATTTCAAAGAAATTTTCACTTAGAATGGCAACTTCTCTGTCCCATTACTTGTAACATGCATTTTTATTATGACTAGGAAACTGAATTTTTAAAATAGTAACTTTTACTTCCTTGCTGTCTTGGAATGAATGATCTTTGCAACAGAGACTTCTTTCCTACTGGTGTAGAAGGAGATTACCTCGTGGAGAATGCTCCTGAAATATAAATAATGTATCAGCAGGAACTGTAGAATGATGTAGGTGGAGGACTAGAAAAACTTGAATGTTTGCCAGGCTCATCTATTATTTATCAAAACTGGTTAAATCTAGTTGTCACAGCCCAAGATACTCACAGATCTTGATAAAAGCCATTCTTCTCATAAGTCATATTTCTTTAACCAAAAGATTGCGGTTGCACTAGTAATGTTCTTTAAAGAGTTGCAGGCTCTAGGAAGTTCGTTATGGTCTTGTAGTTTTTTGTTTGTTTTTTTTTCCCTTGTTTGTTTGGTTTTTTTTAAATACAGATTTTAACTCAGAATATTTTGTTGGCAAGTTGAGACATTATACATTTTTGTCATATAGATCTGATACAACAGACAAAATAACTGTTTTTAATTAAAAACTTGTTTGTACTTTATTTGAACTGCCAGGTTTTTCTCTGAGGATCACAGAGCTAGTTTATAAAATAGACTTACCTTTAGGCACATCTAAAAATTCAAGCCCTTAATGCTTTTGGAAGCCAAAAGAGCTTTTAAATCTGGTTCCTAATAGCCAGAAAGTTAGCTGTATGGATTATTAGCAGAATATATTTTTTATGTCATTGCTTCATATTATCACTTGGATAGGTTTGATTATTTTTTGAGTAGCTGCAGTGGGGTCATAAAGCACGTGTGATAGAGGGGGGGGGTGTGTGTGTGTGTGTGTGTGTGTAAACCAAACGTAAATACAAGTGTACAGATAGTGTCTGGCCCTAAAAGAAGTAGAATGCTTGCAGGCATGCTGACACATGCCAGGGGATAAGAAAGAGAGCCCTGTAATAAAATCTCATTGAGGATGCAGAGAGAATGTTTCAGCATTAGGCATTCTCCTCATGTTTCACATAAATGCATCCTCCTCTCATGAGGGGATGAACAGTGCATTTGCACCGGCTCATTCAAATTGAATGTTGGTAAAAGAAGAGTCTTGAGCAAACACTGAGGAGTCTGGCATTTTTTAAAGACAGGGGAAAGGTTAAGCTGACTGCTGTTTAAACTGCTGTTTATTGGATATTTATTTGCTGACTGTGTTTATTGAAGGTGGTGTTGAAAAGATCATTGGCAAGATTTCAGATGGCTGCGTAGAACAGGTCAGAATTCTATTAAACTAATGCAGTTTTTTACAATGAAGTTTAGATCTTCATAGGTGACTTAGTAAGTGTTTTTATATCTGAGGACAGTTAGATTGTATTTTTCTGGAAGATGGAAGAGGGTAGGATGTGTATCATTCCACTTTCTCTCTCTGACGGCACTGCAGCTTTAACTTTGCTTAGAGCTACAGTAAATGAGAAACTTCCCTAGATCCAGCATTTACAAACCAGAACATTTATTAAGAATAATTAGATTTCACTATGAATGTTTTGTGTTTATTATTTTTGTTTACTGTTTCAAAAGTAACAGAGCTCACTGAACTTGCTAATTTTCTCCTTAATGCACTGAGGGGTTGTATGGGGGAGAGTCACAGTCACTCTTTTGGGTGAAGCACAGGGTCATCTCGTAGTGCCTTACGCATATTTAAAAGCATCACTAGTTAATTTTAGAAACAAAAGGTAAGGCTCTCTGTGCGCACTAGATCTGGTCTTGCATTGTTCTCACAGTGAAGAGAGTTATAAGAACCAAGAAATTTTTAAGGTATTTTAATTTTTCAGTGGTTTAACTCTCCGACCTTGCAATAGACAGACACACACAATGACCACCTCTCTATATAGCTGAATGTCAGAAATAAATTCCTTCACTATTTCAGCAGGGCTCCTCTTTAGTGGTGTCTGAAACATTAGGGGAAGTCTTGTGTTACAAATGTGTTTGAGGTGTTATTTGCTTCTCTTTCTTTGCATGCACATGCTCTCTGTTTTTAATTTTTTTTTTATTTTGAAGGCACTCTTTCCAGGACTTTAATGTTGATTTATTATTTTTATTATTTAATTTATTTGTTTTTCCTGTGTCTTTCCCAGAGGTAGGATAAAAAGTCTTACAAGTTAACTGCTGCATTGAAAGTTTGTGTTCCTGGTTGTGAGATCTTGCTTACGTAGTGAAAGTAGTCTGCAATATTTCCTCAGGAGAGCTGCTCTGGGAAAACACTCAAAATAACAGTGTTTTACTTTAAAAATGTGTGTTTATGCCTGTCATTTATGTATATAAATATGTGCTATATGTGTCTAGAGCTGGTATTGAATTGTCTGTGCAAAACAGATATGTATAGTGTTTGTGTTAGTGGCACTGCCTTCAGATTGCTTAGACATTTTTCCACGGACATTCTAGATTAGAGGTTCCTAGAGGAGTAACATGAACTCACATGCAGCTAATCTTGGGGTTGACTGGCTCTGTTTGGATGATTTACTGTAGAGAAGCTGTAAGCAGTGACACGTTCTGTACGGGCTTCCTTGGACAATTTGATTGCATTAGTGGTCTCAGCTGAGTGGCAGAAACCAAGTGGCCTTGCTGTCATTACTGGGAGTAAGCAAGGCATTGGTCAATAAGCTTATGAAGCCTCTATAGCATTTCTGTACTGGAATGTGGCTTTCTTTTGGTTGGGTTTTGTTTTGTTTGGTTGGGTTTTTTTGGTTTCTTTTGGTTTTTTGGGGTTTGTTTGTTTTGTTTGTCTTTGGTTTGGTTTTTTTTGTACTAGGGAAAACAGTCTTGCATTGGGCTCTGTGTGTGTGTGTACTGCAGTGACACTTGAAATCAGAGTAAATCTGGAATCCTAAGACTGTAAGGTGTGCTCCAGAGCCAGGTAAATGCTTCCTGTGAGTTTCCCATGTATCTGTTAAATAGGTTTCCAGATGACATGGTTTGATTGTATGTTTGAATGAAAGTATTATGTGAGCAGAACATAGTTTACTCAGTTCCACAAAGATCTCTTTGAATACTGTCCCCTACCATCTCTTTTACAGAAGCTAATTTTGGAAACCCTAGATGTGATCAGTTTCCAGTGAAAGGGCCTACAATGGAAAAAGGCATGACATGAAGCCTACAGAATTATCAAGGTCCATGGGATTGCTTTGTTGCCCCCATGGCTGTCAGATGCTCTGGATTTGACTATATTTGTTGCTTGGTACCGTGCAGAACAACAAGCAGCTCTGTCATGTGCCAGTGTTTGAGAGAGGAAAACAGTGATGCATGTTGAGACTTGCACCACTTTCAATACTGGTTAAAAGGCTGAAAGACACTAATCCTTCCTGGGCTGGACAGCTGTATTTGGTTTGAGTGGCCAGGTCTTGGTAGCAGGGGAGCTGCACGGGTGGCTTCTGTGAGAAGCTGCCAGAAGGTTCCCCGTGTCTGGCAGAGCCAATTCCTGCTGGATTGAAGGTGGACATGCTGCTGGCCAAGGCTGAGCCAGTGAGGAATGATAGTAATGCCTCTGTGTTAACAGATTTTAAAAGGAAAAACAATGTTATTGCATGGATGTAATTGCAGCCGGAGAAGAGTAGAGTGAGAATATGTGAGAGGAACAACTATGGCCAGTGGAGGAGGGGCAGGAGCTGCTCCAGGCACCAGAGTTGAAATTCCCCTGCAGCCGATGGTGTATCAGCTGGGATGCAGAGAACCACCTGCAGCCTGTGGAGGAGACCCACACCGGAGCAGGTGGTTGCCTGACCCCGTGGGAGACCCGTGGAGAGAGGAGCCCACACTGGAGCAGGTTTCCTGGTAGGGCTTTGAGCCCGTGGGGGACCCATGCTGGAGCACGATGTGCATGAAAGACTGCATGGCGTTGGAAGAGTGACCCATGTTGGAGCAGTTAATGGAGAGCTGTCTCCTTTGGGAGGAACCTCACGCTAGAGAAGGGGAAGAGCTCTCTTCCCTGAGCAGCATCAGGAGCAACTTGTGATGAACTGGCCATTCACAATTACCTCCATTCCCTTTCTCCCTGCACCGCTGTGGCGGGCAAAGGTAGAGCTGGGAAGGAAGGAAGGGTGGGGGAAAGGTATTATTTTTAAGATTTATTTTACTTCTCATTATCCTGCTCTGATTTTATTAGTAAGAAATTCAGTTATATCTCCAATTCAAGTATGTTTTGCCCATGATGGTATTTGGTGAGTGATGTCTCTCTGTCCTTATCTCAACCCATGAACCCTTTGTTACGTTTTCTCTCCCCTGTCCAGCTGCAGAGAGGAGTGATAGAGCAACTTTGGTGGGTGTCTGGCATCCAGCCAGGGTCAACCCACTACAACAGCCTCTTCTTATCCCATACACACAGCAGGTTTTGATTGCACTGAATTTTATGCTGTTTCGTCAGTGTTTGGGAGTTGTGTGTTGGAATTTTAAAAAAATTATTTTATTTTTAAATCGACTCATTTTGTACTTTTTTTTAAAACTGGGAGTCAAATCCCAGTGTTATCTTAAATGTTAATTAACTTTCAGTAACAGAAGATAGCTTCTTGCTTTTCTTAAATCTGATGATTAATGCTTTTGTTTACTTCTAAGTGATACATTGTTTGTCATGTCACCACTGAAGTCCTGCTCCTTTTCTAAAATTGTTGTTCTTGTCTTTGCATGGACAAATGTTTCATTTTTGCTTGCAGAACTGCCTTAGCTTCTTGTCCAGAATCCAGATAGTAAATGGAGTTTAAAATTTTAATTAACCTTAGAACGATATTTTGCAATTAAGCCTTAACATCAAGTTTTATAGAATCATATAATGGTTTGGGTTGGAAGAGGTCTTAAAATATCAGCTATTTCCAACCCCCCTGCCATGGGCAGAGAAAACTTCCACTAGAGCAGGTTTCTCAGAGCTCCATCCTGCCTGGCCTTGAACAATTCCAGCAATGGTGAGTCCATAACTGCTCTGGGCAGCAAGTTAGAGTTAATCCTTTTTTCTGACCACCCATAAGAAAGATGAGGGTGATGACAGCCCATTTTCCTCTGTGTAAACAGGATGCTTTCTATACTGCTACATAGTTGATTCTGTTGACAAGCTCAGAGGATTCTAATTCTACAAAACTAACCAGTCATTTGGCAGCTCTACACGTTTGTCTTTCATTTCTAAACATTTAAAATATTTGTTTCTAGGAGAGCTGTCAGCCAGTCCTCAATCAATATTTATAGTATTCAGATTTATCAGAGATCATAAAGAATCTCTCTGGGTGTGTTATAATCTGTGACACACCCCACCAGTGAGTGAGTGCAGCCTTTCACTCGATGATAGAGAAATGTCAAAGGGGCTGCGTGGTTATCCCTGTGTTGTTTCAGGATGGCAGTAGAAGAATCAGCCATTTATTGGAGGATATGTCTGAGCTGTCCCAGGGAAGATGTAAACTGGTACATTAGAAGAGATAGAAAGATAATCACAGTTAACATTTTCTGGGAAAGTGTAACTTCCCTGCTGATGCCCGTGAAATTGTCCGTTTGAAGTATTGTGCTTTCACAGGAAGTGAAAGTGTTGGTGTTTGTATGTTTACATTGTAAATGCAAGTATCATGCCTGCTTCTGACGGATGTCCACTGAATGCAAAGGCAGACTTAGAGGTAAAAAGCACTCTTCTGCTAAATTTAGTTGGTTGCTTACTCATTTTGCAGAGGGGAGAAAAAAATCTTTTACTGGGGTGTTGAGGATACCTAGCAAATCAGAGGTTTTCAGAAGCTCTACTTCAGAAAAAAACACAAATATCTCTGGAAAATAAAAGGAAATGGTAATTTACAGAATATTCCGAATGTACACTTTTTTTCCTAGTTAAAATTTAGTTCAAGAAGGTAGCTATTACAAATTTAGATTATTAATAGATTTTGTATTTGAATCTACTTTTTAAGTTCAAGATGTAGTAATTTGGGAAGATTTTGGTCGTTTTCACACCCATCTGAGAGCTGCAGAGAGGGAAAAGGCTCAAAGTTGTGCTCATGCTCTGGGAAGGACTGAGCTCTGCCCTTCCTGGTGATGGTTGGTCAGCTTGGAAGTGGTCATGAGGTACCTTTTCGCACAGCTGTTCTCACAGATACAGTGGCTCTCCAGGATTTTTTAGGGAAAGAGAGGTAGCTTGATGTCTGAAGACAGCTGCTTCTGTGCAAGAACTTTGGTGTTTGGCGAAAAAAAAAATCTTCCTTTCAGATCCTGAAGAATAATTTTGAATTGTAAATCCTTTGGATTTAGAGTGTTATTATTAATCTGTGAAGAAAGTATAAGGTCCTTGAATGGGTGCAGTTGTACCCATTGTGTATGTTGTGTAGATTGTGTATTTGGTTGAGTATATGCAATAAACATCAGTCAGATTTCATTCAAGGGGATGCTGCAGCTGTTAGGAAAAATGCTGTGAGTGAAATTAAAGGGTAATTATGACTCAGTATTTTTTGCATAGAGATTCTAAGAAACTGAATAGTTGTTTGCCAATGAAAACACTTCATTGAAGTTAATGCTTTATGGATATCAAAAGGGATGATGAGGCTTTAGGCGTTGCAGAAAGTAGCAATAGGACAATAAGGTCCTTGCTGCAGATCATGTGGTCTTGTCAAATTTTTCTTAGTCTTTGAAAATCCTTTTGCAGTCATGTTTTTTTGTGAGTCTTTTTGCTAGCCTTTTGCCCACTCAACATTTAAGATGCAGAAAATGTAAATGTCACTTCCATATTAAGGATTAGCTTTGGGCTTGGAGAAAAAGGCGTAAAGTTAATTGGAAGGTCATAAATAAATCAGTGCATTTCTCATGTGTGTTTATGCATACACTTTTTAAAATCTCTTAGTAGAAAAATAAATCTTTCATTTCTAAAGAAGATGTGGATAAACTTCTGCTTGTTGACCATCTTAGCTGCAGTCTGTAGGATTCTCTAGTTCTCAGTTGGTTGAGAAAGCTTAATCTACTGTCACTTAATTTCAGGAGCTGGTTGTATTGTTCCAGAAACAAAAGAGAGATGCCATATACCCTAAATGAAAAGAAATTAATTATAGCACCTGATACCAAATACTTGATAAAAGGAAAAAGAGAACAAGAGAAAATTATGTTTATTGCAAGAGAAACAACATTTCATGAAAAATTTCTGTCTGTTTATGGTGCCAGACAAGTTTGATTTCTCAGTTTTAGTGAAACTATATCATGAAAAATGCCTGTAGTCACCATACCTGGAGGTATTTAAAAGACCTGTAGATGTGGTGCTTAGGCATGGTTTAGTGGTGGACTCAGCAGTACTGGATTTATTACTCTGTGATTCTATAATATGATCATGAGAGTTAATATAATTAATATAATCTTAGGAACATGATAATTAATACACATCTGTCATTTTAGCAAGAAGATTTGCAAGAGTTTTTAGCATATTTTTGCTATTAATTAAACTTCTTCAAGTACCTATTACAGTTAATAACTTCAGGAGTGCTGAACAAGGGATCCTGGGGCTGTGAATGTTATGAGAGCATGGTAATCTCTGGCTCTATGGCACTGGTGGACAGCAATGGTGTGTAGCTCTTCTGCTTCAAAAGCCAATGGTCAGCAGCTGGCCAGAAGCAGAGAACCTTCTTCTGGCTGGGGCGATGGGGACATCTGTACAGATCATGGGAGCAGCTGGCACTTGCACTGAGGTGGGGTGCAGAGAGCCTCCAGCCGTGGTGGAGCACCAGTAAAATAATCTTGTATCACCTCCTTCAGCCCCTTGTGTCTGCAGTGATCTGAGCCATAATATTTACAGCAGAGTGTGGTCACTAGAGCACCTCACTGGACTTCAGTGACTTGGTGCCATTTAGAGATATACACTTCATAAAGGTGTAGGCAATGCAGAGGTGATGTGGGGGAGCACTTAGTTGATGTGAAAGTGCTTTGTCAAATGAAACTGCACTAATTGTTGTGGGTTGACAATCTCTTAGATTTTGCAAAATGTTTTGCATATGATACACTCCAGATTAGCTGTATCTTAAATGTATAATTTGAGGCTAAGGAGCGAAAATTTTGTGTATCTTAGTTATCAGACTTCTCATGTTTTTTCAGAGCTTTTTCATATGCTGTTTCCTGGTGGAGTCTCTTTCCGTGGTTTTGTAGTTTGATAGTAGTATGAGGAAATTGTTACCTTGCTCCTAAT
>VXAD01007405.1:1612901-1835224 GCA_013399195.1 Dicrurus megarhynchus
TTTTTGGGGTTTTTTTTTTTTTTTTTTTATTCCTCTCTCTTGGTAACTGGGAAATTAATGCTGAGTGAATGCTGGACTCAGAAAACAAATGTTGTACATAATTCTATTTTGAATTAAAGCGGCACCATACTAGTGTGTATATCATTACTGATGTTCTCTTGGGCCCTGTAGAGTACATATATCAATGTTTTGGACTGCAAACCCCTTTACTGGGATACTAGAAAGCAGTAATAGGCAATATATGAAAATGATGAAGTGGAAACTGGCTTTTCTTAGTCTTGTAGCCATTCCTGTTCTAAGTAAGTAGCTATTACACCAAAGAAATCACTGCTCTGCAAAGCTGAATTTGTGAAATCTTCACAGTGGTTTTTTCTTTTCCTGAAAATCTATTCAAGCCATTTATTTGAGGTTTGCAGAGGAAGTCTGCAAAACTATTAGGAGTTTGTACAAGGTTATGGATTTCCAGCTGATTTCTGAATTGTCCTTGTCATAAGCTTTTCTTTCATCTGGGCTCTTGCTATATGCAAGGTGAGTTTGGTGCTTATTGCCTCTTTCAAAGGATGGACTAAAGCCATGGTGTTGGCTTTGATGTAGAAACAACAGCCAGCTGTTCTGCTCCTCTTTTCCAAGGGCTTCATGTGAAATAAAATTGCAGATAAGGAGGATAATGGATTTAAGGAAAAGAAGTCAGGGAACTTCTTAATATAGTAAAGCAGAGAGATGCAGAGACAGAAAATGCTAAATGAGAAAGAAAATAATGAATCCAAAAAACAGTTTCTCTGTAAAGGCTGATGGCATAACCAGAGGAAGCCAATATGTATTTGTGACTAAAACTTTTGTATTGTTTGTAAGTTGTGTTTTGTCTGACTTCTGGTGCATTGCCACTTCAGATGAAGAAAAAAGGTTCTAACTTTCACATGGGTTCTTGGGAGCAAAACCCAGGTTCTTCAGAGATGAATAAGTATCTCAGGATTACTTTTATATATTTATGTGCATATACACAAACACAGATGTGTGTTGTTGTTTGGTCTGGGAATTATTTTTGTCTCTAAAGTTTTAAATACTTAATCTGTGAACAAAAGTCTTCTCTGGAGCCAAATGGGTTTTGGTTTTTTTTCATATTGATGAGCTATACCTCATAACTGTCTGGCAGAGCTAAAGTGCAGTTGTTTACTGTGCTTATATTTCATTTCTGATCTGAGCCAAAGTGCTGAACCATAACAAATCTACAATGCAGAACATTTCTTTATGAAGATTGAGCACAGTAATTTTACAAACTGGAATAGAATTTATTTAACAAAGTGCTGGGGAAAAAAAAAAATTAATCAGCTTTATTCCTGTCCCACTGCTGGGTGGTTTCCAGACTTCACAGAGTGGGGTTCCAGCTCTCGAATTCAGGAGCATGAACTTTCCTGGGATAAAGGCTGGGTGTATTAAAGCTTCAACAGGCTTCTGTTGTTCTCTGCAGTGACCACCAACAATTACAGTTCTCCTGTGAACCTGATGCATTGTGTAGAGTATTAAAAGCTGTATTGACAAACATGTAGTTGAGATAATTAGCCTTTGGAGGCTTCACTGAGAGACGTGACAAAGCAGCTGTCTGGTTTTGTAAGGAAGTAGGGTCCTTTGCAGCAACAGTGATGTAGAGCTGAAGGTCAATTCCTTTGAGATGACAGGAGATGTGTAATTGCATTTTTTTGTCTTTTATAAACTACTTGCTGATGGAAATGTGAATTTTTGATGGACTCTGCAGAACGTGATGGAGAATGGACTTTCCCAGTAGTGGGAACAGCAATATTTGCTGATGCATTTCTTTGGTTAGCTCTGGGCCATTAATAACAGTGAGTGGTACTTGAAAACACAAGCAAAAAGATCTTTTTAGATGGGGACAGTTTGATGGGAGTGAGAGAAAGAAGAAAGCATTTTTCTGTGTGCTGTTGCATCTTCTGAAGAAGGGCAGGATCCATTTGCCATGTGAAAATAAGGCCGTAGTGTGTAACATGGCAAAACATTACTTCCAGCTTTTTTAACTAGATTGTTTTTCAGTGTACAGAGTCTGACATGGTTTGTTCTTGTCCATCCATGCACATGAATGTCTTTTTAGAAAAGAATAAAAATGCCTGTCAGCAGCTGGAGTGTTCCAGGGGTCCCATTTCAGCAGTGCCACCAAAAAAACATTGATGAAATATGGGAGCGAAGCTTGCTCATCTATAGCTTTGCCTATGGGTAGGATAACACCTTTTCATTATTATTTTTTTCATTATTTTTGATTGAAAATTTACAACTGTAGTGATATTTATGCTGGTTATAACTTCTTTCTGTGAGCATTTTGCATCTCTTCTTAGGTATTTTCTACTGAAACGTGAAAAATGAAAGAGTGAACTTGCAGAAAACATAGATGGCTGAACCAGAGTTTGAGTAGTCAGCTTGCTTGAAACACTGAAAAAATGTATAGGAAGACATTAAAGCTGATTTTACAACTTTCCAGCTTGGTTTCACAGTTTATGCTAGTTTTATTTTTACCTCTTGACAGAATTATTACTGTTTGTTATAATTATTGTTTAAGAATAGATATTCTAAAATGTTATTGGATGTGAGAGTAGAAAAAAAGGAAAACGTTCCACAGCAATTTCCAGGAGAACTTTTATTTGAATAACAATTTTAACAGTGTATCCCAGAACTTATTCTTAACTGAGACTGCACTAAAGTGCATGGGAGGACCAATAATTTTTAGCGCTGAACAAGTTTCAATTTGGACTCATGCCTGTTGCATTTTCAAAGTGCAGAGCATGGGATATGTGAAAAGAATTTGGTTGCAGGAGTGCAGGAGAGCACCATATCTGTGGTTTGGAAGGAGCAGTTGTCTTCCATAATGTGCAGTTTTTAAATTGGTGATTGAAATCTGAGCATTGAATTCCTTTACCGAGCTTTCAGGTTTCCAGAAAAGTGTTTTGGTTTTCTCTTCCGATGTTTTTGTGCTTGCAAACAAAAAGAGCTGCCTGTCTGCCTGTGAGAAGTAGATGAGAGACAAGTGTTTGTCTGGTTTTTTTGATTGGTGAATGAAATACTGTCAAAAGTCAACTAGGAATCTGGAAAACAGAAGAATTCCTCCTTCATATTTTTTGATTTTTTTTAGGACCTGTTTATTACAGGGTGACAACAAGTAAGCTGTTCATGTTTCCACAAATTATATAGGATTTTTTCCCTATAGTTGGCCATTTTAATCTAAAATATAGGTGTCTGTACAGTGGCTGTAAAAAATCCCATTTCTGGTGTGTTACATGTGCTTGCCCAGACTCTAAAGCCCTTGCTTTTAAATACAAACTAGCAACTGTAGATTATCATATGTATATATGTATGCATGTGTGCTTTCTTTCAACATAGAAATAAAACTCTGACCACTCTTGCCACATGTTGCCTTGGTGGCTGGCAGCCTCCTGGCTAATTGGGGAAAGATTGGGATGGTCAGGGGGTCAGGTGGGCCCAGGCTAGCTACGTTACTTCAGGGTAACGTAATAAATAACTACGATTTGTTCCTGGAAATTTTATGATTGCAGAAAAATTATAGGGTAACACTCAGTGTTTTTTATTTGTTTGGTTTTTATTTGGATTGTTTTTTGTTTTTTTTAAACTTGGTACCATTATTTTCTTTCACTAGGTGCCTGGAAAAATACTACCTGAAGACAAGAGTCTTGAATATTATTTTATTTACTGCAAGCAGAAACAACAATATCCTCCCCAAACCTCATTGCTTCTGTATTCAAACTAGTTTAGAGCACATGGCACTGGGCAGCTGAGCCACATTTCACAGGAAGCTTGCCACTGTGGTGTTTGCTACCCTTGCAGGTGTTCATGCTTGCCTTCTGGAAACACAAACATCTAGCCTTGGCAAGGACTAAAGTCACAGCATTTATGCTCTTGTTACTCCTTTTTGATTGAGCTGTGCTGCCCTACGTCATTAGCTGTAGCAAACCTACCCTCACCCCTTCTTGCACAAGTGAAATTATGCCTTGGTATGAAAAGTGTGTAACAGCTGCAGCTGGGCTCTTTGGAGATGAGGCTCAGGTCTGCTCGTGTCATGTGTTTACAAAGAAAAAGAGAAAGCAAAAATCACAAATTGTGGTGTTTTCCCCTTGGCTAAGGGCGCCCTTGACAATGAAGAAACCATCCTGGTTAGGGTCGAGTAGTTCTCCCTCACAGTGCTGGTCCAGATGTGTGTTTTCATTGGCCCAGCATCCAGAATCTGCCAGATTTCTCTACAGCTACTGATGCAAGGCCAAGGATCTTCAGCGACTGCAGCCTCTTTTATTTAGAGACATTATAAACCTGAACAAAACCTCAACCTTGTTAAATCCAACTCCTAAAGTTATTGGTTGCAGTAAAGCTTGAATATCATGGTTACCTCTGACAATTTTTCCAGTTTCTCTTTGGGAGCAGTGGGATATCTGTCTGTCTCCTTACCTAGCCATGAGCTATATAGCTATAAAATGGCTATAAAGGTATTGATAAAACCCCCTATGCTGTAACTTGTGTGGAGTCAAGATCATAGCTGAGAGAAGTGCACTATTTACTCTAAATATTAAGTTTTCTTTTCTGAGAAAACGGTATTATTTTAGTCTGTAGTATTATTAATCTGACAGGTTTTGTGAGACAGATACATGAAGTCGTGTGCTGGTTTAACGAAGGCAGACGAACTGCGGTCTTGCACAAAGTCAGTTTAAATATCTCCTTTGCCAGCTTCCTGGGTTCAGGCTCTCTTTTCTCCAGAGGTTCACCTCTGCCAAGTACTGTGTTGCTTTTATTGTGATGAGACGTAAATGGGTGGTTAGAGTAGAGAGGGACTGTGTTGTGCTGAATTCTGGCAGCACAGTAACAACCAGATTGTGGTATTCTCCTTGCTGCTTAAAGATCAGCAGCTCCCCTATACATCCTTTCCAGTGTAGATTTTTAAGTCTATCTGTGGCATTTATAGTATATTTTGGTAGCCCATGTGAAGTTTTCAAAAACTCACTCCAAGCTAGAGAGTTCTGTTAGTCTTCCCTCTATTTAGGGAGAATTAAAGGCAATTTCTGTGTGAGTTGTTTTTGGTTGTTCTAGCAGGAAGAAACTGGATGAACCTTTTTTTTAAATTGTGCTATTGAAAAATGTGAAAAATATGGGTGCAAGTGTGGCATTATGGAAAGCAAAGGCCCAGAACTTGCTATTGTGAGTTGGAAAGTGAAATTTATTGCTAAAAGACATGGTGTAAGCTAGTTTTACTCAGATGAATAACTCAGGCTTCTCATGGGAAGGTTGTCACTGGAGGAGGAGAAGAGAGGATCTTCAGACTTCTTAGGATATTTCAGAAGAAAGATTAAAATAAATTATGCATTTCACTGTTTATTGTCTCAGAGAGCTCAGTAAACTTCCACCTTCTGCTGTTTTCAGCAATGACATTTCACCTTTGCATCAAGGGTAGTAAAGGAACTTTGTTCAGAGTGGTGTGTGAGAAAGGCACTGTCAGAACACACAGGTCTACCTTCTTGTAATTTGGGTTTGTCATCATTTTCAAAGTGTATAATATGGCTAAATGAAGACACTTCTAAACAGTGCTTATTTTTTAGGAATCTGTGTACTGTGTTCTTACTGCTCTCAGTCCTCGTGGTGCTGTCATGTAAATCAGTAGCTGACTGATCTTTCTCATTTATGATACTTGCAGCAATTCATTAGCTCTGTCTTATTTAAAGTACTTTTATTTTTAGCTTTACAGTCCTTTAATGTGCTTCTTCCTGCCACTGACACATGACTGTGAGAGAGCTCTCAGATCCAGCTTGAAAATGTGTTATCCTACAGGGAATGAATACAGTGGGAATTCATCCAGTTTGTGCAGGGACTTACACCTGATACTTGCTGCCATGTTCTATGAACCTGGACTTCTTTAGGAGTAATTTCTATAGTGTAACTCTGCACTGTGGGAATGGATGCTAGTGACTTAATAGACAGAATAGACTTTGATAGTAGATTTAGACATACTTTCTTTCTCTTACAGGCTAGTAAGTTCATTATATAATTTTAAAAGAACACTGTAATACTCTGCAACGTGGGCATCTTGTTTACAGGAGCTGCTAAGCTTCAGCAAAGAGTCTCCATTTAAGACGCTCAGTGACAGATTCTGACACAAACTAATCTTAATTATATTTATGTTTACCTGTCTCCTCTGTAACTTAAATGCATTATGAAAAGGTTCTTATTTTTCTGTTAGTAGAAAGCTATCCAGTAATAGCAGACTTGCACGTGGCACTGATGAGTAAGTATCACTTAGGTAAACTAAATATATTTAGAGACACCTTTCATAGTTGTTAACATGCTATATTTAGAGAGCAAAAGCTGAGTGATGAATTTAGGTAGGGAGGTGTAGGGGAGTATGGCTGGAAATTTAAGTGAGGAGTCATCTGTAGCGGTAGCTGAGAAGGATCTTCAGTGATGGTAATGCACGTAAAACCCTCCAGAGAACATTCTCCCTGCTCTTCTCATGGTCAGGGGAGAGAAGATGGCTCTTCCAAAAGGGAGCTCACTGCCCAAGAGAGATACCAGCTTCTGCATCCCACTCCTTGGAAGAGTCTCTTTTTCTGTGTCAGCAATAGATCAAGCTAAAGGGGACAAGCATCACTAAACCAAAGATTGCTTTTCTGAATACCTCCCACAGGCTCTCTGAGGGCAATGTTCAAGTGAAATATGCAAGAAGCACTTTGGATTTCTAACAGCTGTCTGCTCTCTCTGGGTTTGCTTGGATTTCAGAAGAGAGAGGAAACAGTGCAGTGGAAATGTGCAGATATGAGATCTAGTGGGGAAAAAGAATGGCATAAAAAAAATTGTTCATTTTTTCTGAAGCTGTCTGTCTTGTCTGTGACATCCTTTTCCATATTGCTAATGTGTCTGAGAGTGTTCGACAGCATCAAAAACCTGGGTTATTTAAAAAAAATCCTTAAGAAGTTTAAAAATCTTTCTTTAAAAAGCACAAGCATAGGCAAGGAAAAGGAGGGGAGTGGTGGGTGTATGTGGATGCTGGAAGTAGGATTGCAGAAAGGGCATCTCTCTGTGTGTCAGGCTTCTGAAGAGGAACCTTGGCTGAGGTGAGTGGTGGTTGGTTTAGACGAGCGTTTGCTAAGAGAAATGGTGTAGCAAGGGGTGATGGTTCATTTAACGGGGCTGGATCATGGCTTCAGGATGGCTTTGTTCCCTCTGTTTTCACATAAACTTTTAGTGCTTCTTACCTTCACTTGTGATCATTGGTTGCCTCTTCAGTAAATGAAGTGCATCTTTGTGGCCCTCTTAGTTCAGATAAATAAGTTTCCAGAGTTTTCTGTCTGAGACCAGATCACTTCACACTTACATGTGTTCACATTTCCCAAACAGGTGGAGTCAGCAGCAGCAAGTGTAACTGGGTAATATTTCTGTATAAATTGATTTGTTTTTCAGTTTCAAAGAGGTACCAAAGCAGCTTTAGTAAAGAAGCCCTTCAGAATCACGTTGGATTTCATAAGAATGTAACATGTCTGCAATCTGTTCTTTAGTGATAACTCAGATCTTGTGAAACATTTTTAATGACACAATTACTTTTTCTTTTTTTATTTTATTTTAGAATTTTGTTTTAAATGTACATTTTTTTCTTCAGTTAGAGAGCATTGAGCATACTCTTGAAACTTCTCTGTTCCTGACCAGTGTGTTCTGTCTGACGGTAGATCAGAATCAGAGATGCAAATGGCTTCTATCCAGTACCTGCTTTTCCCCCCAAGATGGGAACAGCTGCTTGAGCAGTGAACCTCCCTGCTGAAAGCCAAATGTCAAACCCCTTTTGCACTTTTTGACAGGGATTTGGCAGCTACAGCCATCAGTGGGACCTGCAGAGTAGGTAGAGGGCAAGGAAGGTGAGAAGTGTTGCCCCCTGGTCCCCAGGAACATGAAGAGCTGGGTGTGTAGGCAAAGATGAGACCCCTGGTTCCTGAGGGGAGAACAGAATAAGGGGAAGATGCTGCTTCCTGTGCTGCTAGAATTGTGAGCATCCAGATTTGAAGGGGCAAAAGAAAAAAATCCCAAATACTGTTAAAAGGAAAAAGTAGGTGTACTGTCACACAGTACATAGCCCTGTACCTCTTGATCTTTCAGCATAGCTAGAGATTTTATTCCCCACTTCAACGCAATGGGCCTGGGGCTCATGGCCGTGTGTTTAAATTAAGATTTCTGTGAGATGGCTCTTGCTGCCACAGTGGTGCTGTCACTAAGCAGTTGCTCCCTCTGACATCTGGCTTGTCCTTTTAATTCCCAGTTTGCTCACAAGCCTCTGCCAGCTGGTGGCCTGACAGGGGAGGTATTCAGAGGTGAGGCTAATGTGCGTGGTGTGACCTGAACAGGTATGTTACTGAATGTCTCCTGGACAAAAAAAATAGATGGAGGTGGTCGTTAACACAGCAGTTGTGCTACTTTGCAGCTGAGGCAATTGGGTGGCCGTGGTGCCTCTGGTGGTGAGGACAGATGAGGTAATCTGCTTATTTAATAATTTCTCACCAGAAATTTGAAAACTGGAAAGCAGCAACTAGCTGATCACATGGATGCTTAGAACAAAGAAATATTAGAGTCTACAAGTCCAAATATACCGATGAACCAAATGGCCTTCTCTCTGTAAAAAGCAAAAAAAATGAGAAAACAAAGAAAAAGGTAAAATAAATTTTGATATTGCTGATAGATGTTGTATCTCTGTCACTACAAGGTGTCTATATAGGGAAAATATACTTAGAAGAATTTATGCTCTTCACCAATCCAGTCCAAGGAGCTATTAGTTTTCTGCAGCCTTCATAGCAGTAGTATTTCAATGTTTCAGATGTACTTTTTCTTCCATCACATGCCATCCAGTGCCAGATTTACAACCTATGCCAATGCAAGTGACTAGGTACTGTTGATTCTCACTTCTCACTCCCTCCCAAAATGCATATCCTAAATTTGCCTTCTGGAAAATCATGGTGCTAAAACTAAATACATAGAAACAATAGATATTAAAGGAGCACTTTATACCTGGGGGAACCACTTAGCTCACCTATTTATTTGGGTGTTATGCTCTGTAGTGTTTCCTAGCTGAAGCAGGCAGACATTTAGTGTGTTCCACATTCTGGTGTGCAAATAGTTCCTCCAGCAAGAGGAGGAAGCCAGGCTTGGTATAATCCAGTTTACTTGGTGGACTTAGTTGGGTTGTTTTTTTCTTTGTCAAAAAACACATGAACAACTTAAACAAGAGATGTCTGGGGATAGGTGTCCTCCATAGTATATAGTAGTGTTTCATGGATTTAATAAAGCTGTTATCTGAGAAGAACAGACACAGAGGTTTCCCCTTAGCAAATTAGCATTTTGTATGCACAGCATTTCCTTCAAAGATCAGTTTTTTCAATTACCATCAGTTTCAAAATAGATCATAAGGACATAATTCATCAGGGTAAGTCTTTGCTATATGGACAAACAAAAATAAAAATGTGCCTCATTTTACTTTGTGTGATGTTCTGTGGGCAGAAATGAGAGTAGGAACCAGCAGTGTCTTCCGGACCTGTGAGCTCAGGCACTGATCAGTGGGAAAAGGTACTCACGGATGTTAAACCTTCAGGCATCCCTGTACTCCATTTGTAACTTCTCTATTAATGAATTTGCCAGGATTAGACAATTTCAATTTGCTAGAAGGGAAAAAAATGGGCTACAATTTCTAGGAAGCTATTGTATTATGCTGGTGACTTTCACTACAGTGAAAAGCCCTGCATCAGGCTGCAGGGCTGTCAGAGGTCTTTCGAGACTAGATGTGCCAACAAGGAAAACATATAATGAGAGATGAAATGACTAGTGTAGTATCTTGAAGGAGCTCATTTTCCTTTTCTGAAAAGAAATTTTCTTCTGTATTTGAAATACTATTGCAGCGTAGCTGTTTGGCAGCTTGGCTTGTTCTCATGTTATGAGAATGATGCTAATAATTCCTATTGACTGCTGTGACCTCTGCTGGAGGGAAAAGAGTCCATTTCCTTGTAGCCCTTCTTCTCACAGCCTGGTAGCATATTCTTAATTTATTTATTTACTACCTGTTTGTTCCCTGCAGCAAATTTCCCTGTCTGCCAGGTGGCTGAAGTAATTTACATACTTCGTCATTTATCTCTTGTCATAAATGTAGTTCAAAAACAAATATCTGATGAAATTTTTGACCTAATAGGCCTTCAGTTCTATGGGTGTATGCTTTGTATTCTTTGTGGGGCTTAATTTAACTTTGCCTATGAATGTCCTAACGTTTATGTCCACAGTTACATTTCTGTATTTGTACAACACGTCTTGCTCCGAGCGTTCAGAGATGTCAATGTGTAAGTCTAGATTGCATCACCTTTCTGAGTGCGTACACTGACTCTGCAGTCAGATCTACTTAGTTTGAAGGCTGCTGTTGCAGTTCTGCCTCTGTTTAGCTGGAAACTACTGACAGTGAAGCCACTTCAGAATAACAAATCTTTGGCTTCAGACTGTGAGAATATTTTCACTTTATGCTCCAGTTCACTAATTAGATTCCTCTTTAAGAAGATGCATGTTCAGTATCATTGTTTTGGGAACATTAATAGGTTTGGGTGTTTTTCTTTGTTGGGTGGAGAGCTTTTTGGGGAGTTTGATTTGTTTTGGGATTTGTTATTATTTTGTTTGGTTGGTTGGTTTTTTTTTACATGGAGGACTTTTTGCTGTATCTAAAGCAGGCATGTCATTGGCTTCAGATCAAGAACTGCCTTTCTGTGCTGGCTCTGCCCCAGAGCGGTTGTGGTGTGGAGCAGCAGTGAGCACACCTGTGCAATGTTTTTGCAGGGACTCCAAGCAGTACATTGTAGCCCTGTTGTGTCAAACAGCCCAAACTTTTTGAGCTCTGACCCAAAAAAGCATGACTCAGAGTTCTGCTTGCTAGCTCTCAGCAGCCTAGGAGGAGCTTACTAGAGACACACATAGGCCCACGTGGTGTTTGTTCTCTGCACATTTGTGGGCAGTGTTGTTGTGTTTTGGTTGTAAAAGCAGCCCCCTCAGATGGGGAAACAGGTCAGCAGAGTGCCAGGTTTTGGGTGTGAGTGGGAGGCTTTCAGGGAGGAGTGTGAAATGGAGTTAGTTGCAGCCTTGGAGTCTCTGCGTGCTCCTTTCTGGTGGTGAAATGGCGTCTTTCTGTGCCAGCTTAGCTGCCTGTGGTGAGACACGCACACAAACCAGGTGTTGGAGTCACAGCTGTGACACTGGCAGAAGAGAAAAATAGCTGGGAGGGACAAGCCACAGGATTCATGTGATGCCTTAGGTTTGTGTGTGTGGGAGGGAGGGAGCTCAGAGTTTGCTGTTTCTGTCATGTCTCTGGGGGCTGGAGAGGCATCAAGAGTTGATGCAGAATGAAGCATGAATAGAAGAGTCCTAAAGCGGAAAGTTCTGGGAAAAGGGAAAGCATCTGCAGGGCATAAAGGAATTTGGGAGGAATAACATACGAAAACATCTAGATAAGCATAGTTTTTTTTCCCCTTCACTTTAGCCTGTGTTCTAGTAAACAGCACAGAGGAATCAAACCCAATATTTCAGAAGGTTAAAATCTAAAAAACTACTGTATTGGGCAAAACCAAAAGGGTTCCATAAGTGGTGTTGAAAGTCTGATTGTGTTTTGCTGTTTGCATTATTTAAAGTTAGATATCCTTTAGTATCTTAATAGACCTTTGCTGTTCAGAGAGGCTGTGTCTGCATCTCCATCTTCTCTTGCTCCTGGCCAGGCAGATTTTACCAGGCTTGCTTCTTCATGTCTAAAGCTTTGAAGCTTAGTGAGGGAAAGCAGCTTGAACTCTTGGCGACTACCATGACCATGATGTTGCACTTGGAGAGGAATTTAAAAACCTGAAGACTGTGGTTCTCATCTTTATTCATAGACAGGAATTGATTTTAAAAGAATTTCTATGCTATTGAAATTAAAGTTATAAAAGCAATCTCCAGAAGTGGAAACAAATATAACAGTTAAAAAAAATTAATAAATTTTGAAAAATAGATAAGTCTTAGAAATCCAAACTTTAGAATCTGTTTTGGGGTTTTTGTGACTTTTTTTCTATAAAACCTTTATCCTTATTCCAGGGAACAGTGGAATTTGAACACAGTGATATTTACATAGTGAAGTGGCAGTTATTTCCTTTTCCTGTAAGATTGATTTAATTAATATTTCTATTATCTGGGAAAAAAAGTCTACCTGCCTGCTTGACATCTCCTCGTTTCCTCTTAAAAGCTTCTGAAGACCTTGTGACAAAAGGCAGTCTTTTAAGAATCCTAGCAACCACTTATGGATTATAAGATTCATTCTACCATGAACTTCAGTACAATAGAAGAAATACAATGGTTGGTGAAATCAGAATGGTGATGCTTAAAATACATCACCTCCACTGCTTTTTTGGGGAGTGGGGCTCTTCCTGTAAAGCCAGTCTCCAACAATCATACTGAGACAGCACTCTTTGTGTAGAGTATTTAGTTATTCCTTGATATTCACATGAGTACTTCCCCGTATGTAGAAATCTGAAATGCTACCGAGAGGAGGAGTCCCTACTGCATCCACAGGAACAGACTGTGATTGCATTTCTATGGCTGGTGAAAACCTGAAATGCTGATGGATGCACAAGAGTTTGGATCACCTGTTCTTAGTGTGATACTAAAATATCTAGATGGCAGCCAGTGTGAGTTTAGTAGTGCCAGCAGTGCAACTTTAAAGTGTCTTTTAAGAGCAAAGGGTTTGGATTTTTAAATTATTATTTGCAGCATTTTCTGTTGGTGTGTTGTGATGTTAAAGACCAAGGTATGCAATCACTAAGACTCCAGTGCTGCCCACTTTTCTCCAAATTGCACCTCTATGGGAGTAGTCCAAGGAAGAGGGATGACTTTCTTCTTGATGGGGGATGACTGAATTTCTGCATAATCACTGCAATATTCCTTAGTTTGTGTTATAGTTTGAAGAAATACTTCCATAGGTCCCATCTCATAACAAGCAGTTGTGGCTATCTTGACTTCCAAAACTGCTTGTGTATTTCCAGAATGAAGGGGTAGCATTCCTTGTGTTTAGTTGTAGAGTTTGCATCTGTTGATTTGTGTGGTTTGGTTTGTTTTATGTTTTGGTTTTGTTTATTTGGTTTTTTGGTTTGGTTTGGTGTTGTTGCTGTTCTTTGTGTGTTTTGTTTTTGATTGTGGGTTTTTTTGGTGTTTTTTTTGTTTGTTTTGGGTTTTTTTGTGTTGTTTCTGTTTTGTTTTGGTTTTTTTTTAATTTTTTTTTTGTTTGGGTTTTGGGTTTTTAAAATTTTTTTTCCCGTTTTGGGATAGAGTTGGAAAGAATACAGCCTAATTTGCTTTGGTTCACCTGCCAAAAATGTTCCAGTTGGAGGCTTTCTTCTCTAGAGGGTGGGGGGAATGTTAGTGAAAAAGCCTGATTGTTTAGTAATTTTCTGCCTATTAATCTGTAGGAGTCAATTCCCTTTTTAACAAGGACAGCAAACATTTATTTCATTATTTTTACAGTAGGTTCAATTTAAGCTAACCTCACTTGCCACTCCACTCCAGGAAAGTGGGCCTGAAAGATAGATTTGCCCATCCCTTCCTTAAACACCTGTCTTCTGCAATCTGGACAATTAAGTTTAGTGCTTAACGTCTCAAGTGTTACTATGGCTTGAATGAACTGGTACTGGACTTGCAGCTTCTAGTTAGTTACCATTGCTTTAGGGCAGGAGATTTGACATCTTCCAAAACTGAATGTTGAACTGTAGTTTGACAATTGGACTTGTCAGGGATAACATGTTTTATGTCCAGTTCTCAGGCAATGACAGGTTGGTTTATGTTTTCCCCCCTCACTGTATAGTGCATTAAATAAAGTCGTACTATCGCCTTCCTTTCCTCATAAGATTAATTTCTGGCTTCAGCAGCAGAAAGGTCTTTTGTGGTGACTTTTAAAGAAGTATCTGATTGGAGTTAGTTAGCTTTGTGGCATCTATTAAAACTGAGTTTCAGTTATAGACTAGCAATAATCAACGTGTCAGAAATTATGACCCTGAACCTTAAGCTGTTAGCTAGGACTTCAGCAAGCATGACATGTGATAATGAGTACTGAAGGAAAAAGTAATTACTGGTTCTTGAATTTTATTTATGAGAAGGATTGCATGGAGCAACCTGACTTGAACCTGCAGGCTTTCACTTTTGTTTCTATTAATACTGTTTGGTGTTTTCTTTATGTTATCTGAATCATAGCTGATGGGGGGGGATATCAATATCATTTGCTTGTATTGCATCAGATGTCTAAATCCCACTAATGTCTGTATTAGATTTGTTTCTATTATATTACAGCTAAAATGCAAATCAGTAGATTTGACTATAGCTTTTTTCTTTTTAATTTTTGTTCTTCATTTTACTTTAAGTTGTATCTTGGATTAAATCCACTTTAAGAAATACGGAAGATGTTCATTTTCCAGATGATGGGCTGTCAAACCATTTAGGCTTGGTAGTGGGTAGTATTAAATGAATTTTTGTAATATTTCTAATGTGGGGAAAATACGCTACATTCTGTAAGGCTAAATTTTCAACTTCATGGTAGCAAATCTGCAATAACTTTTTAATGCTGCTAAGCCATTTATATTATCTCTTGATGGAACTGAGTAATAGATAAAACTGTCCCAACAGGAAGGCTAAGATTTTTAGCACCTGCTTCATCTTCTGTGTTTAGGCATAAAACAAATTCTGATTCTTTTTATAGCAGTGTACTGGAAGAAGGGGTTTAGAACAAATCATGTGTTGTGGTGACACCCGGTATCTTTCCTCCATCATGTGGAAACAAAAAGAGCATGTTTTGACTGTATGGTCTCAATAGTGCCAAGCAGGAATGGAGAAGGAGTTCAGGATGGTATTCATGTTGGGGAATGAAATAAATGCATGGACTGGAAACTGAGATTTGGTTAAACTGATTTGGTGATATGGAGGATATATGCATATGTAGGGGTGACTTCTTAACCTGGTTTCCGAAGGGGGAAAAAAAGCTTATATAATTTTGCTTCCTGTTTCTGTGCCTGTCACACATTTTAACTCATTGTCAAATGTGTTTCAAGCTGGCCAGATGGGTGGTGATCTCAGTGGTCCTAAAATAGTCTACCGCAGCCTTTAGCCAGGAGGACCTATGATCCCTTCCCCAGCACTTGTCTCTGACCCGCTCGGGAAGCAGAGGGGCAGTAGGCGCTTGCCTGTGGCCCCAGGCAGCTGCCATGTGGCCGAGCAGCCGGTGCCCATACGGGGCTGGATTAGCCCCAGGTTGCAGTGCTTGCACTCTCTCTCTCTCTCCCCCAGCTATCAGATCAAATTAACCTTGGTAGGTGACCCCTACCAGCTTTTAGGTATTGGACTGGGGGGAGGCTGGCAGATGCACACACAGAAGGCTCCATTGCTGTTCATGGCTGTTTGCCTGGGCTTCGTCGTCAGAGGAGTGTGGATGATCTCTGCTGGGGGGACGGCAGGCCGGACACCTCTCCTCACTGATTCAGGCCCATCCATCCTACGAAGATGCCATGACAAGTGCGAGTGGTTTGTGACTTCACCCACTGTGGGACAGGGCATGCTGTTTGCCAGCCAGATCAGTCATCTGGGGAGGGCTGCTGCTTGCCTGGAGCCTGGATCCATGGTGCTGCAGAGAGGCTGCCACAGCTTATCTGGCTTTCTGACTGCTTCCTTGGCAGCTCATCTAGACAGGCATCAGTGAAGTGGCCAGGAAAAGCTTTCAGCAGATTGAAGGTGACTGCAGGGCTCTGGGGGCAGAGGTAAGAAGGACAGGTGTCTGAGTGGCAGGCTCCTCAGTCCTCCCATGTAAGATGTGAAAACTTACTGAGAGCTCAAGAAAAAATAATCCTATTGTGCAAGAAGACTGGGGACTTTTAAATAAGACCCACTTGACAAGGAACTGCTTTGGGAACTAAAATTCAGAAAGGCATAATGCAAAAAGGGGAGCCAAAACCAGCTAAAGTAACAAGGAGGGATCTCTAAAGTAGATTGATAGCAAAGGGAAGTTTGGGAAAGGTGTAAATTCACTGATGAATAGAAGAAACCAGCTATTATATAATGGTACAGAGGCACTAAATGCTTTATTGGCCTCAGGGGAAAGTTCCCCTGCCTCTGTATTTCCCAGAATTTTTTTGAACAGCCAATATCTGGAGAGCAACTAGTTAGTGGCCACTTAAAGGAGCTGGATATATCCAGAAAAGTGGGACTGGAGGGGAGCTTCTGAGAGTACAAAGAGCTGGAAGACATGAGACCACTACAAAAAGCCTACAGCTGGGGGAGGTCCTCAGTAAAAGAGAAAAGCCTGATGTGTTATCTGTGTCTAAGAAAGACAAGGAGGAGCGTCAAGGTAACTATAGGCTGCACAGCTTCACCTCGTGGCCTGGAAAGATCATGGAGTATATTCTTATTTCCAAACACATAAAGAACAAGACAACAACCAGAAACAGTCAGCATGGATTTAGCAAGGGCAAATTGTGCTTGGCTTCCCTTATTGCTGCTTTGGCTGAAATGACTTGCTGCAGGGGTGAGGGCAAGCAGTAGATCTCTTGAATTCAGTAGTGCTTTTGTCACTGTAGTGCTTTTGTCACTGTCTTCCACAGAGGTTTCATTTGGAAGCTGAAGTGGTATGGTCTAGGCAAGTGGAATTTTAGATGGGTTGAAGATCAGCTGCTGAAAGGTTAGTGGTGCTTTACAATTGGTCCTTAACAAGCAGGGTGCTCTAGGGAGTGATGCTGAGGCTGACACTGTTAGAGTTTTCATCAACATCCTGGGTCATGAAGCAAGAGGTACTTTGTGAATATTTTCAGATTTACTAAATCTCATTGGTAGAGCTTCAATCCAAATAGACCACTTGATGCAAATTAAGCCCATGTGTTATACTGAATTGAGCAAGAGCCTTGAATCATTGCAAATAAGATAAACAAGGCACTGGGCTGCACTAGAAGCAGTACCTCAAGGACTGTTTTTATCTCCTGTATTTAGTGTCTGTAAGGCTGTCTAGAATACTCCATTCAGTTTTGGAGGCACTGCACTTCAAGAGGTAGGCGGAAAAGTTGAAGAAGGACCATTTGGAGGTCTAGCAAAAGGTGAGAGGCTGTGGGTGTGAGGGAGAGGCTGACAGATTTGACCTTGCATAGTCCAGAAAAGAGGAATCTGAAGAACAGTCCAGTAGCATCCTAAAACTTCTTGAAGGGCATTTACAAAGATCTTAAAGCTGATTTCTTTTCTTTTGCCATCAGTGACAGATGGCAAAAAGACAGATGTAATGGCACAAATTGTAACTTGGGTTTGAACAGTAGGGAGAAAGTTTTATCTGCAGGGACAAAGCAGCCCTGGAAGAGGCTGTGCATGGAAGTGGTTTAATCTCTGTCCTCAGAGGAATTTGTAACTCGTTTGAACAAAACTGTGACTGACTTCATCTGCTGTTAGCAATGGTTTCCACCTGGGCAGAAGTTCATCCCAGCCAGCACTTCTTTGACTCTGTGAAGTCTCAGAGACACAGAGGATGTGGAGACAGTTTGGTTCACGTATGGTGCAAAAAGATGTAAGAAACTAATTTCATTCAGCAGAATGCTTTGATGGACCACTTGGTGGTTTGTTGGGGTATTTTATATGGTGTCATCATCCCAGATTTCACAGGTGACTGGGAAAAGAACTTCTTCACTCTGTGTCTTTTAAAATGCTTTAAGATATACAAAGGGATAGTTACTCCAGTACCAATATGCACCCCATACAGAGTGCATCTCTAGTCACTGTTACCACTTGAGCTGAGATAAAGCAGCACAGTATTTTTACATCTGAGCTTTAATTGGAAAAGTTTACATTCACTTTTTAATTGAAGATGTGCATACTTTTAACACAGGTAGATTGAAAACTGAATGTTGCCCATGTATTCTGAGTTCATCTTTGCTCTTCTGTCAACATAGATTAGATAAGGGTCCAAAAGAGTGCCCCATTTGATAAGTGATGTCTGGATTCAGGGAACCTGATGGAAGCATATATAATTCCTAGGCTGACTGCCTCTCACTGTGCGACTGCTTAGTCTCGTGGTCTGCTGTAAAGAGAGCTTTTTGGGTTCAATTGAATGATTGTCAATACTAGTATTTTTATATACTTTATCTTTGGGAGGCTGAGGAGGTAGTCTGAAAGTAAAGTATTGCTGTCTTTTTGTCCTTGTTCATGTTTTGGATCAATCTGCACAGAGTGCTGTCTCTGTGGGGTTGCATGCTTGTAATCAAATTTTTACTGTCCTGCTTATTTTTCTTTCTAACTCCTCATATCTTCACGAAAAGCACTCTTTGTGCACAAGAAATGGTTGGGTGTATGCCAGTACAACATGAGCCAAATAAATAGAGATTTTCCCTTTAAAAGATTAAACAAACTGCAGAACTTCCTATCAGTTTATCGGACTTCTTATTTAATCTCATCACAATGCATGAAGTCTGTTTACTGCGGTAGCTTTTATTAGAGGTTATGCAAATTTTGTGTTAAATCCCATCAGTAATAATCAAGATTTTCCTAGCTAGTTAGTTATATTGCTTGGATTTTCTGAAGCCATTTTTTAATAGCTGGGGAGTGAGGAGTGTCTGAAATACTCATTTTGAGGTATGCCTAAACTGTAGTCACACCTTTTAAAATACCACTGAACTAGTTAGTCTGGTTGACAGTAATAATGCAGTTGGTTCAAAATCATATGCTGCTATCATTCATGTGGTTATTGTTACAGGAATGGCGTTACTTAGAGGCTCAAGGAATACACAAGTGATGTAGCAAGAAGCCTAACATGCAGGCATGTGGTGTGCAGGTTCTATGAGCTCTGCACATGTAGTTTATGGCCCTGGACTGGGAGGTGTGATGTGTATGCACTGGCCAGATGCACTTTGTATCCCCATAACCTGGGGACTTGGGGAAAGTTTTTTTCTCTCTGTATTTGCTTCTAGAATGCTGAAGGGAAATGTGAAATACAGGCATACCCCATTCACAGGTGGTTTTGCTGTACCATTCATCCTTGCACCATGAGACCAAAGCTGTGCCTGTCTGGGAAGTGTTTCTATCTTGGGTGTATCTGCATGAAGTATAATTACCCTTCTGAATGCAGGATTGATAGTCCTAAAATAGACTCAGGATCTGACCTGAAATTTAACTGGAAACTATAAATGTATGTGTTTAGATGTGTTATTAGTGCATGATGTCTGAAGTCCCAAACAGCTGCAAAATTTGATGTTTTAAATTATCTCTGTTTATTTTTTGAGCTGTATGCCTAATGACAGAATTTGTAATGCTGACATGGCAGCTCAGACTGTGTGTTGCTAATATTTTTAATTACTCTGCTTCTGCAACCAAGAAGGATGACAGCTCATATCTATTTCAGTGGTGATTTGTTTAATTTTGGTGTAATGTCTTTATGAATCAACTTATTTTGCAAAGCTCAAAATTGTCAGATAACAGTGGTTCTGATTTGCAGTGGCTTTATTTTTTAATTGTTGTTCTTGTTTGTGTAGGAAGCTGAAGGAAAGCATTGTCAACTTTGAAAACTAGGGTTATCAATCTTCTGTAGAAGGTCTTTCTGAAAAGCTGATTTTTTTTCAGTTTCTCATATATCAGATGTAAACCAAAACTAAAATGTTATGTGTTCTAGTACCAAACCAGCATTGATTATCTTAACAATTGTCTGTTGAATACTGTTGCATGAACTATTAGTAAAATTGGTCCACACATAGCAGTGGTTGCTACGACAACTTGCAAGGAAGTTGCAAGGCACAGTATGCCTGATGACTATCTGTATTGAGGAAAGAAAGATGTAATTTGATTTTAAGCTTAGGTTTTCATGTATAAATGCTTCTGAGAGATAGGCTGGTTTTCTGCTTTTCCTTTTCGATTTAACCATCCTGTTGTAATTCATAAATAAGACTCAGTAATGTCTCAGTTATAAATGTCTAAATCACTAAAGATCTTCAGTTTTAGAAAGAAATTTGATTTGTGATCTTCTGCTACAGTAAGGTGTTTGTCAAGGTGTTTGTCTGTTGCAGTATAATGATTTTACTTGTGTAGCAAAATTGTGTTATTTCTATGAACTTGCGTTCAGTGCTTTAGCTTCAGATGCATGTGGCTGGTTTCAGTATTCACACATTAAAATAATGGAATTACTCTGAGTTTGAGGTTAATGATTTAAAACATCCAAATTTGCAGCTGAATAATCTGGAATGATGTAGTCCATCTTGGACTTCATGTTCTGGTTGCATTTTGCATTTTTGAAGTGATGTACCAGTTTCAGCACTTTTCTTGGGTAGTTATTTGATGTTACCGTCTTATGAACATGGATTAAAGATGCATTTTATTAATAATTAAATCTTTACTTGGTAAGATCTTTATGCATAACATCAGCTTTTACAGTTGTCATGGTTTATGATCCTCAGGTTTTGTTGCAAGTGTCAGAAGGTTCAGAGGATTGGCAGCACTGTACAGCCAGAATGCACAGAGAATCATTTTGTTCTCACTTGTGCTTGTTATCTGCCTGGCATTGTACCTAAGTGCCTGCCAAGGACAATTAACTCTAGTGAAGTCCATAGAAGGAACTGAATTTGAACCTCCTCTGACTCCTACAATGACTTTTTAGTTTTGATTAATATTTTTATAATTTAAAAAATTGGAAATAGGAGATCTGTATAGAAGATGGTCACTGCATACAATAAAATTTGTGAAGTTCAGGCTTTTCTATCCTAAACACTGGAGTAGAACTGCCTGTTGTCTACAAAAGGAATAATGAATTTCAGCAAATAGAGAATTATTTTCTGATTTTATTCCTGCCCACATCAAGGAACTAAAAGTTCTTTAAGGTCCCTTCCAACCCAAACCATTTTACGATTCTGTGATTTTCCTCAGTTCATGTCCTTTTTCATATGTGTTCCTGTGTTTGAAACTGGAGTTTGAACTCTGACTTATTTTACTGGGTAGAGGTCGATTGTTATCCTGGGGTAGTCACTTGGGTGCCCTGTGGCTTTATTTTCACAATTTTTGCTGAATGAAGAGCAGCAGTCTTTGAAAACAACGCAGACAAGATCTGGAGGATAAGAATGCAGAGATGCAAACAACAGGTTTTAAGCACACAAGAGGAACTGGGTTGCTGCATGATGACTTCTACAAGACAGCAATACAAAAACATGTATTCATACTCTGCTGTCTCTTCCTTGGGTTACACACATCAGCATTGCCTGGCTTAGCAGTTGTTACTAATGCCACCTAATATATTTTACAGACATAATATTGAGTGCATGTATGCAGAAATTCATATGTTTATGTAGATTGTAAGTCTGTAGTAATAATAAAGCACATTTTCAACTGTTTAGAAAATAGGGTTTTTTCACCCTACAATAGGGACAAAAAAAATCTTCCTTTTTTGTCTTGTCTAATTTAGATATTTTACCTTTCCTTCCTTCATTAATCCTTATGAGTATGGAAAAAACTAATTACTTCAGTGAGCTAATTCTGACTAAATCCTGCGATGAAGAACAGCATGTGAAACTGCTTGTGCCCTTCTATTACTCAGGCCTGCAAGAGAAAAAGAAAAAAAAAAGAGCATATATATCATGGATTATATTTTGCTTCAGGCATTTTCTGACCTACTGTATTATGATTTGGCATTTACATAAAAAAATTAAAAGCTATTTGGGTTCTTACCAAATACATTTTATAAAAATGGAAAACACCAGTAATTCAGACTGTAGAATAGCTTTAGATGGATGATTATTCTGAAGATTTTAATAGTCCAATAAGAACCTAATCTAATTACATGTTGAAATGAAGTTAAATATTTTCCAAACAGATTACGGAAAGGGAATTGCATCTGTCAGTGCAACAGCACCCTTCCTTCTCAGTGAGCACACACATTTAGAACCTATGTAATTTTGACTAAACAAAGATGTCCCAAAGGAAATAGATATAACCAGATAATGATGATATCCATGTTGCCCACTTAACGAGAGTTTCACCAACCACAATGCAAAGTCTTGTTAGAGTAGCTGTAAGGGCCAGTTACCCCTTTGTTTCCCAGTTACAGCTTCTGCAAGACATTTAATGGGTTCAAGCCAAGTCCTGATTGGATTGAAAGGTGGCCTAACTATCACAAATAGGGCTATGTTTGGGACAGTTGCAGGAACATTGGCTGGTCCCTTTGAGCTCTCAGCATGAGGCTGAGAATGATCCCAGAGTCACTTTTGCTAGGTGATGGAGCCTCCAAAGCAATTTGGTGCCTTGAAGCAGATCTTGAAGGACAAAGGGCTGCAAGAGCTGTCTGGGATTGGTTCCATCATCCTTTCAGACCCTAAATGAAGAGGACTGGAAGCAGCAATTCAGGTCAGAACTTTTTGGTTACAAGATATGTCTAGATACAGCATCTGACTTTCAAATGGGTGTGATCTCCTTGAACTTGTTACTTCTTTGGCAATTTTAGTACCTGAAGCCCACACTCCCCACCAAGGGGAATAGGTGAGCATACTTGCTGGCTATTCAGCTTGTATTTATTTAAATCTATTATTTAAATATACTATTTATATAAGATAGGTGATTCTGCTGCCCAAAAGGGACTAAATGAGATACTTGAAGGTAGGGTTAGGGTTAAGCCATCAGTATATTGCTCTCTCCACATCTCTCCAACTATATTCATAAAATAAACATTCACACCTATCAAGAACTGAGTTCTGCAAGATTTTATTTTGAATATGGAAAAAAAAGGCTAAGCTTTTCTCCCATCTGAGTATGAAGTACAAGTTAGGAAAAGGCTGGGGAAGAAACTACAGCAAGAATGAGTGCAACCTTCCCTCTGCATTTGTATACCACTCTCCTGATCCTTTGCTTCTGATTTAATTTTGTGTTATTACACTTTGGATAGTTATAGTTTACACAGTGGGAATGAAAATTTGTTTTGTTCTGTGCCTGAAATGGCCTAAGGGTGTGCTTTGACAAGATGCTGAGAATTGCTGATCCACATTCAGCAGGTGCAGGTAGAGCTGGTTTGGTGCTTTCATGCTCAGCTCTGGCTCAGCACCCAAAGTGCCATCAACACCGCAGGACTTTTGATGAATGAATTTATGAATTTCTCTGATATCTGTGTTCTGAAGGTATCATGAGAAGGACTGCTGAAATTGAGCGTGTGCATTTCAGACAGGGAGATGTGAGGGCAGGAAGGGAGATGAGAATAGTTCTCTTCAGGTGCCCAAATTTTTGCATTAAGAAAATGGAGTTTAAAAGATCTGCAACCCTGATGGATTGGTTAAATGCACTATATTACCAATGTTCTTTAAATACTAAGGTAAGAAATAGCCTTTTCTCCATGCTTTATGCATAATTTTTCAAAATAGATCTTGGAGAGAAGCACATTTTTCTGAAAATTCTCTTTTTTTTTGTTGTTTATCTTCCCTCTGTCCCGGAAAATAAAATGGGAATGAGAACACAATTAACTTTCTGTTCTTTTTTTTCTTTTTCCATTTTACCAATGTTCTAAGATTTTGGCTACTAAAATGGCATCTGCGGCTCAAAAAATTAGAGAAAAAGGAGGAGAATTGTGGAGCACAAGGAAAGGGGAAGCCTTTCTTTGCCTCATGTGACCAAAGGAAAAATACGACTTTCTACTCTTCACTGGTTAACTACAAGTTTTTCTTAAAGCTACTTGTGTAGGATCTACCTTTTTCTTTAAAGTTTCAGAAATTTAAGATAAGGGAATGAGATAGAAGATTCAAAGAGGATCTTCCAGCCTGTGATTTTGTGCCTTCATCTAAATTTATAGTTATGCATTTGTAGGCTTTATATTCCTAAAATTTTTATGTTTGTTTCAGTTAAGTCCTTTCTGAAGAACCCCCATAGAATAGATGAACTTTTCTGAGTTAGTAATACTTTTGGGAGGGTAACTTTCTGTATGCAAGTCATACGGATCGATAGACTGTTGCCAATGTCACCATGAAGGTACATTTTACCATTGATATACAAAAACTAAGAAATCTATTATCTTCACTGTACTTGTTTGATAAGCCTACTGTATTGCTTCTGTTCAGCATCTACCAAAGGTATTGCAATAGGTGTATTAATAGAGCAAAATAATTTTATTAATACTAATTTAAAAAATGTTTCCACACTATCTGTCATGAGTGTCATTAATCTTAATATCTAAATACTCAAGTATCTGTATTACTTATTAGTCTGTTCTCATGTTTTGATTTACCTATGCAGAAGAATTAGTAATTTAACCAAATACCTTTATTAAGGAATAAGGAGTCAGAGTATGTCAGTGTAGAAAAAAGTAGTGGAATTATCAAAAAATACTGACATCTGTTGTTTTATTTTAGCCATACTTGTGTTCTGAAAATTTTGTTGTTTTGATTATTTTAAAGAAGTAAGATACCACAGTTAACCTACTGGCATCTAAATTGTGTGCCATCAAAGCTGCATTTATTCTTTTCCCGTGCCTTTGTGAAGAGTGAACTCACTTTGTGTGGTTAACAGTTCCATTTGGGCTAGGTCTTTGTGTTTCTTAATGGCATGTATCACCTTTGACATTCCTTTAGTGTTAGAAATTTGCCGCCTCCCTACTGCTGCAGGTAGCTCAGGAACTGCTGTAGAGGGCAGTTCCCTGCCTGTGGCCCAGTGAGTGTGCTGGTATGTATGTACTCTGCTCAGTGGAGTAGTTTCTGCTTCACCAATTGACCCTAGCCCCTTGGTGATCCCATTTTATTGCAGAATTCTGAAGTACACATTTATGTCCATTTTTAGTAGGGCTCTCAATGATGACCAAGGTGTCTGTTCTGCCACAGGAGAGATGCCTGAGGAGGCTGATTTCTTTTGTTGAAGGAAGGACTTTGGACACAGCCATAACTGACAAAGTGGCTGAAGAATGTCCTTTCTCTCCAATGTAAGCTTTGGCTTCTTGGGAAAGGGTTTCAGGAAGGTATTTTCCTTGAAAAGGGAGAACGCAGTGAAAAAAATGCCCGTGAGATTAAGGTTGGTGTTCTTTCTTGGTCTCTTCTGACAGATGTTCCTGCTGTCACCCATAGCCAGGTGTTTAGCAGAATTGCTGACTGCAGACCCAAGAAACATCTTAAAAAGCACCTACTGAGATATTTTTAAATTATCTGGGCCTGGGGAGCAAAACAAGAGAAGTTCACAGAGACAGATAAAAGATTCTTTTTATTCTAGTCTGACTCTATCATGAATGGATCCAGATTAGAATAAAGTAGTAAATAAAGAAAGCAAATATGTTCATAGTCATGCAGAAATGGAAATGGTGTAAGATGGGCAAGTTTTTTTTTATGTGCAGTTTAGCCTCTGTTTTTGCATTTCATAGAAAAATGTTCCCCAGCCCCTAACTGAGGGCCAAACAGGACTTCAGATATTCTGTTAATCATTGAATTATAGAATTTGCTGAGTTGGAAGGGACTATCAGGGTCATTAAGTCCAGTTCCTGGGCCTGTACAGGACATCCCAAGAGCCCCACCATGTGCCTGAGAGCATTGTCCAAATGCTTCTTGAACTCTGTCAGGCTTGCTGCTGTGATGACTTCCCTGGGGAGCCTGTTCCAGTGCCCAACCACCCTCAAAATGAAAAACTTTTTCCTGATATTCAACCTAAACCTCCCCTGTCTCAGCTTCAGGCCATTTCCTCAAGTCGTGTCACTTATCTCAAGAGTGAAGGGATCTGTACTTGCCCCTCCACTTCCTCGTGAGGATGTTGAAGACAACAGTGAGGGCACCCCTTGGTACTAAGAGTATATAAATTCACATGTTCATACTATAGAATCATTTAGTACAACAACAAACCCAGTCCACCACTAAACTGTGTTCCTGAGCAGTTCATCATTAACTTAGATACTAGTGCAGATACCCCGTGTGCAGATGTGTATTGTATACCCAGAGAAGTGCAGGCATGGGCTGCAGATTCTCACATCTTATTAAATATGTATTAGTCATGAATACTGAGATTTTTAGTTTTAAATGAAAGCAGTGGATCAACCCATTATTATCTAAACTGCTTACAAAGTAAAACCACATTTTCTTTCATTGACAAATGGCAGTATTAAGACTGTTCCATTTGCAATTAGTACTTTTCTATGTCATTCTTCAAAACTGACTAATTGAAGAAGAAATGCTGGACACTGCAAGATACAGACAATATCTCTGGAACTCTGGCATTTCCTGCTTAAAAAGTGCTGCCATTGGTGTAACAAGGAAAAGTTAATGCATTTAGGCATGCTTGATTGCTGTTTTTGTTTAATGATGTTCAGTGTACATGTGAGTTAAAAAGAGAGAAAAAAATCTTGTATTTGTGACTGTCTTAAAGGTTTTCCTACTTTCAAAACTTCCTGTTAAAAGTTTTTGATATTGCAAACTGATAGCAAACAATCAAACACAAAATTCTCCTGTATCGTTGGAAAAGCACCTTTTTATATCCTTAAAAAGAAGACAAAAAAGTAAACATGAAAAAGTAGGTCCTAAGTAGAAACCTAACAGAATCCAAGACCCCCTATATAGAATAAATGGATAGTTCTTTTCCAATTAGTTGAGTTTTTTAATAGATTTAGGTTAAAGAAGAAGTACAAGAAAAATAATAAAGAATCCCAAAATGACCTGTTGGCTCAATTGCTGGGGAGCAGTGATAATTCTAAAATTATGTGCCACTAATCTTGCTTTTTGACATTTAAATTGTCTTTCCTTTTGGGGCATGAAAATTCATTGTTTTCCTTTAACTTCTCTGTGAGAAAGTGGAGAGGAGTAGCATTGAGTGCTGGCACGCTTGAGAGAGCTGGGGAGCAGTTGTGGAGCAGTAATCTATCTTGCATATTGCAATATCTAAGTGGGTAATGATGATTAATGCGCAGCAGGATGCTGTGTGCTGTAGAGATGATGCCTCTTCTGTTCGATATGTATGCAGACTGAGTCCTGCAAAAGCTGTAAGAAAGTCAGGACAATTTGCTTTGGCACAGCCTCGTTAGCACCAAGATTTCTTACATGCAGGTTGTGTGCTGCTAGCATACTGGTATTTTTTAAATTAATTTTGGTTGTTTGGACCCTTGATTTGCTCCTTTTTTTGCTAGAAAGTGACCGATGCTTTGAAAAGTAATTTTGGGGGTTTTTTGTTTGTTTGGGATTTGAGGGAAGTGTGGTGTGGGGGGTTAAATATGGAATGGAGAGAGCTGGGAAACTGCTGCAGCTATGTGGGTTAATCCCCAGTCTAAATGTAACTCGATCACATTCAAACATGACTCATTTGAAAAGAGGGAAGGCTAGACTGTGTGAATGATCTGTTGTTCTGGCTTTTTTAACTGCACCTGTATGCATCTAATTCTCTCCAGCATGAAGGGTCACAGTTGCAAGTACACGTGCAGTCTGTCTAAAGTGCTTTAATGTGTACATGTAGCTGGAGGGATTAGTTGAAAGAGGACGTGTCTGCAAAATGAAGTTTTTAGGAGAAATCTTTGCCCCTCAAAAAGCAGACTTTATGATGTTTTATCGTGTTGAACATGGGAGCCTCTCTCTGTGAAGAGCTAAAGAAGCTGGAGCCAGCTGTGGAAGGAGCCAGCTGAAGTCCTTGAGTGGGGAACCCAACATGATGCAGGAGCCTGGCCTAGGTGGGGAGGCTTCTGTGAAGTTACTGCATGATATCATGATCCCTGTGACAATATACAGTGTTCGGCTTTGAATTTACTCTGGTGAGGACCATCAGTGGGACTGGAACTTTGAAATGTTGCCATACTGTGCTATTGCTCCAGATTGCAGACACTCAGCAAAGATAATTTAGTAGTCTGTACCGCTGCAAGCTAATGCATGAGTTACCTGATGGTGAGAAATGGTCACTTTTAGGAAGTGTTTTAAGTGAAAATAGTTTTTCTCTTGATGTCTCTAAACTGTGGAAGAAAATAAGTGCAGCAGCTACATGACAAGAGCACCCTGTTAATTTGCAATAGCTAAGGTAGGAATAACAGCCTGATGGGATTTGCTGCTTGCAATAAATATTCAAATTTGTTTAATATCAAACAGCCTGAGGACGAGGTATTCAGTATTTGACTGTTTGAGAAAATTATTCCATACTGTCAGTAAGATAAGTAACACCTTATTGCACTGTGTGGATTACAGATTGGCTGTTTTAAAATCACTTAAGGAATACAATGATCAAATAGTCAACTATTTTTAAAGTTGACTGGGGAAATTTTGAGGCTGTTTAGGCTGTTCTGTAAAACCAGATTATTAATAGTGGTAATATGAAAAACTTATCATTTTTGTGTATTTTACCTTTCTGCACCTTAAAATATAATTATATTGGTAAGTACTAAACTGAATCCATTTATTATATTCTTTCTGTAAAACCTTTACTTTGAACTACCACATTTTGACATAATTCCATTAACAGTGTGGAACACAATGTGGCATCAAACTGCCACAAACTGAAAACTGGCTAACTAGTAATTTTCAAAATAATAACAAGAATGCAGTGTTGGAGGGGGGCAAGTGGTGTGTCCCCAAGAAATACCCTGCTGGGTAGCCTTGGCTGAGGGAGCTTGCTAGCACTGGCGTGGCAGAACATGAGAAGTCCCAGATGTGACAAGCTGTCCTCGTGCAGGCTGTCATACCTGGGTGGCCTTGGCGTCCCAGCACTCTGATTGCAATGAGATATGCTTTTGCACAGCAGGCACAATTACCTCCATTTTGGAATGAAGCGTGTTGAGCGCTCTTATTTCATCTACTGAAGCCCTTATTTCATCATACGAAGCCCAAAGGGACCTTTAGCCCTTGTACTTTTATCTGCTTGCTGCAGGCTGTTCAAACAGGCTGTTCTCCGACTGTGTCCCCTAACGTGTGACTGAGACCTGCCTGTTTCAGAAGCGTATTTGTTCTTTGCATTCTTGAGAGATGCCATGGCTCTCGTACTGCTTTTACTCTTGTATTATAGATGAATGTGAATACCTTCTCTCCTTCCTTTATATGAATTTGTCTGACTTCAGTGTCAACTTTTGTCTCTTTGTTCTCTTGCGCTGTGAGACTGAAGTGCCTTTTCCAGACCTGCTCTTACTTTGCATTTGAGTCACATGCATCTGCCGTTTGTTTGTGAATCCAGTCACAGAGTCCAAGTCTCACAGACCAGCTGCTTCTCTCTTTTCTGTGGATACTGTTTATGGCTCTCTGCTGTATCTCTTGGAATGTGGAGACTCAAGCTACACCCCACATTTCAGCATTGATCTCAGCTCTTCCCTCTGTAACTGTGGGTCACTCTTCCCTTTTGGTACACCTGGGCCTTGCAGTCATACTCATGAGCTCGTTTTGTGGGGAGGTTCATGTGGAGCTCCTGTTCTGCTGCTGCTGCTGCCCACAGAAGGTCTTTTTCCAACACTGTTCTCTATGTCAGACTTTAATTCATCATCCCCAGATGCATTAGTTTGTGTATATAATTTAAGATTTCAGTCAACTGTTTAAAAATTGTAGCCAGCAGGTTGAGAGAAGTGATTCTGCCCCTCTGTCAGCTCTCATGAGACCTCACCTGAAGTTCTGTATCCAGCTCTGGCATCCTCAGCACAGGAAAGACATGGATCTGTTGGAGAAAGTCCAGAGGAGGACCACGAAGATGATCAAGGGCTGGAGCACCTCTCTTATGAGGACAGTTTGAGAGGGTTGGAGTTGTTCAGCCTGGGGAAGAGAAGGCACTGGGTTGACTGCAGCCTTCCAGTTCCTGAAGGGAGCTACAAGAGAGCTGGAGAGGGACTTTTTACAAGGGCATGTAGTGACAGGACAAGGGGGAATGGTTTTGAGCTGAAGGAGGATAGATTTAGAGTAGATATATGGAAGGAATTCTTTACAGTGAGTGTGGTGAGGCACTGGAACAGTTGCTCAGAAAACCTGTGGACTTCCTATCCCTGAAAGTGTTAAAGGCCAGGCTGGATGGGGCTTTAAACAATCTGGTGTAGTGGAAGTGTCCCTGCCCATGGCAGTGGAGTTGGAACTAGGTGATCTTTAGGTTCCCTTCCGACCCAGACCATTCTGTTATTCTGTGATTGTATTAAAAAGCTTGGTTTAAATGGCCAAAATAGCTGAATTTCTTTCTTCTGCCTTGACCATCTCTTTTTAGCTACTTCATCCATTGCTTTCTCATCCAATATTTACATCAGACCTTTGTACCCTTAGATCTGTGAGGTACCTCTGCTTGAAACACATTGTGGTATAAACCAAGAATTGAAACTGGTTTTTTATTGTTTTGTTTCCACTGAACCCAGTCAGTGCTAAGGGAGTGAGATGATAGTTCAGTGATTAATTTGGCTTTATTTTTTATAGTGAATTCCTAAGTGAAAGCAGTCTGGAGATCCTTTTGGTAAAGAACTGGTTATTTTTCTCCTAAAATTTAATTTTCTTCTTGTACGCACACACCTACACATGCACAATTAAAGTTTTGTACAGATTACAAAGGTAATTTTTAGACAGAATTTTCAAAGTTTTAACATTTTAATTTTTTGGTAAACAAAAAAACCTCATGTTATCATATAAATGAGGGTTTTCCAAAATAACTCAACATTTTTTCTGGAAGGCTTGTGAAAATGAAAACTATTTTCAGGCTTATGTAATGGGAACAATACAATTAAAATTAGATGAGTATATTCTTTTTTTAATGTTTCAACATGGTATATTTTTAGTTTTCTATACATTTTTTAAATACTTCCATGTTTCTCTCTGTAGAAAATATCAACAACACTCTAATTAATTGTTCTACTGTGTAAAGAAGAGTAGGTTTTTTATATATGAGCAGCACCAAACTGCTACTATATATTTACAGAAAATCAATGAGAAAAATCTAGCTAGAATATTGTCACTTCCCAAAGGAAGTAAAATTTAATTTTCACCACTCAAAATGTCAGCTTGATGAATGTATGTAAGACCACATATACCAAACTGCAGAGTTCATTATACTAATAGAAATTACAGAGTTATCATTATGTTAATTGCATAATGCCTAATAAAATAAATTTGACAGACCTTAATAATTTGGCTTTATTTGAAAAAGTGATTATTTCCAGTAGCTCCTGGGTATTAAAATCATACTTACCTGTTCAATGCTCTCTAAAGTGCCCTTGAGGGGCTCAACTCAAGCATTTGTCTATTCTATGTCTTCATTTCCTTTTCCATAGGTGAAAATTTTAATTCCTTCTAAGTATTTCTCTGTAAAATATACTCATATTTTTAGTCTTACTGCTTTGTCCTTTTTTGGCTTAAAATATTTGTTAATGAGTTTTTATTTTGGTTTTGTTTGGTTTTTTTTTCCTTCCAGAATTTGTAGAGTATATAGAAAATACACATTTTGTCACTTAAAGCGTTTCAGTTTACTGTTCAGTACTTTTTCTCCTCACATGCATCTCTTGGCATCTGACAACTGAGAGGTTTTCTCCTGTGAGTTGGATGCCCTCCCAAAACCAGGAGAGAGGCAGGAGCTTGCTGCCACTGACATACCATTCATGTTGCCCTGTCCAAGCAGTGATGGTTTGGCCAGCACAGCTTCTCAATTTCTCTCATCTCCCTTATGGCCCTCCTTGGTGGAATGGGATGCAGGCTTATCTTCTCCCAAAGCAGGGCTGGCTCTGGACCAGGCTGCTCAGGGCTTGGACGAGTTGAAGTTGAAAAATCCAGGGATGGAGATGGCACAACCCATTAAGTTTACCTGCTCAGCTACCTTGCTGTCATCACAGGGAAACACTTTCTTTCACCTGCTGGAATGCGGTCTGATGTGTGCTGTGCACAATCCCTTATCTTGACCTCTGTCTGAGCTCTTGTACTGTTTGTACATCTCAGGAGCTGCAGGATGCCTTTGCTACCAAGACACAGTGCACACCATCGGGTCCTCCAGGTCATTGATATGGATCTTACAGGTCTCAGGACAGACCCCTGCAGTTCTCCCTCCACTTGGTGCTGCTCCCTGAGTGGGCTAAAACTCACTCAGACCGTGAGCATCCAACCAGCGTCTTACCTGCCTGGTTTAGTTGAGCTCCAGTCTTTTCTCTTTCCCAGCCATCTCTCTAAAGATTGTGTAAATTCTTAATAGCAATTATAGTTGTGCTGCTTTCCCTCCCCCACCCCTCTTTTTTTCCTGAAAACAGAGCCTGTACATTGCAAAGCAGAGAGAATGGGAGTGATGTAGTAACCTAAGATTTACTCAAGGGTTTTCTATTCTGTGGCTCCCAGACTTGTCTTCCTCAAAACATGAACCATTAGTTGCCATAGATTAAGTAGGATAATTAAGTTCTTTCTGGGAAGACAAATCACTGTGATCACTCTTAAGATACTGCATTGCTCAGTTGAACTTCTGAAGCTATAATGGAGTTTAACAGCTTTTATCTCCACAGTGTGTTCTTTTAAGCAGATATCACACAGGCTTTACTGAAGTGGTACTTGGCATTCCTTTTGTTTTGGTTATCTGCTGTTGGATTCCTGTGTTTTGTGTTGAGGAGATGGAGAAAGCTGTGAAAGGCTCTGAGATGACATGAACTCACCCATCAGCTTGAGAGAAATGCTGTAATTTCTGGGTTTTGACATTTTTGACAGTACAGACTTGCGTGCTACTGACACAGTGCCTTTGAATAGGTGAGGAAAGGATGGATTTGGTTCTGTTTCTTTAATGCCTGTTATGATTGTTGCATTGGTGTTGAAAAAATATAAATGGTCATGCTCTCATTTCACGATTTTCCTCATTTCTTGAGGAAATGACAATATAAAAACACTCTGGTTCCATTACAAGAAGTAATGGCAATAATTTAGTCGACTGTAGAAGTCAGAAAAAAATTTATTATGAAAACCAAGAGAAAGAAAGCCTAACGTTTGTACAGTGGTAAATGTTGAATAAGGGTTAGATTTATACAGGGTTAAATAATTTTGTCAACACATTAGCTATAAGGATAGATGTACTGCTCAGATCAGGAGGACCAACCAGCAGCCTGCGAGCAAGTTATGAAGGCAGAACTGAGCATTTTACTGATGCATGTACCTGCAGAATGACAGATTATAGTAATAAATTGAGAAAGGGGAGCTTTGGACTGGATATGAGGAAAGAAAGCTTTATCATAAGGATAATTAAGCAGTGAAGCAACTTGCCCAGAGGCTGTGCAGTTTCCATTGTTTGATGTGTTCAAGACCAAATGCAATAAAGGCCTGAGGGGAAACCTGGTTTGACCTTACCTTGGCCAGCAAGTTGAACTAGAGACATCCATATATCCCTTACAACCTGAATTACTCTCTGGGATAAGAGTCTTGTTTATGCAAGATTCATGGGGGCCTGGATTTAAACTGCATGGACATTTGGCCTGGGTGAGTTCTGCAGTTTATGCCCTTTGAAAAGACCAGTGGCTCCACAGACTTTTGTCATCTTTTCCACCATGTTTAATAGATGCCATTTTTAACCAGCCTGGGTGTACCTGAGGTTGGATTTTTAACTTCAGGGTCAGAATTTGATTGTGCCTCTCCAAAGGGTAGTTCAGCTCAAACCCATTTGGTGCCAGAGACTAAAACTCTGGTTGCTGGATTTATAGTCACAAATTTACTAAAGAAGTGAGACCTATATGTGATTACTGGGCAGTGAAATGAAGCAGTGTCTGGGTAGCCAGAGGATGACAGCAGTTTCATGTTGGGCCTGTTCTGAAGGTGTTGCAAGGAAAGCTCAGGATTTGCAGGCTTTGCTGTGTTTGAGAAGCTCACGTAGGAGGATGTGGTGCACGTACAGGAAATACTGCTCCTCCCTCCCTGCTTTAAAAAAAAAAAGTTTGTTTGTTTTTACTCAAAAAAATACAGCATCTCTAGGTATCAGGATCCAAGCCTTAGAGATAGGAGGCCCTGCAACATTCAGTAGATTCAAACAGTATGTTCAAACAAGCAGTACAGCTAAGTACATGAGGAATTAATTGAACTGAGTGAATTTGTAGAAGTGAATTATGCTGAGACCTGTAGCTGCTCAATATTGACAGTGATTTACTTTGATAGACTTTAAACTGTTATGTAATGGTTAGCCTCAGCATATGATATATAGCAAAACCATTAGTCATTATTACAAGGGATAATTTCATGTTGAATGCTAAGGCAGTTCATTTGATTCTCAGGTGGTATCTGTTGTTGTAAATTTAGAATTCATTCTGTATGCTTTTGTTTCATTGGTTTTACACATCTCTTTCTCCATATTAGCCATGTCACAGGCTACATTTTCACTTCTTTTCCAGGTTTCCTTCATTGTTAATTTTAAGTACAGCCTTGTGCTCACTCGCTCCTGCCAGTCTTTCTGCATAATTTCCCCCCTTCTATTATATTTCCCAGTGTCTAGAGATGTGAAAGTAGCAAGTTATTTAGGTAAGTTTGTCATCATTCAGAACAAAGAATTTGTTGACAAGAGAAAACAAACTCCAGATGCCGTCATTGTCTGTGAAATTTGTAATTCTCAGGACTTTTATTGTAAAGTTATCGTGGATCTTTTGTCATTATTACTATTGTTAAAAATACATTTTTCCACTGCCATCAGACAGGCTTCCTCAGTTTTTTTTGTATCCAATTCTCATGCTGCTTTTTATGTTGCAGGAGCCACTTCTTTATACCTGTTTTGTTTTGATACTTGTCTTGGTTCATATTCTAAAAGAAAATATTCTTTTGCCCCTGATAATTTCATCCCAAAATTATATGCCTCTAAGATATGAAGCACAACTTACCCACTTAGTGCACATGCTTCGTGGATTATGGTACCTGTCTTGATTTGAGGGAAGGATCCTGTACTTTGACATTTTTAAATTTTGTATCCTTGAAACAGTTCTGTTTTATCTTGCAGAGCTGGAGGTTTATATGTAGAAGGAGCCAGGGTGGTGGGAAAAGTATGAGTTTGGGGAATTCCATAATTAGGACCCAGAGTTAACCCTGCTTCGGTGAGGACAGTTTACTGAAAGCTTTGGACTTAGGAATTAGGGTTTCATTGTTTACACTGCCATCAGTCTGTGTCCTCATTCTGACTCTTTGCAGGCAACATCTTTGCCCCGCTGAGTTTTAAATACCTCCTGAACTGAGCAGTGTTGGGATCTGACCCATGACGAGACTGAAATTTTCAAAGACAAGGAGGGCAGGACAGACTCTGTGGTTTGGGAGGTCACTGGTGACCAGCAGCACATTTTTTTTGGCAAGGGGGCTGAATGTGCAGGCAGTTACTAGTGAAATACATAGGTTTGCATATGCATGTGCTCTCACAAAACCAGACTGCTTTAAACTGAGATTTAACCTGAGAAATTTTATCTTTCTCATAACGTGAAGCATTTCAGAACAGGGAATCAGATTTTTGCAATCTGGTTAAGGTCATGGTGCCATCTTCATGCTACAGTTTTGATTTTACTAGAACATAGAGTTTTGTTTGGCTTATGGGCGGACACATTTCCTTTGAGCTGTGTAAAAGCTTACATGGTGGTTTTTAGTTAAAAGACTGCCAGCAGCTAGTTCACATTTTTAATTTTTTTTTCTCTTTTGGTAGTTGTGTGAATTGCGAATTGCTCTGAGGAAAATATAAATGGGTTTTGAATAAATTAGAACTATCATTCTGGCTTAAGGAAATGGAGAAACATAGTCTGTAATTGTAAAGCATTTGCAGGTCACAGAAGAGCTTGTTCCTGATCATCAAGTCTTCTTGCACAATATAGATGCAAATGGCTCGTTGTATTCCTAAGTAATATGGAACTTCATTTTAAAAACCTTTCAAGAGTGAGAATTACAGTTCATCTGATTATTGATATATTCCAACTCTACATCTTAAAACTTAGTTCTTTTCTGAAAATATGTTAATCCCTTCTCTAGAAATTCTTGCTTTGTGGCAAAGGTTTTTTACATTGTAACAGTTGTCTTGCCTAGTGGCTTGATGATGCTGCATCCTCCACCGGTTTCTTCTTGACTGTCTGCCCTCCCCTTTTCAAAGGCAATCAGTCTGCCTGCTTTTGTTATTCATTTTGAGCTTTTCCATTTTTCTTGATGGGATGTGGTATAGCATTAAAAAAAAAAAATCTTTTAAATTGCCACTGATAAGAAGGGAAGTTACTAACTCTAAGAAAGGACTACTTTGTGGCCTTCCTGTAGGCGCTTCAAAGTGCATTCAGGTGCAGTTGGCATTGGCATAGACTTTCTGGTCAAACTAAAGCAGATGCCATGATTGCAGCTGTCATGGAAATAGGCATGGTTGCATTGCCCCATTTAGTCTGTGTAAATGCAATTATATATACTTCTGACTATGAAGGCAAATCACAATTCAGAGTGCTGGAACAAAATAATTACATAATTTGATGCTTGCTTTTTATTATTTCTTCATTATTTGTGCTTGTGATGTTGGGATTTGTCACATTAATTGTTCTTGCAGCAGTAAGCATGGCTTTAATTGATGTTCTCAAAGTGCATCCAAATATTTTGAAAATTGCCAAGCATTCTCTCCTTCATAGTCACTGGGTTTTATTTTTAAATTAACTAAAACTTAGAGCAAGTTTACTAAATATCTTATGCCTTTTTGTTTTTAAATTTTTCTCTTTCAAGACCTAAGATTGAATTTTCAGTATCCTGCAAGAAGTTTGTAATTAAGAAGAAAGGTTATTTTTCCCCTCTTGCAGAATGTAAATGCTTAATTTCGTTTTTGAATGCTTAATTCACAGGTCTAATGTACTGAATTTGTAGTAATAGGTCTCATTTGATGAAGCTTTCTGAGAACTATTTTATACATGGGCAAGGGCAATGACGTGAAGCTCCTAGGTGTGAGTCCCAGCTCATTAAATGGATGCCTTGGAATCCTAGCTGGGCTATTAATTTTTCATGTATTTATACAGTATAAATGATTAATGTGTGCTTCTGCACTAGAGTCTAAGATTTTGAAATGGGGAATAACAGATGACGCAGCATACTTTCAGCTGTGAAAATATTTCCCGGGGGAGCACTGAAACCTGAAAAAAGAGTGAGCAGACCAAACGAAGAGTTAAATTAAAGAAAATGCTTTAGGTTCTTGTCATTTGAAAACAGGTAACAAATATTGTAACTTCCCATTAACGTTATATTGTTACCTACAGATCTAGGAAAACCTCGGTATTTAATGTCACGTCAGATAAGATACTTTAAAAAGTATCTTAAATAAAGTATAGGTGGGGTTATTTAGTTAGTTAGTCTTTGCATTCAAATGAGTTTCAATAAGAATTTACGCAGCTGGTAGCAGAGGAGTTACTTTACCAGTAGTTCCCTGCTGGGAGTTATTTTAGCAGGAGTTCTTTGCTCCCATTGCCTTTGTGGAGATGCTGTTAGGTCTCTGCCAGTTGAGATGGTGCAGGGAAGCAGCAGGAAGAGCTGTGTCTGATAGAAGTTTGCTCCACTTGCAGGCTTCTGAGGCATGGACCATGAAATACACACACGCAGAGGGCCAGAAGCCAAAGGCTGCAAAAAAAAGAGATAGCAAGGACTAGGATGTGCTAGGGGATGGGTTGTGCTCTTGTGCCATTCATTTTCCACTGCTGATGGCAGTAGAAAGTCCTGCAGTTCAGAGGTATGTGAAGTCCATGACTAATGCAAAGGGTACAAATTTGTTTGTTTCACAAAGCCATTACAGTAAAGTTCCTTTCATTTGCTTAGCCCTTTACTGTTGTTTCAGATGTTTATGTTTTTAGAAAATCACAGTGTGATTTTTACATGTTGTGAGGCCCCTCTCAACTATACCTCCTGTGAAAAACTTATTAGATGATACAGGCTGAATGACGTTAGATAACACCAGGCCTGAAAATTATTCTTGCACTTTATTGGAAACTGCATCGACTCCTGATTTGAGAAAGGCTTTCTGCTAACACCAATTTATTTGGCTGCATTGTTTCTGCGGGAGGTGTGTGCTCTGCTGTTATGTTTGCTTGTAGAACATTTTTACTCTTTCAGCTTTTTTTTCGGTTCTAACATGACAAAATACAGAAACTTGATTAAAAAATTAGAAACTATCATGCACTTAGAAAATACTGTCACTGGTCTCCTGACTTTCTTATTAGAGGTTCTCTTGAGATGCTTCTCAACATTGGGTAAACTAAAGAGTTTCCTCAGCCATGTGCTTCTGGAGTGCTGCCTTGGAGAGTGGAGCCTCTTGGAAGCTGTTGGAGCCAAGTGGGAAACTCAGTAGTGTGTTACCTCCAAAAACTGAATTATATTGATAGTGTAAGAGGTTTGCAACCTTGCTTTCTGTCATCAAGGCTTCCTTCCTTTTGAGGGGCTCTTGGGAAATGCATCTTCCTTTCTGTCCTGTTTGGTAGTAACTCCTCTTCTGCTTCTTTCTTCAGTGCACTTTCTGGGAGTCCCTGAATTGCAACTGTAGCATAGAGTAGTTTCATACACACACGGGCACAAATCTGTCTTATACTACTCTGTACAAAATATGTCTACTCTATGTACCTAATATGTATCTGTTATTTATATTTCATTGGACTGAACTTCAGAATCACAGGAATGGTTGAGGCTGGAAGGGATCTCTGGAGGTCACCTTGTCTAATCCTTTTCTCAGGCAGGGCAACCTAGAGCTGGTGGCCCAGGACTGCGTCCATCCACCCAGATCCATCCATCTCAAAGGATGCAGCCTCCATCATATCTCCATGTGAATGAAATCTAATTTGCCCTTTTAGGATATTTCAGTACTAATGAAGTATTTGGGATGCATCTAGATCAGTAAATGTTTTCTTTGATATGTGCAGTAAATCCCAAATTGGATCCATTGTAAGGCTGCTGTGATATGTTACACACAGAAGACATGGGGACTGGCTGAGTATAAGCTGCTGAACTGTGTTTCGTGGCTGTGTCAGGGGGTTTGTTGGATGGGAAGGGTGACATGATGACGGGCTGTGGGGAGGGCTCAGCACCTGTGGGGGCGGCTGTGAGGGAGGTGAGTTAGCTGTGTAAAGGAAATGCAGGTCTCTCCCCATCTCTGAGACTGTATCATTCTACTCCTGTCCCCAGTCCCCCTTCTCAGGACCTGCAGGTGTCCTGTCTTCCACTGTCCACCCCCTGACCTAGGTAGATGTGGCCCATGGATGCCATTCCAGGAGCTAGACACGGGCTTGGGGCAGCCCTTGAGTAGCTCTGCTCCTACCCACAGGGTACCATACCACTGGTAGCTCCTCATTGTGTGGGGTGCTGAGAGTGCAGCCCACAGACTTGGAAAGCTTCCAAGTAAATTTTATCCTCCTTTTCGTTTCTCTCCTGATCCTTGCCAGATTTGTGGTCTTAGGCCATAGAAAGAAGTTGGAGAATTACTTGGGTTTTGCTTAGCTTAAGTAAGGCCCTCAGGAGAAAATACAGATGAAGATGCCTTGGTGTGGTACACAGGGTTGTTTTCTCTTCTGGAAATAGAGAGGTGGGGAGTTGCCACAAGATGCTGCTCCTGACTGGCACAGAAAGCTTTTGGGGCATCTTGCCACTTAATTTCTCCATGCTGCAATCTTCCCACCTATGATGTAGGTGTAAACAAATTTGCATTAGCAAGTGTTTTGTGAGGTTGAATATTTTGAGGTAGCTAAGCTGTTTTGGGATCCTCACAGTGAAATCATAGTATAAAGGGCAAATAAATAATTATAATTTGACCACTTTATTTTTCAAGACAGCTTTTTCCTAAGCTAAGTAAACTTCAAAGCTGACATGTCATAAGGAAATAAAAGATGACTGAAAGCTAAGGAGTTTATTGAGCCAAACTCTGATTAATTAACTGAATTAGTATGAAGTAATGGCAAAATATTGCCACACTTGTAATTACTTCTTTAAAAACATGAACAATTACAAAATTGATGTTAAAAGTAAGATTTTTACCATAGAATCTCTTTGTATGATTTACATTTCTTTTTAGGAAAATAACTAGTGCCCAGAATGTGATAAAAATGTATTATTATTATTATTAATGCTTAAAATACCACAAGATTGAGTAAAATTTCTAGTGTGTGGGTTTTATTTTCCCATATTCATATAAGTTAATTTTACAAATAGAATAAAAATGCATATTTACTAGTCATGCATATTAAAATTATTTCTCCTATGAGAAGTTTGGCTTTTTTGAGGATTCTTTGAGATGTGGGCACGAACTTATCAATCATATGTTGCTTCAGTGATAAGCAGGTGTATATTGAATAAATGTTTTGCTTGGACTGGCTACAGTAGAAAATTAAAATACACTGAGTAAATGAATAAGGAAAGTGCAAAGAATAAAATTATTACCATTTTCACAAAGTTAAAATTTTTGCAAAATTATTCCGGTGGAAGCTAAGGAGCCATCTTTTCCTGGCAATACAAAATTTCCCACTGACCTTTTAATTTGACTATCAAGATATAAAATTAGCCTGATTGAGACAGGTGATTAAGTCTCCAATTTCATTTCAGATGGAAAAAAAACCCCAGGCTGTGCAGCAGAGTCCGAGGAACCATCCTCTGGTGCTCTGTGTGTGGTCATTGTTTTTTCAATCAGCTTTTTAGCTGCAGTGTGTGCCCTGCTTCTTCTTCGATGTGCTGGAGGGAAGCTGGCTATGCTGTGTGAGAGGAATGTAGCCACTTTCAGCTGTGGGTTCATTAACAGGTTTTTTTTTTCAGTTACAACATGACTAAATACAAATTTCTGGTACAAGTTACTAGTAACGATAGCAGTCAGATGCAGGCTACCGTATATATTCTTTTCTGTCTGTGCAAGAATGAGAAGCAAGGTGTTGATAACAGCATGTCAACTTAATATTCATGGGGGAAAAGTGTGTAGAACCTGCAAGAACTGGCTGCTGTGCACAGAATCTCTGTCTGATGATATTATTGGAGATGTCATTTTATGGTACTGCTTAACAGGAGTTTTCATAGAGATGGCTAGGTCTGCAAAAGAGAAGGAAAATGCTAAGAGTCAGTGAGGTTTTACTGATTGCTTACTGTGCAGAGGTAGTATTGAATGCTATATGATTGTCCAATTTAAGGACTAAATAGATAGTTCCAAGCAGAAATTAGGTGGTGCACACATCAAGAAAATAAATGTTAGTCTCTCACAGTAGATGAGCTTTAAACAGCCTCTGCTCTTCTGAATATTTGCACATTATATCTTAGTGCTAGACAAATGCATTTGCTATTTCTCCATTATTATTATTATGATGTGATTGTACAAAAAGCTGTCTGGATTTTATAGCCTCTGACTGCTGCCAGCTCTCTTTGAATTAGCTCTGTCATTTCTATCATATGTTACTTGAGTAGAGGATTCTCAAGTACTGTAGTCTCTCAGGACTATTTCTTGTTGCCCTCTCCCAGTATTCCCTGCAGATGATAGAGATGCTGTACCTGTAGGAGGCTTTTAGGGTTATTTTTCCTCTGACAGAGGTTATTTTTCCTGTGACAGAGCTTTTGCTGTAATAATGCTGTATTTATACTCCATGGTGATCACAGTCAGAACATCAGTGTTAGTTTTGTGTCTCAACCTCTATGGAGAGGGCCCATCTCTGTGTTGCAGATTAATTCCCAGAGCTAATTAAACCGCATGAAACATGTTTTTCAAGCCCAGCAAAGCTACTACGATTGAAGATAGAATTGCTTCAGCTGAGTGACATAGCTGAAACTTGTGAAGCATCCAGCATCTGTGAGCACTCTGTCTTTTGTGGTTTGGGAGCAGATTCATCCCTGTTTTTCAAGAAAGGGGCTGTAGGAAAGCAGTATGCATTTGGTGAATTATACGTATTCCCTGAGGTGCTGGGGTGGCAGTGGTTGACGAGAAAGACTATTCAAGTGTGGATCAGAGTCAATGCCTGAAATCTTCCAGTGGTTTGAAAAATGTCTCTGTCAAAAGGTTCTTGTCCCATTCAATTCCTATGGCTTTGCTTTTCAAAACAAGTCAGTATGAGTGTAAATGCTAAGGCTTTCATACTCACAACGGCATCCTTTTGAAGCATAGACGGTATTTGTATAACCTCTGCTAGATATTTAACGTTAATTTTGCAGAGTACACAGGTAGCTATCAGCATATAGGGAGTTGGTAATGCTTGCAGACTAATTGCTTAAAAATGGATTCACATCATCCGTGAAAAACGCTAATAATTCATTTAGCGGAAAGCTCAATGCACATGATCCTTCAAAACTGTCTAATGACTCAAGGCCTTCTTTGAATTTTAACTGTTTTTTTCTTAACCAAGTAAGGATCTTAGATAATATGCTCATCTTGCATAATTGCTTTATTGCAAGAGAAGTATTCCTGAAGGATGTTCTTTTCTTTTGTTACTTCAGCTTTCAGAGTAATCCTATTTCTGCCTCTATAGTGAAAATAGTATAGAGGACTGTTTTCTTATGACATTGACAAGACATGACTTTATTTGGCCTAGAGAAAAAGCCTTATTTGCTCCTTCTGAAAAGGTAATACTAATTGCAGACGCTGATGTATTCTTCCCTCCTACATTCTTGTATTCAGTCAAAACTGAATATATTTTCACATGAGACCTGCAGAATCTGCTGTTCTTAATTTCAGGCTACAAAAACCAGTGCTCTGCAGCCTCAGTTCACCTTGCTAGTGAGCTTCTCTTCATGAATATACTTTATTCAGCTCTCTGAGCAGGAAGGTTTAAGAGCACTTCATCTGTCTTTGAAAACTTTCAGCAATAGTTTTGATTCCTGTTTGCTTTGCTATGAGGTAGCATTAACTTCCATATTTGAACTACAAGGTTCATGAGTTGCTAATGTGAAACAAAATAAAGACCCACATACCCATGATGAGTTTTAACCCTGGGAGTCTAGTCTTTGTAGAATCCCCTCAGTGAGTGGAGAGGACGTGGTAGCTCCTCTAGCAAAAAACAAAAGTGTTCCACCTTCCTCTGCTGGCTTGCTCCTGGAAGAAACTTCAGTCTGTCCATTGAGAGCAGAGGAAACATCATGAGATTACAGTCTTAAGGCTACTTCTTTGTAAGGCTAGTTTCCCAAAGAATTGCTTAATAGTTAAAACAGATGTAAGAGAATATTTTAATAGCTCATGGTCAAATCAGTGTGCTGGATGTATACCTGCATGCTGATTGTTGTATTGAAAATGCAACATACTTCATCCAAAAGAAATTGCTTGTGTTAAACAACCATATTACTACAACTCAGAAAAATATAACACATGAACAGCCAGCCTACCTTTTCTTACACAGGCTTCAGCTAAGATTGAACTAAAGCTATGACTGTAGAATAGGTTTCATCAAAAGCAAAAAAACAGCAGTCATTTTTTTTGGTTCTCTAAAATATCCTCATAATAGAATAACCTGTTGTCATCTGAGGAATGTATATTCAAAACTTGTGTATTACCAGAAGAACGTGGGAATCTATATTGTAAAAATTTCTGATGTTTTCTTGCTCTTTATTAAAAAAAAAAAGCAGTATGGTGTTTTAAGATGTGTTGAGTTATTCACGTAGACATATTAAACAAAGACCGTTGGCTTTTCATCATACAATTTTGATAATTACTGTTGGTTTATATTTTTCTAAAAAAAAAAAGCAGTGTCTTTGAAGCCCAGAGCTGTATTTTCTATATTATTATTTTTTCCTTTAGTTGCTGTCCTATAGAAAATCCTGTATCATTGCCAATGTATTCCAGGTTCTGCACCTCAAGTGAAAAAGAAGCTGAGATTTCTGTGTATTACAAGGGGGTTTTATATAGCATTTCATTAATAAGGAAAGAGTGTATAATGACACGTTGCATTAATTTGGCAAATTGCATTCCTCAGTGGTGACGCACTGGAGATCATCTAGAACACCCATTAAAGAAAATTTCATAACTCTAGAAATTAGGAAGTTGTTCCTTTTGCTAGAACTTTCATTAGAACCAGAAAAAAAGTTAAGCTGTCCCAAAATAAATTAGATCTTTTTGATACAAGACAATAACATCAAACAAGTATGTGAAGTGAAAGCTTCCTAGGGAAAAATACTTTCATTCATATTAGTTGTAGCATTTGAAAGGCCTGAACTTCTTGAAGCATCATCTTGCCATGATGAATTATTTGGCAGTATAGAAATGTAGCCTTATTAAACAGTTTATAGCATTGGGGTTTTTTATATTTTACTGTGAAAATAGTAATGTATATATAGTTGAGAAGTTTGGTTATTTGCCTGAGTAAGTTTCTTCTAGATTGTGAATGCATTATGCCATTGATGAAGAGACATTTGAATTTGCACTGTATAGGTCAATTTGTTTCAGGCTGATATTTTTCCCTTGTCTCACTGTAATCCCATTATCTCAATTTTTCTTCTCCCACAGATGATGGAGAACTGAGTGAGTATAATATTGTAAATAAGCGTTCTTCATAAGAACTTGATTTTAATGCAATTTTTGTAAGATGGTGGATGGAAGCCAAGAAAGTATTTTATTTCTTCTCTTTCCACAAAATCTAATGTGTTATAATTTAGTGTCCCAACTGAAGTAGCAGCCTAAGCTGTGGGTGTTGTGCAGTACATACCTGATCTCTCTTCTCTCCATTGCTCTGACCTGGATAATGAACAAGTTATTCTTCATCCCCATAACTACCAAATATGCCAGGTATTAATGCCTAGCAGTAAGTACCCATATTTCATTCAAGGCTAATGTGCCAGCTTTCAAACTCAGAGATGCCAGATGTCTTAATAATTGGGGGTCTTGTTTTTTTCTGATGGCAGAGTTAAAGATGGAAAGGAAGTATGATGGGTTTGTCTGTGCTGCTCTTGATCAGTGCAATGGTTCATTCAATAAACAGTGTCTAGACACGAGACTGCCCTTTTATTTGGGCTTTGTATTCCTTTTTTTGTTTAATTTAAAATACTTAGCATGAAATGATAGTATTTTGCTTGGAATGTTTTTTGACCAATTTCAGGGTAAAAGATAATGTAGGACATATCTGAATAAAGAACATTTTTGATAAAAAAAAAAGTGTAAAAATGCTTGAGACTCAGCTAAAGGACGTTGCATTGTCTCGACACAGTGCTTGGTTTATTTTCATGGCCATTACATTACTTTGTTCAAATTTAGTGAAAAATAGCAAAGAATAGGTACAGACTGAGGCATAAGGTCTATTATAATCCTCTGAATTTTTACAGTAATATTAGAGCAGGAAGGGATAACTAGTGCAAGAACATTATGAAAGCTTTACAATGTATTGACAAGTTTTTTTGCAAAAAAGAAGAGTAAACTTACAATTTTTATCCAGATGCATTAGTGCTGTCAATACCATCTTTCTTGAAAATATTTACTATGCTTAAAATATAAAATGACATTATAAAAAGTGACTGGAAATCCACAAGCTTCTATTTTTCTGTGTAATGGGTAGTGTTTGTGTATTGACATTAAGGGCTTCATTATGCTATATAATGAAATTCAAAGTCACTTGGCTTCCAGCTGGTTTGCTTTGTACAAGGTAGAATTTAATCCTGTGGCTTTGTCTGATTTCTAGGCAGAAAGTAATTTAGAAAAATTTGGGCTTGCATGGCAGATCCTGAAGAGTTTGAAAAAAGTCTGACATTAATGTTTGGATGATCATTTTCTGGTGGCATGAGAAGGGTATGGGCAAGGTCTATTCTGTCCTTCAAAACAAGCAGACTGCTGGTAGCCCTTGGATAAAGTTTGGCAGTGTGGGAACAAGCAATCCTGGGATTCTTCAGTGCAGCCTCTAAAATTTTCTTACAGGTTATATGGAGAGGAAGATTGCTAGTCCATGAGTATGGTGTTTATATTTGAAGCCATTCTATAACTCTGTGCCTAGAAGAAGGAAGAATCTGAACTGAAATGTCTGTAGCATTGCTCAGCAAGAGTTACGATATACAAAATAGCTTGAGATTTGAAAGTTCATTGAACGAGTATTTTCTTCCTCTTCCACTATCATATCCTCTCTACATGTTCCCTGTCTAAGGGTTTTGCTTGGCAAAGATTAGTCAAGCCTATTTCTTTTTGGCAGCATAGTGGAACTTCAATTTGTCTTCCATTTTTCTCATTTATTCCCTTTTGAGTGGTCCATACTCTAATTGGGAAATAATCATTCTGCCTACTAATCACTGTTTTTTTCATGCTTCCCCTGGAGCCAACTACTAATTCTGGGAGCCAAACAATTTTTCAGATGTGCAGTTGTTAAATTTTAACTCAGATTAGATCTAAAGCAAAGACTGGACTATTTTCCTTAGATCTATGCTGCCCTACCTTAAGAATGTCTTAAATAATCTTATCTTCTTTATGTTTAAGCTGTCATGAATCACCTGGTAAGGTTTGTGAACTATTTTGATCTTTTAATTTTACTTCTTATGCAGTTAAAAATTTTGCATTCATTGATTTCTTCACAAAGCCTGTATTTTCTGTTTTACCTCTGGTTTTTTTTATTGACTTACAGGTTTGATTTTATGTCTTGAGTTGATTCCCTAATTACATGTTTTATATTGATAAAATGTGTCCCCTATTTTTCATTTTAATTCATCTAGTGATCCCATCCAGCCACTGACCCTCATTGCACTGTTTTCTCAATAGACAGAGATCTGACATACAAGTTTCTTTAGGAATGCATTTTTACTTTAAATTAAAAAAGAAGGGGTGAGGGGGAAGCTGTGGGCCCTGCTACTTCTTTATCCCTTCTTAAATCGATCTCCTTTTGGTTTTCATTTTAAATGTAAGAAGGTATCTGGTAGGATGCAAAATAATTAGGTGCTTTAGAACTTTCGAAGTTCTTGTAAGTGATTATTTCATTATCATTTCTTTATTTTATCTGAGATGCATCTATCTGCTGAAGGTCACAACACCTGCCACCCTAAACTCCTATGGAGGGTGTCAGGGATGCATTATAAGTCAAATCAATTTGTAATGTGGAGGGAGTTTGTAATTTCTCTTCCACTGTCTAACTCTCATTTCTATCAGTGATGCCACTATAACAAGTTTAGGTCCAGCTAAACCAAATAAATCCTGCTGTCTGATAAAAAGTGAAATGAGGAATGTTATGCCTGAAGGAATATTTCAGCTTGTCATTCCTTTCCAAGGAAAAATGTCTTCTTGCTTTACTACTACTCTGAGGAAAGAGAAGATTACAGAATGCCCAAGATTAATATCTCTTCTGGTGCATCATTCAACCGTTTCTCTTAACTTAGGAATGAAAAATTTGTTGATGGTATTTCATGCTTGCACTGCTTTTTTTTTCTGTGCAGCATCTCTGCATGACTTCATGCAGCTCAGGGCAGCAGCTAAATATGGGGCTGCAGGCTGGTGGCAGGGGGGAATTGATGCATTTTAGGTGTGCTTTAGGTGTCATTTTCAGATAAAAGAAGTTTTGGAAGAGGAGGTTTTAAAAATCTCAATTAGAAAAATTTCTGTTTACAGAAAAATGAAGATTCTTCAAAGTGCTTTTATATAAAAGCAGCTGCCTTTTGTAAGTAATCAATAGCGAATTTACTCAAGGGTTTCAATCCTGTACCTTTTTGAAAACTAATATAGTGATGTTACTTATTTGATATGGTGTGATACTGTTAAAACTGGACTTCTGATCTTCTACCCAGCGAACTGAAGGATAAAACCATCAAAAGACATACCTGGAAGTATAAAGGTTTCATCCAGTACGAGACAACTTATCCTTATCTGACTAGGCTATCTGAGAGAAAATTACAAGTGCAACACTGTAGTTCAGTGCCCTTGTATTTGTGGAAACATCTCTGTGGGCAGTCAGGGAAGAAGAGGTCTGTGTTCCACGGGAGGTGTTTGGGGTGGTTTTGTTTTATTTGTGTGTGCGTTCCTTTGTTTTAATGCAGCATCAAAACCTTTACATCCAGTTATTTACCTTCCACCCCTAGACAGTACTTGTCCAGGCTGTGCCCTGCCCCCATTGTGATCCCTACACCTCTCATGGCTTGCCAGAGACCACCACGTGACCACCATGAAGGGGGGGTCACCGCTGGTGCCTCTCTGCTGTCACCAAGCCTTTCTTTGCTAGATGTAAATAAAGTGTGTTCTTCGGGTTCAGAGACCTTTCAGAACCACATGAGTAGAAATCTCAAAAATATAACTGACTGAGTTCAAGAAGCATTGGGACAACACTCTCAGGCATATTGTGTGAATCTTGGGGTGTCCTGCAGAGGGCCAGGAGTTGGACTCAGTGTTTCTGATGGATCCCTTATTGCCAAGAAAGATTAAAAACTGGTTAATTAATTTGTTCTTATAGAGTACACAAATTCAAGGTATTAATAATGTTAACCCTGAAAGAATGACACTTAATAACAATGGAAATAAATTATAAAATAATCTTTCTTGATACCTTTAAAATCGGTAGTTTCAGGCTTTTTATTGAGTTTCCTCTGACCCCAGCAGTGACTCTTGATCCCACGGCATGGGGCTTGCTATATCCATGCTCCGGGGACAGTCAGTGGTACCTCATGTCAGGGGTCTGCTTTGCTGGTCAGGTTCTCGCCTGACATCTCTTCACCTGGTCAATCAGCCCCTGCTCCCAAGATTTTGTTGTGTTTGGGAGTGAAATTATAACCCTCATGATAATGTCATGAAAAATGAACCTGGGTGTCCCACAGTCATGAGGATGCAAACTACTAACATGCATTTTCATAGCAGGGACTCTTACTGAACTTAGGTTTTCCAGATTTTGGAATAGTTTCATTGGACTTTGCTTTACATCCCTTCCTATATAAATGGAGGAATAGATGATACACCTGTGTATTCCCCCTACCTCCTTCTTTCTCTCTAATTCACTTTGGTCCAATGATTTTAAACTAATTGTATCATCCAAGTTGGTGCTAGGAAGCAGGGAGAGGTTTTTAATGTGTTGGATTCAATGAAGGTACAAATTGGATATTTTTCTGGCAGAAGCTGTTTTCCTGCTTTTTCATGTGCTGATAGAGGATTTAGTTTCTCTCCTCTGCCCAGTGCTTTCAGGTAAATGAGTTAAAAACATTTTAACTGGGTTAGCGTTGGTAGGAGCAATGTGCATTCTGAGAAGTATCTTAACAGCTGGTAATATTAAATTTCTTTCTTATATGGGGTGAAATGTGACCTAGTGATACAGACAATGGCATACTTAGAATGAGCATTGGGATTTCACTCCACTGATCTTTTTGGGACTCAAGCTGGTTATTATGTTCCCCAAGCAGTGTCTTTCCATTCCTGGCATTTTCTTTGCTTATGCATCTCACATGTTTACTTACAAGGTAAAGAAAAGCTACTGACTCAATGTGTTATAATAAAAAGTGAGGACAATTATCCTTGTTATCTGCCTACCTTGCAACCATTTTTTCCCTGCTTTGCTTGTTTCTCAACTACAGATTAAACTGGTGTCCTATTTGTGCTTCCTAGACAAGTACTGAGACTGAATAAGCAGTAGCCTTTTCCAGCTGAATGTAACCTAAGAGGTGAGAGGAGTGTGGTGGAGTGGTGGAGAAGGATAACGAAAGGTGTCCATGGGATACTCCCCAAGGAAGCAGAGTGTTATGAAATGAGTGCATGCCTGGTTCCTGCTGTATGAGAATGGTTCCAGCTGTGTGAGGAGTCAGTAGGAGAGATTGAGTCAAACATGATTAGCATGGCAAAAGAGGAGAAATTGTTTTAAATAAAACCAACTGAGAACATTATGAATGAAGCCAAGATTGCAGTAGGAAAAAGAGTTTCATAAAGAACATAAACAGAGCAAGACTGTGCCTCCAGGCATGTGCTTGTATTTAGTGGAAGTGTTTAGCTCCAGTGCCTTGGGAAGTGCTAGGGGAAGAGTTGTGCCTTGGAAGGAATCTGCCTTTTCCCAGCTCATCGCCCTTTGCATCTCGAGGGAAGGGGCTGCACTTCCCCACAGAGAGCAGAGTGGTGCAGAGTTTGCTCCCTGGCTCGATGCTTCTGCTCGCTGCTTCCCAGCTCCCAAAGCTGGCTGTAGCGAGGAGGGAAGGAGCCCTGAGCTCACCGGCTCTTCAGAGCTCATGGTAGTCAAGCTACAGGGTGAAGGAGGGAGAGGAAAGGTGGGTGCAAGAGCCAAGAAATATATTCAAGGATCATCGTGTTATGCATCTGTGCAACTGCAAATTGTTTTGTGCACGGAGCGAGTAACGAAAGACGTAGAGGTGTGGCAAGGGAAATTTGGTGTCAGACTAAGTTTGTATTGTTCAAATGGAGAAAATGTTTTATGTTTTATGACTCCGTGTGCAGCAAGGCACATGAAGTAAATATGCCAGTAACTGAGTAGCACTTTCCTCCTCAAAAGAGAGTAAATATTAATGAAGATACAGGTGGTGTGCACACAGATGCACACACAGAAGAAAATATAAGAGGAAGTAGAGCAGTTATAAAAAGCGAACTCTGAAAGAGTTTGATGGCTGCCTTCCCAGAGGTTTTGGTGGGGGGAAGGTGGAGGAAAACGCAATGGCAGCAACAACAAAAGAAAATCATATCAGGGTTTTATAAACTCCTGAGGAACTGGGAGACGAGACTGAAAGGAAGTGAGCAGCATCCTCTTCTTAACAGATAAAAGGGAATGTGCTGTAAAAAGCAATATTAAAGTTTGATCTCCTTGCTGGTGACATTTTTGTGATTGATTTAGGGCAGTCTCTATGCACAAGCTGTACCAGGCCACGCTAGGTCTAACTGCAGCATCTTGCCGCAGCTCTAGAGAGGCAGGCCCTGAGGACTGGCAGCAAGGGAACAGCTTTTGCTCTGGTAAAGACAGCTCAAAACTTAGTAATGGGGCTCAGGGCTAGATGTCAAGGACAGAAAATATTTCATGCTTATAGCCAAATGTCTAAATGTGTAAAGGCACAAGCCTTTAACAGAAGGTGGTACCACAGGAACCAGAGCTATGTGGGAGACAATTTAATTTAAACCCAATGCTGCCAAACACAAATTCGTGTTTGGCTTTTGTGTGGGTGAAAGTTCTTGACACTAAAGTGAAGCTCCTTCAGAGCAAGGCTGAAGCTTCCCACTGTGCCTCACTCCACTTCTTTCCCACCCTCAGACAGGGCTCAGCCCATGCCTCACATGAGTCTTGTCACTTTGTAGGGCTCATAGCAGAGGAACCTTTGCTTATCCTGTTGAAGGAGAAGGGGAGAGGTTTGAAGGACTGTCCTGGCTTGCTCTCCCTGGAGGCAGGCTGTTGGGAGCCTCAGAAGGATGCAGCCAAAGGCAGGCTGTCTCCAGCTGTGCTGTGTTTCATGGCAGGCACTGGCCAGGGCACAGAGAAATGACAGCAGAGAAACTGTGAAACTTTGCAGCCATTCCAAACCATCATCAAAAAGTGTCTTCTGAGGACTGAGTTACTTCTTCGAGATGTGATTGCAAAGGCTGCCTGTTTCAGAAGGGTAGTGCTTTTTGTCTCCTTCACCCTTTGAATCAGCATCTCCTCTTGATGTGACAGTGGGGTGCAGGAATAACACAAACAGAGTCCAACTACAAAATGATGATGTTTCTACTTAAAGTCCTTAACAAATGATTCTCATGTTACTTATATTTTAGCTATTTACTCGTATACTCATTACAAAATATATCTTTTAGAAATCCTTTGGCATTACCAGTGAGATTGACTTGCATAAGATATAAAAAAATTATGTCTGGGTCTGAGGGAGAAATTAATCTAGATGTCAAGTTTCGAGATCTAGGTCTTAAACCGAGGGTGGATCACACCAAGCTGCCACTCTCCCATACTGCAAGAGCTAATCTGGTTTGCTCTTTGGATCCTGTTGTCTCTAGTTCATCCAGACCCTAGAAACTTAAAAGTGTCCACCTTGGAATCTGAAAAGAAATCAAGGTGTTGCTTGGAGTAGGAACCAAAGGAAGCAACTATAAGATGTTTGCCACAGGGAAATGAAGCAGTGTCCATGAGATTTACAAAAGAAGTAGGTACAAGTGGTGTCTTTAAAAATTTAACTAAGACTAAAGGGCAAGATACAGAAAAAAAATCACAATTTAAGAGGGGCAGGTATTTTGCTTGTATTTCAAGGTAGCTTGTATTTTGCCACCATGTGTTAGAGAAGGCTGATGTGTAACACAAGCAAGGACTCTGGCAGCAAGGTACTCAGTTACACAGTACCTTTATTTGTGTGTTAGAAGAGGAGCCTTGAGGAACATAATGCTAAAAAGAGGACATTGTCTGGACTTACTAATGAGAATTATTTCTCCTTCAATTTTATTCTTTCTATTTTTCAACTGCTGTGTAAGTGATGCAGTATCTGGGCACTCTGATGCCTTCCTATTGTATACTTGAAATTGTATGTCTTCTGTAAAATTTATGCTAAATCTCTTACAGCTTTTAGGAAAAGAAGAAGCATGTTTCATTTGCTGTCTCTCTGTAAACAAAATGTAGAAGGACTTTTTTTTTTAAGTTTGTGATTTGTGGCAATAGAAGTAGATTTTTTTAAAATGTGATTAAGAATAAATATGGAAGGACAATTAAAAATCTGTCAGATCTCTCAGGAATAGGTGTCTAAGAATAAAATTAACTCTTTCCCATGACAACAGGACCAGGACAGCAGGACTTGTACAAAAGCTTTTCTGCAATTCCTCTTCTGCCTCAGCATTTCATAGCTAAAAATTTTCCTTCTCCACTTTGAGTCCAGAAAACTTCCTTTTATATATGAATGGAAGTTACCATAAAACAGCAAGATTCCAGGAAGTTTAATTAGAAGGCAAAATAATGAAACTTGTAATAAAATCAGAGGTCCTAGCTCTAAAACAACAAAACTGGGTGGTGGGGGGGAGCTACAAACACATAAGTGACATAAGGCTTGGTGGGATAGCAAATTACTTTGTGAGATGTGTATCTGTAATACTTGATGCATACATTGCACGTATATGTGTATATATATATATACACACACATATATATATTTGCATATCTCCTTTTCCTCCATTTTACTTGCAGCTAGATATGCTGTTCCTCAGTTGATCATAAAATGGATAAAGAATTTAAACTATTTTTGCAAATGTAGCATTTGGTAGAAAAAGAGGTAAACAAATTATGTTTATGTATTTTGTCAGGAGTATAATCTCACAGCATCCTGTAAACTTGTAGGCATCAAAATGTTCATATTAATGACACAGTAGATCACAAAGACCAGTTTAAAAAACATTGTTTGCTGCCTACTTGGTTTTCAAATCTGCCTGTCTGCCTGCTCTGACAGAGCTGGTGAAAGGAAAAAATTGCCTTGTGGTGACTTAAGAAAACAAGTTTATTTTCTGAACTTTCTCCTAAATAGTTACTTCTAGGGAACAGGAGGGGGGGTAAAAAAGTGTATCCTCACAGATATATGTCTTCAGGACTCTGAATCAACTATGTTTAACCCAGCAGTGGAGTTAAGGCTGTTGCAATCTAAGTTGACAGTCTGTAAATATTTACCATCCAAACCAGCCTGTATTGTTTCTTTGTGCTGTCAGTTCTGTGGAGCTAATTTTGAGTTGGTGAGATGCTGATGTAGACAGGAGCGTTTCTGGGCATGTGCTGCACTCCAGTGCCTGTCGTCTCAGCACACACCTGTCGAGAGCTGCAGGAACCTGCCTGCTGGGGAAAACAAGAAGATCAGTTGTGCTGTGGAGCTCAGCAGAGTTTGCTGTTGATCATACTCCAGAGATGAAAACCTGACCCTACTGAAGTTAGTAGTAAGAGTTCCAGCACCTTAGATAGGATTAGAATCTCTGTTTATCTTCAGTAATAGTGTTGTGAAGCCACAGTCCTCATGTGTAAGTACAGTCCTCCAAAGTGAATTTTTTAACCCAGCATATTGTCCTTTCAGAAAAAAATATAATCCTTTTATTTAAATTAAAAATTAGAATAACAACTTTAATGTCAAAAACCTAGGCATATATAAATTTATTCTTTTGCTGGGGTTGATGATAAATGGAAGATTAAAATGTGTTAAGGTATGACCTTTAAAATAAAATTAACTACATAATTCACCAATACTGTATTTGTTGACATACTAATTTATTTTAATAGTGTCTAAGACAGTCTCAAGTTAATGTAAACTCAATTACATGTTTACAAAACCTAAATCTAGGTTGTTTTGAACTGAGATTTATCATTGGAAATCATTGCAATCAGGGTTTTAAGGATATTGAAGCATCTAAAGGTTCAGGTGGGCTTCAGCAGAATCACAGAAAATGTCACAGTAAATAACTCCTGTTACCAGGCACTTTTTTTTTGCCAGTTTTATAAATAACTAGGCCCCTATGAACACATGCAGCATTTCCGAATGTCTTTACAGAAAGTAAGCTGTCAAGTTCTGGCTCTGAGCTTCAGAAAATGGGTGGGAGAGTTAATACATTGAGAAAATAAAAATAGCTCTGTGAAGTATAATGGAGTGGTGGGTGATAAAATCAGCCTGCTGACCTGTTGCTTGGGGTAAAGTTTGCTAGCAAAGGCAGTGAAACAGCAGCACTTAGTACTCATTCCAAATAGGCTCTGGCATCCTCCTGTACTGTTTCTTGGGGTGTGAAACACTGCAAGTGGCTGGATGACTGGAAACCTGGAGGCTGGCTACTGTGCCAGTAGTGCTTCCCTGTGGCTAAAGCAGCAGAGAGCTCAGTATATGCTAGGTCCCGTTACATTGATCTTACCACCAGCCAAGACTTTAGCAGAATTGGTTTACTTTATCCTGTCAAGGACAGAATCTATTTCTAAACAAATTTGCAATGCTGGAGGAGGGAGTGCAAAAGAGTAAAAGTTAATGTGCGACTCTCGAACCAAACTTGGTAAGAGTTTTCTCAGTTGCTTCTCTCTGCAGTCACTGTCTCAAGTAAGATATGTTTGTGCAAGACAGAAATGCAAAGATTACAAGAATGATCTGTTATCTAATGCTTTTTGTAAAAGAAGAGATGAAGTAATTTAATAATCACAGCTGGGGGAAAAGTTCGTTTGAAATGCTAGTTCTTCCCTGAATTTTGCTGCTGCCTGCTGTAAGGGACATGACAAGGAAGCTGGGCTCAAGACATTTTGGGTCTGACCATAATTGTCCATTCTTAATATTGTTTTTCTATCTTCCCTGGCTAAAATGGACTCCTGCAACCTCCCATGGGCACCCCAGCCTTCTTCTAGCCTGACACAGATCTACTGATTCTTCTTCTGTCAGGGCTTCAAGTTTTGCTCTATGACACAGGGCAGGAAGAGAAGAACAATTTTGTTTACTCCCTCTTCCCAAATCTTCCTGCATTTTGTATTCATCATATTTCTTAAAGTGAAGGGAGACATACAAATTATCATTCTTCTTCTTTTTCTATCTTCTTTTTCTTTATTGCAACTCAGGAAGATGACAAATTGTTTTATTGTGAAAATCACGTATTCTCATTGAATGATTTTTAAACCTAGCTCACTAATTCCAGAGTATCTGTTGTGCTGAGACTATCTCATGAAAGCTTGACATGATACAGCTGGTGCTGATGTTGGGGCCAGTTCAACTGAACAATATGTCTGTAATTCCCTGTTGGTATGAGGGGACCCAGTTTGTGGACTAGGTTGTGAAGTTACTGGGAAACAATACAGTAGTAACTGGAACAATGCATATATCACCCCTCAAATGGATTAAATCCACATGTGTGGCTAGGTGACTCCAAGCTTTGCAATAGCAGTTTCTGCACTGAAAACACTGAAGTTTATCTCAGAATTGCATTGACTATTAAATCCTAGTGTTTCTGTATGCTCTCACTCACATTTTCCTGTATTGATACTGTGCCTAATTTCATTCCTCTTAGCAATGCAATTAATAGCAAGCTCTGAGAACTGCAAATTTAGAGAATGCATAATATCAAAGAGCAGGATTCCATCTAAATATGCTTGTAGGTGCACTCCCTGATTGGAATATGCAGTTGCAATCTGTAAACAGGTACATCTGTATTACTGTAGGAAAACAGCCAGAAGCACTACAGCCTTGTGTCAGAGAACAGTATTAAACCTGTGTAAGTCCCAAAGTCCCTCTAGTTTTCTGACTGCAGGGAAAGTTTCATTTTCTGCTGCAAGATCTTTAGGAAGCTGCGTGTCAGTGGCTGTAAGTAGGTTAGCTCAGCCGGCTGTACCTCTGTCTGTATCGTTTTCCTTAGCTATCACTTGCAGAGAACTGAGAGAGTTTTTTTGGGACTTTCTAGTAGCTGTCACAGTAGCAATGCAGTTGTAGCTTGCCAGGATATATGCAAGCGTATGTACCCAAACTCCTACCATAGCATATAACCAAGGACTGGTGAAAATTAGAGGAGGAAAGATTTAGTTTATGGGGTTTTTTTTTGTGTATGTATGTGTCATTTCATTTCTAAGAGCCTGTTATTAAAAGAATTTTATAAGTCTGTTTACCTAGATATGTAACTAGATGGCTTAATATCATAAGGTATTAGGGATTTAGATAGCTGGAGCCTTGGTATTTCAGGAGCTTTTTATGCAGCAAGATTTCACACTTATATTTTCTCTTCTGGTTGTAAAAGTAATGTCTGCCTTCAGAGTGTTTTTCAGGTCATAAATAAAATTAAAGAAAAAACCATGCATTTTGTGTTACAGGTTTTTGTTTCCAGATTTTATGTTTAAAAATCACTGGCTTAGGAAACACTGATAGGGAAAGAACAGGATATAGACCAAAAACCAGGAAAGAATAGAATCAATAAATTTCAGTTTTTCTGTCTTTTGCTTAATGATTAATGGGGTAGGTATATAGAGTTAAAACATTTAACTCCAGGCCACTTAGTTTTTGTTGTTAGAAATACCTATTTTTCATATTTTTTATGATGAAATTTTTTGAGTGGGAAGTTGGAGGAGATGGCCTTGTGAGGTCCCTCCCAAATGGAGTTGTCCTGTGATGATGTGACACATGCAAGTTGGTAGCCTGCTGATGGAGCATGAACAGTGCTGCCTCAGAGCTCAACAAGAGCTTTTGCTATACCTTGTGTGACATGAAAATGAGCAGAGGGTTGAGTGGTTTCAGGCAGCTGGTGCTAGAAACAACATTCAAGGTAAGCTCTAAGCCTTGCTGCTAATCTTGAAGGCAAGCAAAAGGAAATGGTGCAGTCATGTGACTTCACCAAGTGTATTGTAAACTGAATAATGGGTAAAAAAGTGATTCTAAGTTGACAGAGAAGATTAGTGTTACTGGTGCTCCTTGTTGTGGTTTTCTGGGATAGAGGGGGCTCTTGTCAAACATTTAAGTTTGCCCTGGTTCTGGTTTTCTTTTTTTTCCCTTGTAACCAAGAAATTTCTTCCTGTGTCTCCTGTCCTTCTTTCGCAACTTTACACGTTTGCAGTTTCTTGTGCGGAAATCAGTCATTTCCTTGGAATTTCAGGGAACTACTTGTACGTTAACCAGTAGAGAATGCAGGAAAAAAGATTTTGAAAATAATTTCTGAGCATATGTCTAGTTCAGTTGTGATGGGAAACTGGCTCTGTCCCTTATGGATGGATGTTTTGCCCACCTTGTTGCAAGCTCCCCTGTGTATGGCCTGGGATGTGTTGAAGGGAAGAATGCTCCGAGATCATTTGTCTCCAATTGTGAACTGCATCTGCACAGCTTCTGTTAGTCAATAACAAGACTGTAAGTTCTTCTGTAAGTTCTCTAAGTTACCTTAGTTAGTTTTCAAGGCACCCCATATTCTCTTGATGCATATAGTTAAGTAGTGCACTTGGCCTGTAAGTATTTAAGTCCTAAAATACATTTGAAACGTGAGAACTTGGGTCCACTTTATTGGCTCACACTTCGTGGAGTCACTAAGGGTAAGGAAAAAGTTTTAACACCCACCCCTAAATTATTCTTTCTCATTTGTTAAGGTTTTACACATGCCTTGCTTTTTGACATAATTCTGTGACAGAATGTGCCGAGTGTTGGTGATTTCCTAAGAGTGAAACTGCTTCAAATTTTCTTGTGTTTACTTTTAGAGTGCTTTAAGTAACCTCCTGTTGGGATGCAGGCTTCTTACCCCTGGTGAAAATGTCTGACTACCACACAAAATGTCCTTTACTTACACTGTTTCTCAGTATGTTGCCATATTTTGTTGCATAATTTTCTTTATGGAAAAATACAAAGGAACTCAAAAGAAAAAAAAACCCCAGCCTTGTAGCATGATAGCAGTAGAAACGCAGGCTTTACTGCACATGTTTTGAGAATGTAAACAGATTGCTCAACACAGGTTTTATCTGGTCCTTTTCTGAAATTCTTTGTAACTTTTGCCTGGGAGTGAAGTATAGAAAAGTACATAGTACAGTTAGCCTTTTAAAAGCAGGATGACTATTTCATCATATATTCCCAGTTTTGAGAATTTTGGTTTAAAGGCAAGTGGAATATTGAGTTCTTGGAGTTTTTTAATCTAGAAAGTAGAACAAAATACCTTGAACTACAATTATGTGTTTACATATAGTATTTGAAGTAGACTTAAGCCTAGCAGACTGAATGCTTTGGTATTAAGATTTTTGAATGGGAAATGCTGCTTGTGGAAAGCAAACTCAGCCAGTGGTCAGTGGCTGCATCTCATTTCAAGGTCATCAAATGTGTTTTGTAAGGAGATGACCCTTTAGCTCTCGAAACTTCTCCTGGAATCACTGAGCAGGGATGTTTCTTATTACTGGATTTCTGTGTAGGGAAAATATTTAAAATATATTTTTATTTCACCTCCAAAACTAAGAGGATAGTATTGGTTTAATTTAAATTACAAAATACATGTAAGATAGGCTACCATTATTTAATTTATTGACCATTTCATTTCCCAAGAAATCGAAAGGGGGGAGATTAAGTCATAGTAGAAATCTGAAGAACTAGTAAATATGAGGGTGTTTTCACTCTTCTGTCTTCTCTGCAGTACTCTTCTCTTAATTAAGATCCAGCCAGATTTTTTGTTCTACTATTTTGCTGAGGGAGCTCATCTTCAGATGTAGAAAGAGTAGCTACCAAAACCAAGCAGTAGGAAGTTAGGCTTTAATTCAGCTTTAGAATAGCAATTTTGTTCCCTTTTTGGCAATTCAGTGCATCCTTCTAATGTACTGCCACTCTCCTACAGACTAAAATGTCACCTTCCAGCAGGAGCATGCCATGAAGAATTTCCAGGTGACCACAGGCCTGAAACTTGGGTGACAACTTCACAGAAATAGAAATAATCTCCTAAGAAGTGCTTAAAATTTTTCTGACCTGCTTTTTCTAGTGTATGATTGTACATTTGTCTCACAGCAGGCAGGCTGTCTTCATATCAAGGTATTGAAAAAAATGCAAAATTTACTAAGCATAAAAATGAGATTCCCTTTTGCTTTTCCAAATGCAGTGTGCACAATTGAATTTTAATAACTATATACACCTCAAATTTTTATGGCTTAAAATAGACAGTTGTGTAAAAGGTGGTAAGAAATGATATGCTGTACTGTTACTTTTGTTTAAAATATGATGCAGCTTTACAGCATTGTTTCCAGTGCTCTACTCTATACTACCATAAACTCTCATTATTAGTAACAGTGCAGTCAATGAGCCAGATTGCATTTCTATCAGAGGCTTTATGGGACATTTTTTTCAAAAGGCAGAAATGGCAAAATTCCTGAACTTCTTACTGAAACTTAGCAGTGAGTCATGTCTGCACATTACTGCAAAACTGGTAAGAGGACAATTATTCATTGAGAGCAGAAGTAACAACACTTTAAAGCAAGAAAAGAACCATAAAAATGATATGGGGGATAAAATGCAACATCTGATAATAATTGTGATTTTGTCAGGGATTGCATTTTATGAAAAATTAATTTGGTGCCTGGTCTAGGGGAATGCTACGTATCATATGGTAAGATCTTCCAGCAGGTACTAGGCTGAGAGATAAAAAAAATTAAAAAGGTTTTTCAGAAGATTTAGAAATAAATATCAATAATCCATGTACTAAATGAGAAAGAGACAAATATCCTTCATATACTTTTGTTAGTCTGTTTTGTTGGACTTTTTTTTTCTTTTTGCTCCTGAAATACTGGGTAGGCCTGAGAAAGCCTAAGGTCAAAAACCCCATTAAAACAGAGAAAAACATCTCTCACACATCTGCTTTTCGAGACTTTCACTTTCTAGCGCACATCAGCATGAAGCTAAAGCATCTTATAGAACAGAATGTCAAAGAGCCTTTCACAAGCATCCAAGTCCCAACCATTACTTGCTGCTTTGGGTAATTTCTAGCTTTAGCAATATAAAATTCTGAAGGTGAAAGCAATTCCTTCAGGACTTGGATCTCTAATGGGGTCAGTGTGCTTTAAATGAAAAGTCCTGTGAGTCTAAAAGAAAGTATGAGGGAGACTTTTGTTTTCTATGAAATGGGGGCACATCCTTAAAAATAATGGATGTAAAACATAGAGGGAGAGGAGACAGGGAAATGAAAAGTGTGACCTGTATCAGATAGTTAAAAAACCCCACCAAACCAACCAACCAAAAAAAAACCCAGAGCAAAACAAACAACAGACATGAAAGTTCATTAACTGGACAGCAATGACTGTAAAAAATCAGAAAACATGCACATTTTTTGCAAAAAAAGGAAAAACTCAGCTTACATTGAACAGGGCAGTGCAAGAAACAGCTATATCAGTGATGAAGAGCTTAAAACTTTTTGTGGAATCAGAGACAAGAAAGGAAGCATTCCAGGGCAGGTGAGGACCCTCAAGGAATGACAAGACCTTTACCTTGCCCCTTTTCCAAGGCATGTGGAGATTGTTAATGCCTGGCACAGACCAGCATTGCCTCACAAGGTGTGTTTCATCCCTTGTCCCAGTGTCATGCCTGTACTTTTGATAGTTCTGGGACTTTTGATAGTTCATAGAGAACACCAGTGGCTCTTTGAGGAGCCATCATTCAATGCTGAGGAGCTTCCTATCTAACTGAAGGCAAAAAACATGTTCCATAGGTACTTCTTCACTGTACTGTTTGGTTACATGTGTCTTTGCACACATCAGGTGCAGACGAGAGAGGAAAACACAAATGCAATTTTGGAAGATATTTGGTGAAAAATGTAGACCAACAAAAGGCTTGTTTGGAGGTAACATCATGTTGTGATTTCAGACTGAGAGAAACCATTCCTTGTGTAGCGAGTTGTGTAATGGGTACAGTACACATTTTGAACAGCCTGTGGTTGTGTTCTTAATTGCTCTGGCCTGCCTGTGATACAGACAGGAGTCTGGAATTAATGCCAAAGTGTTTGGAGCCCTTGAGTGGCTCACGAATTCCATGAATAGACTTTTCTGGCCATGTGGAACTGCCCTCTTTTTTCCCTGATGAAGTGATGGGCACCTGCTGGTGTATTCCCTGCTTGTGTGACAGGAGAGCTGTCACGGAGTGTTCCCCATGGCAGCCATGGAATCCCTCGTGAAAGGGATCCCTTACCTTTCAGATCAGCTACATGGCATGGACCCTTGTTGTCTCATGACTGGCAGCAGGACCAATGACTTCTGGAGGAGGAATTCATAATTCATTGGAGTGTCTTCTCAACTTAGGCATAGGCTGCCATTTAGGCATTGAGGAGATGGAAGCTAATGGAATCTATGACAAAAACAGTCTGACAGGTTTTTCTAGAAACGTAGCTCCTCTACAATTGTGAATTGCCATAGAAGAGTTCAGTATGAATTTCTGAGTTGTATGTGAGGTTTTCTCTGCTCCCTCAAAGGATTTAAAGGTTGAGTGAATCCCTTAGCATCATTGTCTGTTTGGAGTAAGAATGAGTGGCACTTGGTGAAATCGTAAATAATTCAGAGCATCAGTGGTGGAAGGTGGGGACAGGAGAAAAAATGTTTGGATTTTTTTGCTTCTGCCAGAGTTTGGGTAGTAGTTAATGCATAAGAAAGAAAAACTTTGAGCTGGAGACAATTTCTGAACAGCTGGTGCAAGGCAGCCTGGCTTCATTCATAGACCTTACTAGAAAAATAGAAAAATTAACACAAGATATGAGAAAGGCGAATGCCTTTATTTTCTAAATAGCATTTGCATTTGCCTGATGATGCATGATGCAGGGAGAACACAAGCCTGAAGAGTACAGTAACATTATTCTACCTTTGGCCAAAGCATGGCTGTGTTGCAAAATTATTGAGAATAATGGTGTCAAAGGGCAAAAATATTTTTCTAGCATTTTTTTCTTATGATTAAATAAGAAAAACAGTCTTGGACAATGATTCTTCCTTTAGTGTTTGGTTAATTACAAGCTTGAAACTCTAAACTAGTTTGTGGGATGATACTCATCAAATTTCTTTTAACTGACGCACACAAGTTCAAAAATAGCACACATTTAGATGAGGACTAAAACCCTTTTGCCTTCTTACCCATCAAAAGATTTGAAAGCATGTGGGCTGTAGAAGATGAAGGATATCTGAAGTCATTAGGGTTCCCTTCTGTACTTACGTGATTTAGTAATAAGAGACCCAGTATGAATTAAGTTTTTTAGTACAGCAGAGGGTGTCTGGGGCAGTTAATCTTCTTCTTTCCTGTTTCTGGTAGGACTGCTTCTCTGGGGGTTTATAGGACTCATCTCTACCAAGACAAGAAGTCTTTCAGTGTCCTTGATATTGCATCCAGGAACTATTGTCCATCATGTCTGTGTGCCCCTCAGGAGAGTTTCAATAGCAGGGTATGATGATTGATTTTGATAGCATCTCTACAGATTCTTTAAAACTTTCATTTCTCATTTTTTTAAGTTAACGTGGTAGGATGGAGGTAAAATTATTGCAGTAGTCTTCTGGGACAGGAGAGGGTGAGAACTGGATTGAGAAAGAAGGGTTTAATTCCTGAGGCAGTGGAAGATTAAATATCTTAGACGGTTACTGAACTCCACTTGTGTCACAATAATGTTACCTATTCGCAGATAGACATGCCCTGCAGATACTTCAGGTGTGGTGTTCTTACTTTTAAAAACTAATAATACAAAATGTTTTATCTCTGGTGTTCCTCTTGGTACCTCCTTGGGATTGCTGTGGCTAGAATTGCCTCTGTGCTTTGGAGCTGTGTGTCCTCCATAAGCCACTCTGGGAGCGCAGTGTGGCTTTTGTTCAGGATGTCTTCCTTTTCTGATGGGTGGGAGAGGGACTAACTTATGTATTGGCATGTGGGAAGCAGAGAACTGGCTTTTGGACCAATGGAGAGCTGAAATGAAGCCAGGCTACATGGCAAGACTCAAAATTCAGACTTTTTTCTCCATGTGGTAACATAAAGGAAACCAGCATATCAACACTGTTAGTCAATTCGCAGTGCTGAGTTGCTCAATTCGCAGTGCTGAGTTGCTCGTGTTATATGGTCAGCCTTATGTGAGTCACTGATGCCCCTGCAGATAGTGCTTTCAGGAAAAAATAATTCCTGTATATGAGGAAGTACTATGAGAAACATCAAGACATTAAAACAGATGATTCCTGGACATTAAATATAAACACGGCATTATAATGTGAATCCCCATAATAAACCCTCTGTAACTTTAGCCGTCCACCACAGCTGCAGCAGTTCAAGGGATTGGTATAAAAGAAGATTAGAATATAATCTTCCCACTATTTTAATCCATCTGAGGAAATCCAAGGTAGATGCTTAAAAAGTTACTAATACCTAAAGAGAAAGCATGCATAGAATATTAATATTTCAAATTATTTATATTTAGGAAAATCATAGGGCTCCATATGGTTCCACAAACAGAGATTTTATACAATTATGAAGATTTTTGTCAGAAAGTCTGTGGATCATTTCAGTTTGTGATAGCCTGTGAGCTAACAGATATTCATTAACTAAAAGCAACACTGAAAGAAAATAAAATATAGGAAAACAAAGCTAAGGGTTTTTTTTCTTGTAGTTGTATTGAGGGGGAGTTTTCAAGGGGAGCTGCTTTGATCGAACATTTTGGAAGACATGCCCCAACTGGAAAAGTTTTCAAGTGATCGTAGACATCAGATCACAAAAGCAAATGATAACAAGTTGATAGATGGTATCTAGCCCAAAATTCTAAAGATTTTATAGTAAGTGAGTTCATTTGATAAATGTAATGTAAAATTTCTCACTTTAATGGTGCTGGGAGCTTGGAAAGTGTTAGTGCATGTTTTGATGCTTCTAGGTGTTTTGGAAGGGGCTACAGAATGGGGAATAAATAATATTATAAAAATTGTTTTATTACATTATGCAGCAGTTCAAAAATAAGGGCTACTGTTTGTTGCAACAGGTTGTTCTGAGAGTGATAAAGAATTCATCTCTAGATTTGTATGCTTGAAATTCAAATTTTTGGCGTAAATACAGGGTGCAATGTTAAAGCTCCAAATTAGACCTAGTGGAGAGCCCGTCAATAGGTGTAGAAATCCTGCTCATTCAGAGGTCATTCTTTAGCATAGGGGTGAACCTCTAGCCCTTCACTAAGACCCCAGACCCAGAGATGGTGTTCAACTACATCTCGAGGTACCTTCTGTATTTCTGCCAAAGAGGCAGAACCCATCCCTGTTAAGTTGTAACCTGGGTGGTTGCTCAAACTCCTGTCTCAACAGAGGCATAGAACTGGAGGGATTTTGGAGGAAGACGACAAGAATGATCAAGCCTGTGAAAACCTTTTGTGTTAAATAGCTGTATAGGTCAGGACTCCTTAGCCTGCTGTGGAGATTGTTGGAGATGATGGTGAGATATGTTAGAGATCTACTGAATTACAAGTAGCATGGTGAGGGTAAAAAGGGCGACATTGTTCACCACTGCAGGTGTGAGAGGGCATCAAACAGAAAGTGGCAGGCAGCTATGAGAATACAGATAGATACCTTCTTTTATACCAGTGCCAGTCAGGGAAAGTGATAATCATGAAATGAGACCTACTTAAAAACAAACACATAAATAAAATTCTTCCCCTTCCCACCCAGTAGAGGAATGCATGAAGTAGGAATGAAGGTGACTGTGGCCAAGACTAACCAGATTTCTGCCTTCTTCAAATTATAGGGTAAAAAAAAAACCAGAGACCTAGAGGTTTTCAGAGTTGCTGCTAGTTTTTATTACTGTTTTAAATCTGCCAGCAGAGTGCAAGCTGGGATTCCTGGGCAAGGCATTAAAGGCTACCCTAGAGATAGGACAGACCACCAACTCCATGTGCAATATTCCTAAGGAACAGTGTTCTTGGTTCCTGGAGGTTGAGCATAAACTTGATGTCCATCTTTGGGGAGGTTAGGAACACTAATCCTGTGTACGGAGTGTTGTGCCCCATTAGACATTAAATATGCTAAATACAATTGGGACATTCTGTTTAACTGAGTACTTTCTGTCTTGTCTTTGCCTAAGAACTATCTGAAGAATGCAATTTTTGTTCTACCATTCATTTTTGCTGCCTTGTGGCCATATGTGAGGCCACGGAGTAAGCAGAGATGAATCTGAATGGAAAGAAATAGCTGCTAATTTTAAGGTGATCCTTAAGTTTACTTTCATTGGCACAGAAGCAACTGTGATGTGAAGCAGAAGATGCTGGGAGAATGGGAATACTGCTTTTATGCCAGTTTATGCTGTTTTAAAATTACAGCCTGAGAGCTTAATTTCTTCTAGTTCAGAGAAGCACTAAATTTATAACAAAATTTTCAGGCTTGGGCTATAGAGGTGGCACAGTTAAAAAGTCTGTCAAGATTTCTGTAGCAAAGGCCTACTGACAGGAATCTCCAATTGCTGGTTAAAAAAATAAGTTTTGGGCAATATTACATGCTTATTGGCTGACTGTAGATGCTATTTTTTTAAATTGAATTTTTCAACCTATTTAAACATTTGTTTTTTCCATGTTTGAAAGAAGAAATGGTGTTGCTTTCTGCTTTCATCCTTAACACTATCTGAACTGCTCTGGACATTAGGCTTTAATAGTATGCTTTAAAAATTCAAACTGTTCTAGTTTTGATCTTTAAAAAGAAGCAGATAATACAGATTTGCACTTCTTGTTAATGCATGGTTTATGCTGAGTATGGTCTGCATATCACATAAAGAGCATACCACTGGTACAGTGTGGGAGACTTTACATATGATCTCATGTTTCAGGTCATTCCTCAAGCACCAGGCAGAAAAAAGGCTGACCTGAAGATGTTTGCTGTGGCAGAGCTATTGCATTATCAATCAGAATGTCCCTCCATAGGGCACATTGATTCCTTACACACCACTTCAGTAATTCAGTAATTCCTTACACACCACTTCGCTGATTTAGTGAACTGATTGTTCAGTGTGAAGCAATTCGGAGAGATCAGGTTTTATACTTCTGCAACAAGAGTGTCAAAAGAAGGTTGAGGGGATATTTTAGCTAATCTGCCTTGTTTTCAGACCTCTGCTGGCATGATGCTGGCCTAGCTTTCACAGTGAAATTTGACACTGAGAGCTGTGCTCCAAAAGGCTCTCCAACAGCCAGTCCCATTGCTGTGAGCAAGCAGGGACGGTGATGGACAGCACACAGTGAGTAACAGCAGTGCCAGTGCTGCCTCTGCAGCCAGGCTTGCTGAAGTAGAAGGTGCATTTTATTTGTCTTTCTGGTCTTTGTATGTGTGCAACTCTTCCATAAATCTAGGCAGTCTTGTTGTGCCCCTCCTTTGCCTGTGCAGGAAGGAACTGGCAAATGGTGATCAATGAGCTGAGGGATTTATCTGAGATGACCTGGATGGAGGCAGGATTTGGACAGGGATCTCCAAGGGCACCTCACCACTAAGGCATCCTCTTGACTTAAAGACTACAAAGATGGCTTTGTTCTTCCCCCAAGTGAAATGCCTGACTTGCTTATCATTTCCTCCAGAGCCTTTTATATTCTTTCTGGTGTTTATCTCCTCTTTGCCATCCTTTGCCCTTCACAGTGTGCCACTGAACAGAATACTTGCAGACAAGCAGAATGATATTCAACAAGTGAAGGGAGGTGCAGAAAAAAATGCAGTTCACTTGGTCTTTTTTTCAGACTGTACAGGTAGCTGGGAATCCTAGTCACCTCTGAGTGGAAAGACCTTGCTTTATTGTTATGACGTGAGTGTTTATTATTGAATTGTCCAATAGCTATAGGAAAAATTACATATTTATTTTTCCCTGTGGAGCCACTGTGAATTTGCACACATGTAATGTAGGTGCATACAGTATCTCAAGTGCTAATTTGTATCCCACTGATTATAAGAAAGTCTGGAGGAGTAGATCAGATGTAGACATAGTTAACTAGGACAGTTATTACCCATCATATATGATATGGTTCTGACACCATTAGTGTTTTAAGGGCTCAAAGAAAAATTTAAAAGGAATTAGATTTACCTTAAAATCCACTAATGCTGTAATCCATACAAAGATGAGCCCTTAATTTGAATGCAGAGAGTTATAATATTGATCATCACTGTCCTATGCTCCTACAAATTATCAGATAGTTTGATATATTTTACTTGGGAATTTAAATGTCACTGTATCCATTTAACAGATGGTGAAACTATAGCACAGGGTTTGTGAAACACATCTAATTAAACTGAAAAGTGTTAAATGGATGGGTATCCATTTATGTAGTCTTAATAAAAAAGGTTATGTTCTAGTGTATTTAGTTAACTGCAGTGGTTAGGATTCCAAATACTCTAAAGTGTAATTTGAACTCTGCAGATATAGTTAAGCTGTCATTCTCACATTGTGGAATGGCTCCTGTCTAAAAGAAGGGACCCTTTCTTTGTCTCTCAAGCATATGCAGAAAAAGGAATGTTTATGCTCAGCTTAGGAAGGAACTGCATGAGAGAATGTTGAAAGTATTTTGGATTTGTTCCTTGTATTACTGTCTTCTAATCAATTCCTTGGATCAGAAATGGTCTAGTTGCATTTATCTGGGGTAGCATATCTGACATTTATGTGTTTGATTAGCCTTGAAGAACTGTAATTTTTTTAGAGTCCTAGCATTTTCAATATTGGACTTAAGCTGTGCCTTATGGCAAATACCAGTGTTTGAATATGCTAACAGAAATGTTTTTCTACTCCTTGAAGATAGAGTACTTAATGTAATTGGTAAACCAAATGATACCTAGCACTCCATTGTAATGCTCTACTTTACATGTAAATTATATTTTCAAGCACCAAATTTTTTCTCAGTTGTGATTAATCCTTGAAATAAAGGGGGAGGGCAAAGCAGCTAGTTTGTTTTTAATGATACATTCCTCCTTTGGGAAAGATTAACTATGCATAACTTTGTTGAATTTAGCAATTTACAATGAATTGTTGAGTTGTCCGTGGAGACCAATTCTGTTCCTTCAGGAGAGTTTGTCAGGTTACATTGTGCTCTGTTTCTCTAAAGGAAAGAAGTTCTTATGTGTCTGTCTGTGGCTAGAGGTAGTAAATTTCTTGCTACAATTTGAACTTAAATAAATCTAGCACATAAAACTAAGCTGTAATATATTTGATGGGTAAAGAAAAGACAGAAACAGAGAAGACAGCTAATTCAAAACATGCTCTTATTTTGTGTGGTTTTGGTTTGCATATCAAAATTTCAGATTGTATTCAGTGTTGGGTCTCATTCCTATTTGCCTGTCTGTCACATGCTCTTAGCTGGTCTTTAGCTTTGTTGGTTGCCCTGCCTCCTCTTCCTGCTCTTTCCCCTTTTCAGATTGTACATAGATATTAATGACTTGATTAATTCTGCAAAAAGACCTGTTTTCTGTCTTCCCAACCTCTTAAGTCCCACAGGAGAAAGTGGGAATGTGCAGTAACATCTAGCTTAATCCCTTCAGGTGAGGGGAAAAGCATCTGCGCAAATGTTGGGGATTGCTGTGGGAAACTATGGTGGATTCTTGCTGGCTGAATCTTTTTTTGTGTGGAGTCAGTAGAAAACACCTCACAAAATATTTCAGATTAGTGGGAAAACACTGTCACTTGGGAGTGCTGCTGGGCCCTTTTTTGGGAGAGGGAATACTAGCAGACAGTGCTGGAGCAGTGGGATGTAACAGTGTGTGGGCTCAGAGATGCTGCAGCCTTTTAAAGGTTATTTGGTGGAAGAGCTTAATGGATAATGATCAAGTGCAACAAGATTTACATATTCAATTTAGCATGTTATGCAGCAGTGTCATGGCCTTCCTTCATTCCTGCACAAGAAACAACAAATGGTTTCCTAGCAGTGAGAACATTGATGCTCCTTCTCGTGCCAGGTGTTGCACTGTGTGTGTGATCTGCTGTGATGGAGTGGGTGGTTTGGTTTGATGGATGATTTTTTTTTTTTTTGCTAAAACTGTACTGAGAGCTGGCATTTGAACAAGGAATGGTGATGAATGAAAATGCTCCCCATCCCTTTTATTAAAAACTACTGAAAATTAGTACTGTGTATGTGGGACTGATGGGGAATGACAAATTCACCAGCCAAAAGTTTGAATTCAGACTGTTAGAAATGACAGTGTATCTATCTTTCTACTGACTGAAAGAATGTTATAAATGTAAATAGATCTTAACCTGTGTTCTCCTGCCTGGGTTTTGACTCTGTATTTCACAACTATGAAAGTATTTGGATGTCAAGTGAATCATGTGAAGTACAAGAGAGAAATAACTTTTTTTTTTTTCTGTCTCTTCCTCTCCACATTTCCCAAAACTGCAGCCACAGGAATAAGTCTTCAGGCTGGCCTCACCCTTCAGGGACCTGGAGCTTGAACCAGGGGACACCTTATGGATGGGAGATGACGGCAAACAGAGATGGAAGAGACTACTTCATCAGGTAAGTGGGCAGAGTGAGCTGTGCAGTGTGTGGCACAGTGCTGCAGCCCTGCTCTCAACTCTATCACCTTGGAATCCTAATTCCTGCTTCAGCCCTACACGGTTAATGTTCACTGGTTTGATTTATGGCACAGGGATAGCTCAGACTGTGCTTTACTGCACTTTGCTTTGGTACTTGGTTACTTCATTTGCTCAAGAGAATGCTGATAATATAAGGACCTGTAAATCTTTGAAAAATTACAAGTAAGGTCATTAACAAAAGATAAATAAAAAATAAAAATGACATGTTTAAAGAATGAGGCAGAAGGTCAGTTCTGACTGAGACTTCCAACTCTCCTCCATCTCTGCCATGTGAGGTCTTTTGGTTTGTCTAATAATTATACTGGTAATGAGAAAGTGTATGTTTTGATCCTGTATAGTGAATATATTAATTCTTAGCTTTTCCACGGTTTTTTTAGCTCTGGGTTGAAAATAAATGTCAATGTGTATGATGAATCATAAACATAATTGGCTTTTCTTTTCCCATTGGAAACTGTACATAATTATTCTTTAAAATCACTGAGGCGGCTTTGATAAAATACATTTTGCCGTTCTAGCAAATGTACTCTTAGATGGCTTTGGAACTTCTTCACTAAAAAAGAGTGATGGTAGTGAGTTAGCAGAACCACTGCCTGCTTGGCATTCATTGCTTTAGCTTACATTTCATTTTTAAGGTTAGCATTTTGATTCTGTTCTTGTGAAGTTTTTTTTTTTTAATTATTATTTCATTTTTGTCTTTATCAACCTATTTAGAAACTTGGAGGTACTTGAAAAAGTCATGGATGAGAATTAGAATTCTTTTAACACAGAGTAGAAGAATCAAACTTATTTTTAATTGACTGTTAAAAGTCCTTAATTCTCTCAAGATCTTTCAACTGAAAAAAAAAAAAGAATTGTAAAGCGTAAGAATGAAGATCCCTGTTACTGTGCTTTGCTTTCCTAGCCCTTTTGTCCACAGGGTGTGCCTTGGCTTCCTAGGAGGCATTTGCTTTTGGAGCCAAAGCAAGATTTGTAGCAGCCTGGTGACCTGAAGGCTTTCAAGATTTAGAGCAATTTCAGACCTGTCCAAATTGGAACAAATTTTCTGGGTTAATGAGAGCTCAGAAGCTGACTTTGAAATGTCAGTTTCTTCCTTCAACAAGCATGCTTTGGATGTCTGAAAGATGGACAATATGAAGCTGAATGCCAGGCACAATACGACTGTATTAGCACAGGTTTTCTGCCTGAGTCAATTAGGCTTGTGAAGAAGTGTAGGTGAGCCTCCAAAGTACTGTGCAGATGTGAGACTGTTGTTTCTGTTACTCAAGTTAGTGAAGAGACCTGCACATCTCATTCTTATTTTCTGTAGACTGTTGGTGTGTTCTCCTCTGTGTGCATGAGATTCATTTGAAGGATTAATATCCTGATTCTGAGGACAGGCACTACATTTGATTCCTCCTCTTTTCTCACTGGTCACATAATGGGATGCTGCACTTGTGTAGCTGTCAACAGTTGTAGCTTACAAAATGCAGTGCCTTAGTACTCATTAATTTTGCAATTTGGAAATGTTTACTAACCCTCTGTAGCTAATGATTATTTTGTTTATTTTTTGGAATGGCTTTCAGTCCCTTAAGTGCCACATCCCTCTCTTAAATTGAGAAAACTGCATCTAAGAAAAAAAATCCATAACAGGGAGTGCCAAATTATGCCTTAAGTAATATTAGGCCGGTGGTTTTCTTGTTGTTGGGGTGGTTGTTTTGGTTTTTTTTTCTCATGCTCTTACAAGGGGCTTGTTTTTTTATTTTCTTCGGGGCTCTGGTCTTCCTTCCATTTTTCTCCGCATATGGATAGCAGACCACTTGGGAAAATAATAATCTGCTCTGAGGGGTAAAGAGCATGAGGCCTCTGAAGAGGCTGATCTGTGGAAGCCTTTGATGTTTTGTGCCAGGCTTTCCAGCCCACGGGAATCTCTGAGCAGTTTCAGGTGCAAGTTGAACACTGCTACATACCTACACATTGTGTGGTTTATAGTAGATATTCCTGTATCAAAAGTTTTAAAGCAACAGCATTGGCTGTAGCATGTGCACAGACGTACTCCCAGAGTAGTAATGCATCTTACGTGAAATGACACTCCCCAGGCATGCATTAAAAGCCAGTACTTTTGGAAACAGAATAAAGCCAGGGAACCATTTGGAACCACATGCTGCTGCACTGAGTCACCAGCCATCCACCATTACCAGGGAACATCAGCCCAGATGGCTACTACGATGTGACTGGGTAGTTCCGTGACACATATCTTGGTTTTAGAAGAATGACCAAAGACTAGATAGAGCCAGTGACTTGCCAGCGATTCCTCTGTGGAGGTGTATACAGTATCTGTCCATACAGTGACTGGTATTTGGTAGAGAAGCTCTCTCTGGCTTTCAAAACAACTGCTTTTGCAAATAATACAGGAGACTACATAAATAAAAACAAAATTTAATTTTCTTTCCTTCATTTTTCACACCTAGATTTTAGGAATGATATAGTGAGATGATTTTTGACAGTTATGCCAAAAAAGACAGGAGAGAGATCAGCAATATAGCATTTCTTATTGTCTCTAAGGCTTTTTATAGCTGTGCAGATTAACAAATTGCATCACACTGAAGGAGAAAAAGCAATTCAAATACTTTGCTTGGTTTTGATTAAAGATGTATAAACCAGGTATTATCACAATGAAATGTATGCATGCGTTCTGTACAAGGAAGTAACATAATTCATAGCGACATTAACTGCTTTTTAGTTAAATAATTTACTTTGTGCCATATGTACATACCCATTCAACTGCAAGCAGACTTACTGTAATTTTGAAATTGTGGGAGGAATAGAGAATCCAGGAGAATCTTCTGATGAAATTAAATGTAATTATATAGTGTTGGTGCAAATGCTTTAAGGCGTGAATGGGAAGAGATGTTTATTCTTTCTGCTGAAGCAAATTTGATTTCTTTCAAATCTCTGAAAGCCCTTATGACATGAGCTCATCAGGGGCAGCTTCCATTGCCAGGCAGTGCTTTTGTAAAAGTGTGAGAAGAATCTTTTATCAAAATATTTTCAGATGTTGCTATCAATTCATTATCTCTTCTGTACAGATGGCACAACCAGGGTCATTTTGCAAACCTCTAAAACATTTTTTCTTAAGTTTAGTCCATGGTAAATTAAAGTTTCAGAACTTCACCCATTCCCTTTTAACTTGCCCCTTTTACTTGAAATAGCATTATGAGATAAGTAATACATTTCAGTATGGGAGGATGGCAATCATCTAGTATTCTTCCAGCATGTTTCTGTACTCCACAAGCTGTATTAAGCTGGACTTTTAATATGAAATAATTTGAATACAGTATATTTAACCACTTTAAAGTCCTAAATATTTTATTTGCATGTATTATATAAATAATAAATGCTGTGTAGTATATGATTATGAGAAATTCCGTAACATTAATTTAAATAAAAGCATGACACTTATTAAAAATGTTTTTGGTGTGAATATAGCATTTCAGGGAAATATTATGTGGAGCAGAAGGTTTTGGCTGATTTTGTATACAAAAGGTTTAGCCTCATGGCAATTTTAGCTCCTTATTTTTGCCACTGCTGTGATCTTACTGATTTTTGGACCTTTATATTTTTGTCCTTTCCCTTGTGGAAATCTTGCTGCTTGTCAGATCTGGAGGGAAGTTGATAGAAGGAAATAAACTGGCAAATCTAGTAAAAAGTCAATCTTACAGAGAAAGCGATAAATTTTATGACGATTTTGCTCTGAGCCAATCCTTTGCATGGTCTGATGAAATTGCAGAATAGTTTAGTGTGGAAGAATCCTCTGAAGGTCAGCTTGTCCAGCCTCCTGCTCAGATCACAGCTAATACCAGGTGATGAGCAGCATTGCTGCCACACTGAAATATCTGACTGATTTGGGAATAGGGTTGCAACAGTTGTCTTGTCTTAAGCTGCCCTGCAACTGCACTTAGAAGTGCAAGTTGAAGTAACATTTGCTGCCTTCAAAAGTCATACCTTTTTGATTCCTATTGCTGTTTAATTCCTAAGGAATGAGGTACTTCGGTATTTTCATGGATCCGGTTTCTGTCATTCAAATAAAGACCAGAGAATGCCAAATAAAATCAGCTGAAAGGAAGTGTAGCCCTTCTCAAGTGGACTTAAAGCAACACTGGTTTCACTAAAGTGTAGCTAGTAATTAGACTCTCAAGATAGAGGGGTCAGTTAGGTCAGCTGTTTGCCATATCCTTGTTTGCAAGAGGTGCTATTGGTTGTGTTTATTTTGCTTTATTATTTTTATTGGTTGTGCTTACTTACTCTTGCTATTGCCTGGGAGAGGATGATGGGGTCTGTCTGTGTTTCCACTTTGGTTTGCTCCCTATTTGACTCCAAGGACCCTAACCATCTCTACTTTGTGAATATTAGCTTGCTTCTGTACTTCAGTCTGGAACAAACTGAGCAAACAGTTGGGATCCCAGGCAAGAAATTAAAGGAAGCACACCCAGAGATCAAAGCCTGCAGCGCTATTACTGCTTGGTTTGAAACCACAGGTCAGTCTCCAGAGTGCACAGCAGAGCTGGGAGAGAACTACTAGTCAGAAGTCTTTCTAAATCTTGTTTATGTTAATATGACAAGGTTGCTAGAGCAGTTGAAATGTGATGACCCACAGGTGGATGAGGTGACCCACTTAGTGGATGAGGGAAACTCTGAGGATGTAGGCTATTTGGACTTCAGCAAAGTCTTTGATATTGTCTGCTGTGGCATTCTCATGGAAAAGCTGGTAGCCCACATCTTGGACAGGTGCTCTCTTGACTGGATCAAAAACTGGCTGGATGGCTGAGCCCAGGGTGTAGTAGTGAATGGAATCACATCCAGTTGGAGGCCAGTCACCAGTGGGGTTCCTCAGAGCTCAGTACTGGAGCCAGTCCTGTTTAATATCTTTATTGGTGATCAGGATGAGGGGATCAAGGACACCCTCAGTAAGTTCACGCATGACACTAAGTGGGGTGGGAGTGTTGATCTGCTGGAGGGTTGGAAGACTCTGCAGAGGGATCTGGACAGGCTGGATCAACGGGCTGAGGCCAATGGTGTGAGGTCCTGTAGGGGAGTACGCTCAGTGCAGGTAGCTTGGTGTGCAGCTGCAGTGTGAGCTGCAGGATGAGCTCTGTGGGGTGGGAGCTGGCGCTACAGGCAGGAGGCCATGAACTGCCAACTCTGCATAACAAAGGGCACAGGGACCTGTGGCCCAGCCAGGTGACTGGACACTCGGACACACAGCAGGAGCTGAGGATCCCAGACTCCCTGTGCTTAGACTGTAAGGGTATAAAAGCCCGGGTTTCCTTTTTTCAGAGTCCGTCCTTGGAGGCATCCAGCTTGAGCTGTTATTTTCTTATTGCACCATGATTAAATTATTCTAAGCATAGAGACCTATGAGACTCTGCTGTGGGAAACTTGGGGCCGAGCTGGTAAGAAAACCTGGTCTGACTCTGAGTGTGGGGTGTGTAGCTGCGAAGGGCCCTCGGTCCTGCTTAGGTGGTGTGAATGTGACAGAGTGACTCCTGGACGGTCAGACAGGGACAGTTGAACAAGTCCAAGTTGCCGGCTCCTGCACTTCAGTCACAACACCCCCTGCAGCTCTACAGGCTTAGGGAGAGTGGTTGGAAAGCAGGCCAGTGGAAAAGGACCTGAGGGTGTTGGTTGACAGTAGACTGAACATGAGCCAGTGTGTGCCCAGGTGGCCAAGAAGGCCAACAGCATTCTGGCTTGGATCAGAAATAGCGTGACCAACAGGACCAGGGAAGTGATTGTCCCCCTGTATTCAGCACTGGTGAGGGCACACCTCAAATCCAGTGTTCAGTTCTGGGCTCCTCACTTCAAGAAAGACACTGAGGTGCTGGAGCGTGTCCAGAGAAGGGCAACAGACCTGGTGAAGGGTCTGGAGAGCTGAATCATCTGAGGAGTTGCTGAGGGAGCGTGGAGAAGAGGAGACTGGGGAGACATTACCGCTCTTCTCAACTACCCGAAAGAAAGTTACAGCAAGATGACGGTCAGCCCCTTCTCCCAAGCAACTAGTGACAGAACAAGAGGACACAGCCTTAAGCTGCACTAGGGGAGGTTCAGGCTGTTATAAATGTACGGAGCCAATTTCTATAATAAAATAAAATCAATTTATTTTATAGTAAATTTGGCAGAAATTTTGGACAAAAAGCCACAATGCAGAGAAACAGCTCCGAGCCCGGGTGTCGGCAGCTGGGTGACAGACAACCTGNCTGAACATCAGGAAAAATTTCTTAATGGAAAGGGTCGTTAAACATTGGAATAGACTGCCCACGTGGAGTCACCATCCCTGGAGGTGTTCAAGAAATGACTCTATGTGGCGCTTAGTGCTATGGTCTAGTTGACAAAGGGGGTAATCAGTCAAAGGTTGGACCTGGAGGTCTTTTCCAACCTAAATGATTCTGTCACATCATATTTTGATATCTTGGGTGCCTTGTTTTTTACTAGTGCTTTTGTATTTAGTAAAAAAAAATTATTCTAGACTTCTTCCAGATCCATCTGGCAAGCTTAATTCTTTTCTCTAAGGTATGTTATCCTGCATATAATATCAGCTCTGTGATTTTTGGCTTGTGAAATCATTATGTTTAGGTTGTCCTTGTTTGGCTTATAGCTATGCTATGCTATTCCTGAAACATGAAATTCTTAAATGTGAGCTTTTGCCCTGTACAGAAAATAGAGGTAACATGTTTCTGTCATTTGACAGCTAGTGTAGCTCACAACATCCTAAATTCTCAAAGCATACACGGTACAATATTTCTTTGCAATAAAATATGTTATGATATTCTTCTATACTCAAATACTTTACTAGTTTTTCTTTAGTAGTCTTCACCTTATTCTTTCAGTGCCTGCTGTGCTTAGAAGAGGGAACTCAGTTGTGTTTTCTGGAAGTTCACCTCTGTGCCTGTTGCATGCCTCCTGTCTGGCCTGCGTGCTCCTCCTTGTACACCCAGTTGTCATAGCTGGCCAGCAATGTGGAATGGCACAACACAATCACTGATGATATTAACAGCATATCAATCAAGCATCCTGCTTATTAAGGACCACTAATTTATACCAGATGCAAAACTGAGGCTCACAGCCTGTTAATCAGTTTACTTCAAAATAAACAAGCACAGAAGATGATCATTCAGGATTTTTTAAATTATTATTTCCTTTTGTTGTGTCTAGCCTACACCAACCTTCTTGTACATGTGTTCTGTAAGTGTTTGCTCTGTTGGAAGGTTCTGAAAACCATCAATGGATATAAGTGAAATATAATGAAAGCCTTGATTATTGTTACTGTGTTGTTCATGTTTCTGGGTTTTGAAAAGGCTGCTGTTATTTTACCTTAAAACTACCATAGTACGTAAGGCCATAATGAAAGTTTGAAGTCACAGGAGCCACCTTCTGCCCTGTAGGTATGATGTTATAGAGCACTTTATTGAGCACATTGCATTCTTTCATCTCTAAGTACAGAAACAATGTTGACTGGATTCACGGGGGATTTATGTGGTACTCACAAAAATACGAGTAGCACAGCTGCTGCTGCTTTGTTCATGAGGGCACTCGCCACTTGTGCAGGGTGCCTTTCTTTGGGGTGAGGGCTGTGAGCGGAGGCAGCCCGTGCGCCGATTTAGTGCCTCCAGCCAAAGGCTGACTGCCACGTGCATCTTCGGGCGTCTCCACTCCCAGGGGAGATGCCAAGGGGAAAAAAGGCAGAGGAATCACACTCTCTGGCCCACTTATTCCCGAGTCCCTAAAAGGGACATCCAATGAGATTGAATGGCAGGCAGTTTAACAGTGATAAAAATAGTACAACCTATATAATTAGCAAATAGAACTCTCAGCTACAGGTTACAGTAAAGCCTAAAATGCTTCATAGGATTCAAATGTACATTTGAAAAGTACATTTGTAATAAGACTTTCCCTATTAAGTTACATAGGATTAAAAAAAAAATTAGAGCAGATATAAAATCTTATGTTTCAGACAAGCGGGTGAGTCAGCTGCTGACTGCCTAGGGCTAGGACGAAACTTCCTGTATTAATCAGGTTATTCTATAATTACAAGGTTTCTTGCACCTTCCTCTGAAGCGGGTACTGAGTGCTGTCAGAGAAAGAATACTGGACCAGGAGGACAACAGGTCTGATTGGTATGGCGATTCTTGATTTTTTCTATCTCTTTTATGTTTTTTTTTTTAAATCCCTTGTCACTAATACAGACAGTTGATATGAATAGTGTGCTGTTAGAGAAAGAGTGCTATTCTGCTTCTTTCTGCATACAAATTTGCTTTCTGTTGCTAAGGGTTTGACCTACTCAAGGACAGGATCATATAGTGGAAGGGGGAGTGGGTCTAGAAGAGATGAGCAGCAGCAGGGATACACAAATGCAAGTGACTGTTTAAAGCAAACCTGAATAATTAGAAAGGAGAAGAAGGAAAATTATATAGCAACCTGTTTATGTCAGTGGTTTGCCTAGAGACTACTCGGGTATGGTGAAAAAGAAAGTATTGCTAAATCAGCTCAAGCTCCTGAAAAGAGAGGATGATTTAAAAATTGTCCTTCCTTAACAAAGAGATGTTGCTCTAGCCATAAATATGGCAGTCATAAATATGACAGACAAAGTGATGTTAATACTGACTGGGATAAATCGTTGTTATAATGGGGGGAATGATAGCAAGGAGATGACAGTTTGTGGGGTTGTTTTATTTTAACTAGAGCATGGAAAAATGGAGAGTTCATTGCATTGTAAGGCAGCTGTACCTAACCTGGTTAGTGTGCTGTAACTCAGGAGCTAGTCACAGCAGCGTGGCTCCCTCCCTCTCTTCTGGCTTGCAGTTCTTGAGTCCTCTCGGCACACACACAGAACCCTCTCTGGCTGAACCAAGACTATTTCTCACACTGGAAAGGTGAGGGGGTTATACAAGAAAGTGTGAATGTGGGTGAGATTCTCAGAAGAGAAGAAGGTTTTGCTCAACCATTTGCCTTGGATTGCCTGGCTGTAATTACACCTAAGTGGAGTATAGGGAATCACACTGTGGGCCTCTGCTACAGCGAATTTGATGTCTCCGAGCTAGTTCTCTGTGTTTTCTCCAAACACAAACTGCATGGGGACACCATGAAATTCAGAGAAGTATTGCATCCTGAACACCATTACTCTTGTGTGTTTGAAGGTGGATTAGGAAGGAATAAAACTTCTGGAGCAGAACCTGTATAGGGAAAAAAAATCAAGGTACCCTAACCCAGGATCACAGTGTACATTAACACAGAGAGTTGCAAAGATTAAATCCTCACTATTGTTGGAGTTCACAATGTTCTAGGTAGGTGTTTCATTTGGAATAACAGCATCTCATCTGTTATTTGCAGCATGTAAATGCTTGTGTAGAAGCATTGCTTTGGTACACCAAGATACCCTTCCTGGCAGTGTAAAACAAATTAATTCTTGTAAACAGTTTGTGTAAGAATGATAACCCCAGATGGAGTCTGCTTTTTCAAGCATCTCTCTTGTAAAACAGTGTGGTCCCTACAGAACTGAGATTAAAAGTGTCAAATTCTGGTTCTGAAAAGCCATGCAAGTGGTTGGAAGAGTGGTAGTGGGTTGTAAAAAGCTAAGTCTTATCTTGGGTCACATGCTGGAATCCCAAATGATGCAAACACAGAGACTCTGCATATGAAATAAAACCGGGCTATGTAAAAATAAAGAGGGGAATACAGCCCTGGAAACACCTAAAAGGTGTTTTCTGCAGCCTGTACACTGGGGCCTTTGTGGCCATGAGCTTGAAAAATTAAAAAAGGCAAAGCTGTCTGATACTTGGTGATGGAACTGAGACCTTTCACAGCAAAGTCTAGGTGAAAACTTCCCCCAGAATTTCAGTTACAACATGAAGAAAAAAATGTGCAGGAGCTGGGTTATAGAGCTGAAGAAAAAAAAAATGGTATGAGAGTTAGCATAGTATATTGCTGCTGTTTAAATTGCACAGTTGAAGTTCACCAGTTCATCATGGTGTATGTACAGAATTTAAAACTAGTTATTTAATGTGTTATGCCATGCCAGGAAATACCATATTGATGATACCTTTCCAGCAGACATTCATATGCTAAAGAACTTCATGCTGAGGTATATGGAAGCCAGCACTTAAGAAGCCTAATTTATCCTTTGGATTAATTTTTCTCATATTAATATATTTACAGTTTTCTCCAAGGAAAATCAAGTATAAGCCTCCTGTGAAAGGTTCTTGTCTGTATTGATATTGTAGAACAGGAAGATAATTTGTTTTAGAAAGACAAGATGATACTACCAAAAGCTTACTGAATTTTAATTCTCATTTAGTTTTTAATTGCCCTTCTTACAACAAAATACTGCCTAATTATACTCAAAATTCTCAGCTCCCAAATCTAATTCTAAGAATCCTCATATTTGTATGTTGTCACATACGTATAATATTCAGGTAAAGAAATAGTTCAACTGAACTTAAATTAATCTAGTCACTGACAACATTATGACTCACTGCAATATTTTGAAAGCCATTTATCTGAAGTTCACTGAATCCTGGACCGTTCCACAGAAGAACTTCAATTTAAAATAAACCAATCAAACTGTGTCGCTGTGCAATTAAATATCTCCATGGTAACAGGGATTAAGCTCATAAGGTAAAGACCTGCTGACAGTGCAGAGATTATTTCGAATTTCTGGCTCTTCCAGCAGTAGACAAACGAATTTACATTTTCTGTAGCGAACACTGGGAGACATAAAATGAAAGCAATTGAGCTACTTCTGTGGCATCTTGGGACTTCAGACAGTATTTTCCTGACAGGGGAAGTAATTAGCTGGAATTACAAGTAGGAACTTAGAAGACAGATACAAATAAGCATTTGCTCATGGGATTTATTTAGCGTTTCATAATTAAAACCTGGAGAGGCATATTACTTAGGATACAAATAGCATAGAAAAATCTTGCCATAGTTTAAAAAATTTAACAGCATAATAACACCATTTTTCTTTTAATTTTTAAGTGATCTTAGGTTCACTTAGGAGAGAAGGTTATTTGCAGCTCTGCTATCAAGTAATACTTATAATGTGAAATATATTCTAAAGTTGTAGTGCAGATAGGCACACTCATATTCAGCGAAGACATAGGATAATGCTTTAATCAATTCTAACATATTTCTGATTCTCTCTGACTCTATTCCTAGCTTTTTCATGTGTATTTATGAAAACAACTGGAAATGCACATCTGCTGGCATGTGTAGTTTTCAGCTTTCGGTGATGTTACTTAGAGTTGGTTTGTTTTTCTTTTCTCAGATTGGCTTTTGGTTTGGTTCCTAGGGACATAGAATGGTTTGGAAGGGACCTTAAAGATCACTCAGTTCCAAGCCACCTGCCACGCACAGGGACACCTTTCACTAGACCATTTGTTAAAAATTCATAATAAATACAGCAGATACATCTAAAAGTCATCATAACTGGCATGTTCCTAAAGGAAGAGATGAATACTGAGCACATTTTGTAGGAATGAGTGTAGAGTGTCTGTTTATGGTGGCACTCTTTAGCCATACAAAAAAAGCAGAAACCCACGTTAAAGTTAGCTCCTGGCATAAACATCCAGCAACTGTAGAAGGAAGAAGTACTGAAACATTGATGAAACTTAAGGTAAAACCAGAAAGTCAGGGGTATGTGGAGGAGGTGTCTTAAGAAACAACTTCAAAGATAAGGAGACAGTTTCTGAGGAGTGCTGTATTAGATAATGCAGTTCCTGGGCTTGATCAGGTGGGAACAAGTTCTACCTGCTGTCTAAAGAGGTACTTCATTTTTCTGTTCCTTCTTATAATCCCTTTTGTGCAGTGTTTTCTTCTTGGTGCTGTGATTATTGGTTTTATTTAATCCAGTCAGTGCCTTGAGCTGGACTGAAGAGACTTGGCAAAAAGCCATACTGATAAAAAACATTTTGGGTTGGACCACCAGGGGCTGATTCTGGCAGCTCATAGAAATTACATTTAGGGGTTTTGTTGCATGATTCATGCTGCCAACATCCAATGAAGATGCAGTTCCACCATTTTAACAGTGTCCTATGGAAGTATGAGCTAACGATCTATCTCTGAGAAGGAAACCGTAAGAGCATAGCATTGGTGTTGCAACTTTCCAATCAGGAATCTTTTTAGTCAAAATATACATATAAAAAATAGGGGCTTCAATGCCTTCAAACAGGCCAAAATTTTGGCTAGCTCTTGAAAAAGATTTAGTTCCCCAGATTGTCACACTGTGACTAGCCAGAAGTTTCTAAAAGGCTTTGAACAGTGCCTGGTCAGAGGAATCCCAACATCAGCATCCTCAAACTCCATTAGAGACAGTCCTGTTAGTTTCCCTGACTAGAATTAATTAATGCAAGTGCAAGCTAATGGGCAGATCATAGAAACAGCTGCTTTCATGGCATGAGCCTTCAGGAACACTGTTCCTGAAGGAGGAACCCTATCACCTGAACATAATGCGTAGTAGCTGCACAGCTGGTTTCTCAGCCCTGCCTCTGTGACTTGCATAGGCAATTGAGCCCTGTGCCGAAAGCCTGGGCGCCGTTAGGGAGAGTGACAGGACAGGGCTTTGTGTGGAGCTGCTTGGAGGGGGAAGTTTGGTTGGATGGCTTCATTTTTTTTCCATAAGCTGCTTTTCCAGCTAGCTGTACTCAGAGTGAGCTGGCATATCCGGGACAGCCTTAGAAAGAAAGGATGTCATGACTGCCCATGCTCAAGATTTGGCAGTCTGAAACAGTTAGCCAGGCAGCAGTTAGCTTAATAGTGCTGTTATTTGACTTTGTTATTTGACTATTTTGAGCTCAAATTTAAAGAATTGATCAGCTAACCCTCCAGAGAAATTTGCTCTAAAAATGTTGGGTTTTGGTCACTGGAGTTCTTTTTTTGTTATTGTTCTGTTTGTGTTTGTTTTTTCTTGGTTTTTTTGTTTGTTTTTGTTTTGGGGTTTTTTATTTGGTTGGTTTGGTTTGGGTTTTTTTTTTTTTTGTTTATACTACAGGAGCACAGGAAGTCTACCACAAAAAATTGGGATCCTCATGTACTAGGTGGTTAGATTGACTTTATTCTCATTAAGCATTGCAAAGCTAAAGCATGAAACGATTAAGTGAATTTTTTAAGGAGGGATTTACTGTCACCCTCTCCTCCCCAAATCTCTCTCAAAGCTTGAGAACTGAATTGTGAATTTTTTCATAACCACCATTCAGTGACAAATTAAAAAGCTAAGTGATCCACATGTTGCCAGACTAAGTATTGTGCCATATTTGAAAGCCGTAATGATGTTTTAATGTAAATATTAATGATAGAAAAGTGATTTTCTGTCAAGCGTTGGGCTACATTTTCATAGAATACAGCACAAATGCTGAATGCTTCTGCTTCATGGAAAAGTTACATGTTTGCACTGACCAATCAGTGTCTTATTCCCTAATGAGCTTTTAAGTTCCTTGGATTGTCTGCTATTCTTAGGCTATCATAAAGGTTAGCATGGACTATCTGAAAATTTATTTGGCTTCTCGAGCAGGTTTTACAACTCAGACTGATCTTTCTGCTGCAACAGCTAAGGTGCTACTGGCACCTGACTTTGCTACTTTAAAATTATTTTGGGATAGATTTGCAAGACAGCACTTGCAAGTGGTCTATTGGCTGCATTATAGAAAAGCTACTGCTTTCAATAAATCTGAAATTTTTTTTATTGGAGAGCTAAATGTGGATATATATGAGACTAAGGGGGACTCTCAGGGAAAAAAAAAAAAACTTGTAGGGAGAGGAGAGAAAGGCAGCAGAAGCCAGGAGTGGTTTATTCCAGTACCAGTTTCAAGATTCAGCATGATGGTATAGAGAAGTGTGTGAGTATGAAAGACATGTATTTGTGTATATACACACATACATACATCTCCTGCATTTGTACAGGGATTCTTGCTGATGCTAAGAATTGTAAAAAAGCGTGTTACATATTTAAAGAAGGCATTTAAAATCATCTGGATTTATAGTCTAGTTTATAAAGTCTCAAATCTTTCAGTGATATGCATGCACCTGAAAACTGATAGAAGAGAGGCATAATTAGCTGAATAACCACATCCATAAATACACTATAAAAATAGCAACAAATGTGTAAGGAAAGGTTAAAAGGACTGGCCAACATTGAGAACTTCTTGAAAAGCAGAAACTGGAGGGCTGTAGTGAGGTTTGTAGAAGTGTAGCATGAGTTAGTTCTTACAGTGGCACTTTTTCCATATAAAAGAGGAATGGGGGACCTCTGTGTAAAGAACACAGACAAACACAGTAAAATTCAAAGATGTGATTAAGGATTAATAACAAAATCTTCCCAATGATCTAAAAGGAAGTGTTCAAATGGCTGAGGAGAGGAATCTCGATTTATTAGCTGATTTGCTGAGAGACATCTAAGTTTCGTCATTTGGGTATGTCACTGGAAAATGCTGTTGTAGAGATAGGGAAGTATTATTTATTGCAGCTAGACATGTTTGAGAGGGGGGATTCAAACTGTAACAAATGTAGAAACTACTGTTAGGATGGTTTTGGTGAGGGAAAAAATGAGAGGAGACAAGAACACATAGGTTTGTCTAATACAGCAAAATTTAGATCAAGAGGGAAAAAACACCAGGAAGAAACAAGAAATGTTTAAAACAAAAAGCAATTTGTGGCAAAAAACCTAAAGGCACTATACATTCAAACTGCAAGAGAGAAGACCCTTAAAGATTAGAGCAATGGAGTTCATTTCCAAGTTTGCAGTCAGAGCACTGGATTGAGTAATCCAAAACATATTTACACTGATTATTGGTAAATATTTGAAGGAGGATATAGGACACAGTTTATATGATAGATTGTAAAATAGCAAGCGATTGGAGATGGTGGCAAACCAGATCATTCCCATTCCTGTTTTCCTGTGAGTCAAGTGACACTTTACTTCTTTCTTTCTGTAGAACATGAAATCTAAGCAACACATTTGCAAAGCAGACTTAATCCGCTATATGCCCTTAGAACCTTTTGCAAATATTAATGAAACATATTTAATTATCTCTGTTAGACAGATTACTCAAGGCAATTTAGATTGCCACATAAAAAGTGGAATAAAAATCAGTGGTTTTAGTTACCATATGGGTAATAAAAATACTTGAATGAGATGATATTCAGAGAGATGGTATCATTTGACCAGGCTTTTGGATAACTGGATAAATGCTCTTCTCTAAATGCTGTCACAGAATGATGAATAAGTCTATTTTAAAAAATGCTTTCGTTGAAAGATAGGAGAGGAAATATTTTTTCCTGAAGTGTTTATACATAGTATCAGCAAAATGTTTTTCTTTTTCTGGAAAACAGGCATTATCATCAATCTTACTAAAGTATAGAACATGGAAGTAGTCTGCAAATATAAGGACAAGTTAAAGGACTATTTCTTACTGGAATTTTTGAGTTTTATACTGTTCTCCAATAACAACCAGGATTGGTTGTTAATTTCATCAGGATATGCTGGTTATCCTCTTCTGCCCACCTATCTAAAAAAGCAATTGCTAGTATCTGGTATAATTTTTTTGAAACAACATTTAGGGAATCCTCTTGCTCATGTGAAATTCTGCGGAACTGTGGTAAATATGTGTGGTATTTCTGAGTGAGCAGACTTGTGTTGCCAATAATATAAATGGTAGTGCTTTAGATGTGTGCTAGTTAGACAGCTCTTCAGAGAAACAAAACCCAACAATTTGAATTCATTTGGCATGCATATGGCACAAGTTGCCAAAGCCTCCATAGTTCAGGCAACCTGTGTAATAATCAACTTCTTTAGTCTAATGCTACAAGTTACTGTCACAGAAATTAGTTTGGGGGCTTGGTGGTTTTATTGGTTTGTTTTAAAGACTGGCTTTTATTTTCAGTGTTCTGTATCAATAGCACACTTTTCCTGGCATTTAGAGACAACAGTTGCTTTAAACAGGCTATCAACAATTTGCAGTGTTGTGGCACAGACCCTACAGTACCTACCACAACTACCCAATACAAGGAAATATGGATATAAAATAGCGTCGAACAAGTGTTGGCATTGGAGCAAGGCAACTGGCTACATATGTCCAGAATGTTCTGGTGGATATGTTACATGCTTCTTCACACCTCCTTTCTGACTGGTCCAATGTCTCTTTCCCTCCTTATCCTAATGTATAGAATGCTAATGCTCTTTATGAGTTCTCAGACATACATATGTTATTGTTTAAGTTAAAGAAGAGCAACTGAAATAAGGCTACTCAAATGTAGAAAATGTTTTAAGAGAGGACATCTAGATCAGAAGGGATTCCTCCCACCCTGGTCTGATAGCACCAGGCTGCTGCAGTCCCCTGTACTGTGGTCCAGCTCACCACGAGGCTGAGCATGTAATCCCCGTGACTGCACGCAAACACCCTCTGGCCTGACGGAGATGACCACCAGGACCATGCATACAGGCAACCAATGCCTCTGCAGGCACCACATCAACACAAACAGCCCACCCATGAACAAGACCAGTACAAACAGCCTGATCCTGTTCTTATGCATCAGCTATTGGATCTTGCATGTCAGGTGTTTGCTATTGGGTCATACACCTGCACACACAACCTCCCCATATTTGTGCAGAAGTGGGTCTCACCAGTACCTGATCCACACCTGTGGTCTTCCCCACAACAGACCCTTGTCTCTGGTCTCTCCAGTGCCACACTCCAGATTACTTTTCCCCATTGGTTCCACTTCTGTAACATCTGCACCTAAATTTGGTGTTTGTGAACCATCACCGAGATGCCATTAGCCTTACATAGCAAGACCAATACAGTCCCCTTGGCACTGTTGGCCTGGCAAATTGAGTCCCCCAAGGACTGGCTGTGCTCCTCTCAAACGTGGTGATCTTCCACATGGTTCCCACTCACCTGCCCATGACACCCAGCCAGCCCTCCCTGTGCTCTTTGTCACTTGTGGCACTTCTCGCTCTGCTGTGTGTTACAGCTTGCTGTTTCTCTTGATGTGCTTTCTAGTTCTTCTTGGTTGATTAGCTGCACCTTAATCTCTGTGTGCATCAAAAAATAGAAAATAAAAATGATCCATTATGAAAAGAGAAGTTGCTGTGTTTACTGCATAGTCCCAAGAACTGTCAATTCCAAATTCTGTCAATCGACCTCTGGGAAATAAAAGAGGGCACAGTATATCACAAGTTAGAACAAGGGGTTTGCTCGCCATTTTTCAGTGATGTTTGGATTCTAATTTAGCATTACAACTATTGTATTTTAGTTCTTTCTAACAGTACTTCAGGAATTTTAATATTTATATTTGTATGTGCTTTCTCTACAGTAAATGAAGATTGTTGTCTAAGCCAGATATTGTAGATTTATAAAAAGTGATACTGCTTTATGTGTGTTACCAAATCTTGGAAAAACTTGAATGAAATTATCAAGTTCTTCACGATCTCACCCCTATTACAAGGGCTGCTGAATACCTCTCATCAGCAGACCCATTTTAGCTATTTGTAACTTTACATGCATTCCTTGACTGAGGGGAAAAGTTTTGTTCCCATCTCTCTTCTGAGACCTAATTGGTATTTTGAAAGATGTCTTCCCTTTCCTGGAGAAACAGAAGTTGTTTTGCCAAAGTGCCTTACAAAGCTTGGTTCCCAGTGTTTGAGGCAGATGTTTGAAACATGTTCCACACATCCCCTTGCAACCAGGGATGTAATTTATGTTGTTGCTGTGAAGTTCTCCCATTTTAAGAGCCTTCTGAAAATTTTGGAAATTACCAGAAACTCAGAAGGAGTGGTAGTGCCCATGCAGTGTGTCCAAAAATCACACAGCTAAAAAGAAGTATGCTGATAGTGACTGCTGGGCATCAGAATGGAGAGCTGAGGAGGAAGCTAGGTAAAAATATGGACAACACAATTTGAGGAGTTTGTGAGTGGCAGGACTTGGTTTAACTGAGTTTAACGGGATAGTCATTAGGAACCATGAGAGAAGGAGGATTAGGTGGAGAAGAATTGATCTCACAAGGAGATGGGAGCTGGAAAGATGGAGGACAGGGGAGGTAACAAATGACATCTCTAATTTTTTTGCAACACAGTGGCATTGACTCATGATCTGGTTATGACCTGCAATAATCCTTGCTATTGTTCTGCTGGTTTTATTATAAATATTTTGCTTATGAATTCTCTGTGCTTATGCCTGTCAAATGGATAAGAGCATTAAGTCTACAACACGAAGGTTAATATTTTATTTTGTCAAATGTCCAAAACACTTAGCCATGCGTTATATGCATATATATATTTTTTACCTTATTAAAACATTTTTAGAGTTCAGGAGTTACATGAGTTAAGTATTGCAGTTCTTGCTAACTGAATCAAAATTTGTCTTACAAAATTCTATTATTTAGTTGTCCTGAAATGTGACTGGTAGTAGTTAGTTCTAAAGTATTCATTTCATGCTGTGTTGCTGCCTTTCACAAAGGTGTTATTAGTATTTTAATTATGTATATCATTGCCACTGTCAATATGAGACCACAAGATGAATACAATACAGCTCTCCTGCACAGACTACATTTATGTTCTGTGTTATTGTAGACCTTTAATAATATAATTCTACAAAATCTGCTGTTGAATTTAGACATTAGTTGTCATCATAGGAAATAAAGAGACATTCTCTGCTATAAGTCAAGTTGGCTTCATTAATGTCAGCAGAGCCCCTCTGATTTACACCAACAGAAATGACACAAAAGCACTTCTTATATTTTACTGCTTCTCCCATGAGTTGCACTATTGTAGTGTTTCATGAGTCCTTGAATAACAGTTCTTTTTCTCATTTTTTCCATCTTTTCCTTTCTGTGCTTTCATTGTTTTGTCAGCCACTTTAGCTCAAAAATATCCTTACCTAGTCTGAGTAAGTTTAGGAAAAGGTTTGATATCTTGGTGTTTGTCCATAGGTATAATGGAGGCATTTCAGTTTTTACTTTTTCATTAGAGATACTAGTCAAAGTGTGCTTTGGGCTTTTGTGAATGGGAAGCTGACTGCCTGTAGCTTTTCTGGCTTCGTTATGCAATAACCCACACATAAATGTTTATGGATGTGAATGGATGTCCTGTCAGCCCCATAGTAGAACCCAAACTGCAAATAATTGAGCTTAATAAGGCCTACTGAGTTCATTATGGGGACCTTGATGCATATCTCTGACCATTATTTTCTTTCTAACATTATGGGGTCATTTTTCTGGATCAGGATCTCAGTTATGACTCAGGAAAAAAAAAGGCCTAGTCAAAAAACAGGGCTCTCCCTGCACTGCACAGTGATAGTTGCTGCGAATCCTGTGATCAATGCACCCCAGTCAGCCTTAACTGAGCTAGCACAGGTACCAGTACAGATCTTGCTATGGCAGCCTCAAGTTTTGGCTGGTGTGAAGTTGGGCAGGTTGAACCTGTGCTGTGCTGTGCTCTGCAATGCAGCAGCTGGGCTTCCCACAGCACCCAAGTGCACTGGCTGAAAGCTGCATACATTTCAGACTTCTCACAGCTCACTACTCAAGTATTCACTTTTATAGATAGTTGTCCTTAGTGATGGACTCAGATTTTCAGCCTGACCTATCTTCTGATGGAAGTACTCTCTAGGGATGTAGTGGCCTTTTCTTCATGGGAGAATCTGATATATTTTGTCGCAGTTAACAGTCTCCATCTTGTACTCCTGGCTTGTATCAGCAATAGCATGGCCAACAGGACTAGGGCAGTGATCATCCCACTGTACTCGGCACTGGTGAGGCCACATCTCGAATCTTGTGTTCAGTTTTGGGTCCCTCACTAAAGGAAAGACTTTGAGGTGCTGGAGTGAGTTCAGAGAAGGGCAATGGAGCTGATGAAAGGTCTGGAACACAAGACTCATGAGGAGCGGCTGAGGGAGCTAGGGGTGCTTAGCCTGGAAAAAGGAGGCTGAGGTGGGACCTTATTGCTCTCTACAACAGCCTGAAAGGAGGCTGTACCCAGGTGGGGGTCAGTCTCTTCTGCCAGGTGACAGGGTGAGAGGAAGTGGCCTCAAAGTTGCTCTAGGAGAGGCTTAGATTGGATGTTAGGAAAACTTCCTTCATGGAAAGCATTGTCAAACACTAGAACAGGCTGCCCAGGGAAGTGATTTTGTAACCAACCCTGGAAGTATTCAAAAGACATTTAGATGTGGCACTTAGGGACATGGTTTAGTGTTGGACTTGGCAGTGCTTGCTTAATGATTTGGCTCAGTGATTTTAAAGGCCCTTTCCAACCTATATGATTCTGTGATTCTATGAGAACTTGCAGCTTTATTCTGTGAATAATTGTTTTTTCAGCTTGGTTGCTATTTTGGATCAAATAAAATGTAATGTGTGTGACTGTTTCTTCTCTTCCTGGTTGTTCCCTGACTAGAACAAAAAGTACTCCACTTCTTCAGTAATTCACATTTTTCTACACAAAATGGCTCATTCAAAGCTAGATTCACAAAACTGCCTGAAGATTAGAGGCATTTGCTTTTCAAAGTGATTCATGCCTTTGTGTTGGTCAGTTTTGTCATCTACCTGGTGAGATAAGATCATGATTCCTGTTCCCCGCACAAGATCATCCAGCACTCGGCATTCCTGGCCACAGTGGTACAGCTTCACGTTGCATAAATGTGAATTAAATGCTCACTGAAGCAGAGCAGGGACCAAGTATGACACTTGTCAGATGACTCATTTGGCCTTGCTTCAGCTTGCCTGTGGGTAGTGTTTTGATGAGATTTAACTGATGGACTTTACAATGCAGCCTTATGCTGGGCGGGTAGCAGTCATTCTCCAGTGCCATGGGAGCTTGCTGGATGCCCAGACCCTGGGAAGCTGTGGAAAAAGCTGGACTTTTTTCCAGTCCCAGAGACTGCTTCTCCTGAGAAGGAGTGAGCCCAGTTTGAGTCCCAGATACTTCACTCCTCTGATGATTTTGAGTTTTTTACTTCAGCAAGTAAAAAGCCTGTACCAAACCCTACAGCAGTTAAAGCAGGACTGGCTCATTGCTTTCCAGGACTTTGGCTTTATGGGGGAGCTGAGGGATTGAATCCCAGTTGTCCTTTCTTTTACACTCTCTTACTGAGAGTATTAGCAGGCAGAGAGCAGCTGTGCAGCTTTCTTTATGGATACTAACGAATCTGGAAAAATTGATGTTGTGCACATGCAGCTAATGTAAAAATGCAGTAAGATCTGTTCTAACCTCTAGAGAAACCTGCTCTGCTACAAATTAACCACTTGATCTTCAACATATTTCTTTGAAAGCTCTCTTTGGAGATTAAATAATTATTTTTCCATTCAGTGAAGTGGAACAACCCCCCACCTTGTAGATTGAAGGCAAGAAAGGAGTCTGAAATAGTTAACAAAGTTATAAAAATTAACTGCCTTGCAACAGACCCTACTTTATTTTAATAAAGCTTCAATTAAGTTGCATGAAAATATCTCATTTTTAATTTCTTTTGCAAAATCACTTAAAATTTGATGATTTATTCTACATATATCCTCAAAAATTTTTTTCAGAATTAAGGTAATAGAAGTATTTTTTAACCCACTCTAATATTTCCTTATTTTCCACATTTGACAAAGTATTTTTTTAAAATAGACACTAATTTTGCATGTGTGCTATAAGCCTTAAAAAGGGTGGCTCCGAGTTTGTGAAAATGTGAAGTGTTTAGTGTTTATCCTTAGAAAAGAAGCACTTATTCCTAGACATCTGAAAAATCTTGATCTGGGGTCAAGCATAGCTTAAATGGTGAACATGAATAATAGTAATAATTGTTGGGTTTTTTGTTGGTTTGGTGGGGTTTTTTTGGTGGTTTTTTTTTGGTTGGTTGGTTGGTTTCTTTGGGGTTTGTTTTTTTTTTTGAGTCTAATTATATAGCTAGTGGCTAACACACACCATTACTTTTTGTTGCCATTATCATGTCTTTCCTTAGGGGACATAATGTTTGGGAAATAAGTTGTATATCCCCCATGTGATTTATGTTCATATATGTACATGTATGTATACAGAAAACATAGCCTTTCTTTGAGGTAGTTAACTATAAAACTAAATTCTTTGTTTGGTCTATAACAAGAAGTAGTGCTTTACTCATACACTGCCGTGTATTTTACCTGTATCATGTGATTTGTTCCATTCAGTTTGGTTTATTTTCTAAAAGTACTTTAGCCTCTGTTATTTGGTGTATACAGAGTAATGCAAGTGATTTTAAAAATGTTTATATAAGATTAGAGATGAAAATGTTATTAGATACTATAATGTTTTGCATTTGCAGTAAGGTTGTATTTAGAAATTGAGGATCACCAGCTCTTTGGGAAGGCCATGCTAGAAAGGCAAGGAAGAGGAGTCATCTTTTATGTGAAACAGCAGCTGGGAAGCAAAGAGCTCTGCTGTGGGGATGGGAGGTGAGCCAGATCAGTGTTTATAGGTCAGGATATGCTGGTTATCCTCTTCTGCCCACCTATCTAAAAAAGCAATTGCTAGTATCTGGTATAATTTTTTTGAAACAACATTTAGGGAATCCTCTTGCTCATGTGAAATTCTGCGGAACTGTGGTAAATATGTGTGGTATTTCTGAGTGAGCAGACTTGTGTTGCCAATAATATAAATGGTAGTGCTTTAGATGTGTGCTAGTTAGACAGCTCTTCAGAGAAACAAAACCCAACAATTTGAATTCATTTGGCATGCATATGGCACAAGTTGCCAAAGCCTCCATAGTTCAGGCAACCTGGTAAACCAAGATGGGTGATGCTGTAGGGAGTCTGCTCTAGGCCACTGTCGTGGTTTAGCCCCAGCCAGCAGCCAAGCCCCAGGCAACTGCTTGGTCACTGTCCCACCAGCAGGATGGGGGAGAGAATCAGAAGGGTAAAAGATAGAAGACTTGTGAGTTGAGATAAAGACAGTTTAATAGGGAAAGCAAAACCAGGAATTAATTCACTGCTTCCCATGGGCAGGCAGGTGTTCAGCCATGTCCAGGACAGCAGGGCCCCACCATGTGTAACAGTGACTTAGGAAGACAAACTCCATCACTTCAAATGTCCCCCGCTTCCTCCTTCTCCCCACTTTATATACTGAGCATGACATCAAATGGTCTGGAATATCCCTTTGGTCAGTTGGGGGTCACCTTTACTGGCTGTGTCTCCTCCGGGCCTACCATGCACCCCCAACTTCCTCACCAGCGTGGCAGTAGGAAGGGTAGAAAAGGCCCTGGCTCTGTGTAGGCCCTGCTCAGCAATAGCAAAAACATTTCTATATTATCAACTCTTTGCTCAGCATAAATCCAAAACACAGCCCCATACCAGCCACTGTGAAGGAAATTAAGTCTACCCCAGCTGAAACCAGTGCAGCCACTTGATCAGGACAAAGTAGATGAGACCTTAGGACAATGGGAAGTAGCCTCACATTCACACACAGTGGTCCTCAGGGGGGATGTGAACCAGCCTCACAACTTGCTGGTGTGCAACAGAAAGCAACAGCTTTGTGGCATGGGTGATCGAGGGGCCAACAAGAGGAGATGCTTTGCTGGATGTCATACCTAAAACAAAGGCCAGCTGGGGAGATGAAGGTTAGGAGGAACCTTTTCTGTAATGGCCATGATATGGTGGAGTTCAGGAGCATGAGAGGGGAGAGCAGGGCAAAAAGGATCACAACCTTAGACTTCAGGAAATCAGGCCTGTTTCAGTATCTGCTTGGAAGAATCACATGGTATCTCATGGTATCCCATGGCCCTGGAAAGAAGAGCAGTTCAAGACAGATCTTCAAGAAGTGCCTTGAGCTGGTTAATGGAGTTCACTGTCCTGCTCTGCTCTGCGCAGGTGCACCCTCACATCAAGTCCTGTGTGCAGTTTTGGGCACCACAATAAGAAAGATATAAAGCTGTTAGAGTGTCTAAGAGCTAAAAAGATGGTGAAGGGTCTAGAGGGGAAGCCATAGGACAACTGGCTGGGATCACTAGGTTATTCAGCCTGGATGTCGCACTTGGACACGAAAAGAAGCACTTAGCTCAGTTCAGGACAGGACAAGTAGCCAGGAAAAAGCCTGGCCTTCTTTATTCGGTCATTTATATATCTTCTTAATAATCACTGTGGATTGGAGGGTGAAATTACCACCCCTCAATCACACTGGTCAAAGGAAAAGTCCATCAAACATCTCCGCCCAAGAGAAAGGAATGCAAGTGGTAAGGTCAGTTAGCAAAACACATGGCTGTTTACAGAAAAGTGCATGAGAACTTCTATCACAAAAATGAAAACATCGAAGAACTGCAAAACTCAGGGCGACACCTGGAGAAGAGGAGACTGAGGGAAGACCTCATAGTAGTCTGCAGCTTCCTCATGAGGGCACAGAGGAGCAGGCATTGATGTCCTCTCTCTGGTGACCAGTGCCAGGACCCAAGGGAATGACATGAAGCTGTGTTGGGGAGAATAAGGTTCTTCACCCAAAGGATGGCTGGGCACTGGAACAGGCTCCCCTGGGAAGTGGTCACAGTCCCAAGCTTGACAGAGTTCAGGAGGCATTTGGACAATACCCTCGTGCACATCATGTGATTCTTGGGGCTGTCCTGTGCAGGGCGAGGAGTTAGACTTTGATGATCCTTGTGAGTCCCTTCGAACTCAGGCTATTCTATGATTCTGTGATCTTCTCCAAGATTTAATTTGGTCCATCCCAACAAGGAGGCAGCCTGGAAGCAGGGACAGGTGACCCAGAAAATATAGAGATATTGTCCAGTCATGCAGGGGTGGGGTCAGAAAAGGCAAAGGTCAACGTGTCTTGAATCTGGCAAGGGATATGAAGGGCAACAAGAAAGGATTTTAGACGTATATCAGCAGCAAAAGAAAGACTAGAGAAAATGTGGGTACACTGCTAAATGGTTCAGGCACACTGCTGACAGAGGACAGAGAAAATGCTGAGGTACTCAATGCCTTCTTTGCTTGAGTCTTTCCTGGCCTTTATGAATCCCAGACTTCTAAGACCAGAGGGAAAGTCTGGAGCAAAAACTTCTTAGTGGAGGGTGCTCAGGTTAAGGAACGCTTAAAATGGATGTAAACAAGTCCATAAGGCCTGATAGATTGCATACATGAGTGTTGAGGGAACTGAGGGAACTGGCTTATTTCATTGTGAGGCCATTCAGCTATTTTTGGAAGGTTCCTGAAAGTTGGAAAAAGCCAAATACCATGTCTCTCTTCCAGAAGGGCAAGGAGTGGGATTTGGGGAACTCCAGGCTGGTCAGCCTCACCTTGATCCCTGGGAAGGTGATGGAGCACTTATCCCAGAAAGGATTTCCATACACAGGAAGGACAAAAAGGTGATCCAGAATAGTCATGGATTTACAAAGAGTAAATCATGCTTATGCAATCTGACAGTCTTCTAAAATGATGTGACTGATTTAAAGGGAAAGGAGTGTTGTTTGCTTTGACTTAAGTGAGGTTTTAAACAGTCTTCCATAACATCCTCAAAGAAAAGCAGATGAAGTAAGGATGAAACAAGTGAGGTGGATAGAAATGTGGCTGAATGGCTGAGTCGAGAGGGTTGTGATCAGTGGTGCAAAGTCCAGTTGGAAGTCAGTCACTAACGTGGTGCCCCAGAGGTTGATACTGAGCTCAGTACTGTGTAACATCTGCATTAATGACCTGAAGGATGAGGTAGGGTGCACTCTCAGCAAGGTTGCAGGTGGTAAAAAAAGCCCCGTGAGGAATGTTAATACACTGACTGGGTGCGATGCTGTTTAGAGAGACCCTGACAGGCTGGAGAAATGGGCAGGCAGGAACCTGATGAAGTTCAAGAGGGGGAGATGCAAGGTCCTGCATTGGTGGGGGAACAATCCCATGCACGAGTATAGGCTTGGGCCTGACCAGCTTGAAAACTGCTTGGCAGAAGAAGATTGTTTCTACTGTACTCCAAGCTGACCATAAACTAGGAATGTGCTCTTGCGACAATGGCAGCCAACAGCGTCCTGGGCTACGTTATGAACTCTATTGCTAGCAGGTCAAGGAAGGTGATTTTTCCACCCTGCTCAGTACTGGTGTGCTGCATCTGGAATCCAGTTCCCCAGAGAGGTTGTGGAGCCATCATTGTCAGAGGTGCTCAGAATCCATCTGGACACATTTCTGGACAACCTGCTCTAAGTGGCCCTGCTTGAGAATGGTCTGGACTAGATGATCTTAAGAGGCCATTTCCAGCTTCAGTTGCTCTGTGACTCCATAGCTTCCCTGATACACCTTCTCATCTTCCAGCAATCTGTTAGTAGATTGTTGGTGCTTCCTGTGCAGAAGTTGTGCGTAAAGAATGTTTGCATTTTGACCAGAAACTGGTTAATGGTTGTTAGGTGTATTTATAGGGCCTTGTTTATCAATCTTTCCAGACATGATACTTCTATTAATGTGTGAAGAATGAGACACAAGACAATGATACAGTTAACATCCTAAAACTTGTGTTATCAGAGTTTTTATTGTTATCAATTATTTTGCGCTAAAGCTGCTAGAGACTTTCTCAAAAGAGCCTATTTTTTTAGACACCACTGAGATAAAAACCTTCGTAAATTAAGCAGTACTGTCTGTTGTTTTCAGGGACAAGAATTTGATGGGGCCATCAGCTGAATTGTTAGACTGCTCATGCATGTGCCACTCAACACTTTCCAAATAAACTGTGACAATAAGCTGGGATTTAGAATAGGGGTCTTGTAGAGGTCTTGTAGAGGTCTTGTAGTCTCCACAAGACTTTTTGAACATCATACCTTCTGTTGTGAAATTTAAGAGAATAGCTATAATGAAAAGTACAGTGCAGTAATAATGTTGGCACAGGCTGCTCTGTGCCACTTGCTCTCAGAGCCAGTGAACAGCCTCTGGCATAATTAATTTATTGGTATTGCTATAATGACAGAAATGCTCTAGGCCAAGAGTGCTTGGATATTACTGGGAAATACATAATAGGGAGGTTGGGGATACTGGGAGTCTTCTTGCAGAACAAAATCTGTTGTCTGTTGAGAAGTACCTGGGAAATAATATAATGAGGAATAATATAAATAATATAAATAATAAAAAGTGGAAATAATATAAATGAGGAAGAGTTTGGAGAACACTTCTATCTTAGTAAAGCTCCATTTTTATTTTTCGCTGTACACAAATATCCAGTTTTGTCAGTTATCCAGCTGGCAGAAGTTATTTTTTGCCAAAGGAGTATTTCTTTTTCCTAGAGAACCCATGTTAAAGGAATTATTTCTCTTCGATGCTTGTTAAAAGATACTTTAAACACATGCTGTGTAAACTTGAAAAGGTGCACTGTGTTGTCATCGAATCTTACAAAATGTATGAAGTATAATGTTATTACCAAGCTGCTTAAGGCTTTGCATTGGTTAAAAATTTCATGGCAGCCCACAGCCACTGTGGCCATCAGCAAAGGCAATGCCAGTCAATGGCAGGCTTTGGCAGGTAAGAGCTTTGGTGCTGACAGGAGCAGGTATGCTTTAGAGATTTATCATCTGAATGCCAGAGAGAGTCAGTGGATGGGTTTGTTCCCAAGCTTGATTTATGTGCCACTCTATCTTGTTTGGCACCTTATTGTTATAATGAATTATTTCTTTATGGAGGGCCTTAGAAATTCCTTTGAGGTATGCAAGCTCATGTTGACTGCATTTAGTTTCACTATTAGTTAGTTATACCATATCTTTGATAAGCAAGAGAAATAGCAGGACTTTTCCATGCCTCCTTGTCATTGAGGCAGAAAATGCCTTCTGGTTACCTCTCAGATGTTTTAAGAAGGAGAACCAAGATATGTCCATCTGGTTTTGATTGTTGTCAGCAAGGTTGTGGCATTTTAGACTTTTTATATGTGATAGTCACCAAAGCACTGATAGCACCACAAGTTGCAAAGCAAAAAGGTGCAGAAACTTCATCTGTCCAGAAGCTTTAGAGGGGTGCATAGAAAGCTTCATCTACTTTCCGTGTATGATTTATCATGATCTCTAGCTGCCTTACTGAGTAGTGCAGCCAAGCAGTATTTTCAAACTGGTATGTTCTGATATATATGGTTGAATTTAATCTGATCTAAGATAAGGTAGCGTACATTATCCACTGTGCAGTACATTAAAAACAGAGTCAGAAAAACCCTCCCTGAGAACAGTGAATAAATTTGTGCTGGTAGTCTTTTTGTAACTGTGATAGATCTAGAAATAGAACTGAGGCAGTGCTTGTTAGCAGAGATAGTACCTTTTACTGGGATGACAGAGACAGTTTGGGAAAAAACCTGACTAAGAAAACCCAAACCCATGCTCTTGGGCAACAAGATCTTCTGGTTGAAAGCTTGTTTTTTTCAGCTACATAAGCTGCTCTAATAAGTTGCTATTAGGCAAACTGGAACTCAAAGTAATTTTTTTGTTCCTATAAGCTTTCCTTTACAGCCATTCTGACAAAAATACAGTTGCTGCCTAAATAAACAGGCATTGCCCATACAGCCTTGCTGAAAAGCAGCATGCCTTCCAGTATGTATGAACTTGTTATGCCGTCCTTTATACAGCATCTGTTAAGATTGTATGGATCTGAGCACTCCCCAGAAGTGCTCCCCAGGCAGTTGCTGTTGGACCTGGGGTCTGGTTTCCTGTGTAGTCGCTCAGGGGTCCGGCACATGCTGGGGAGTGTGTTTCTGGTGTTACCATTGATGCTGAGCTGAGCTTTGCTTCTGGAGCTGGCTGGACTAGGAACCTGATTTGCTGGACTATATCCAGATAGACACAAAAATAATTTTAGAAGTTTCCGCTAGCAGAAGACATGGGCTGATCAGAATTCTTGTCCTATAGTGTCTCCTTAGTGGATGTGCTTCCCCACAGCTTGAGGACCTAGCTCCTCGTCAGTTAAGATCTCAGCGCTAATTTGAAAAGACTCTGAGAGCTTGCTGCTAGAGCCAAGGACACCAAATCCCTGGCATACCAGACTTGCTGCTCAGGCTTGGAAAACATCGTGCAATGTGAATTGAGACTTGAGTCTGAGTGCAATGTGTGCCTTACCTAGGCCTTCAAACTGGTAAAGGCAGCTGTCTGCCTCATCATCCCCTGCACAGCTGAATTCAAACATTGGAATGGTGCTCTGAGCTCATCAGCATGAGTTCATTCCTTCCTGCAGGACAACTGTCCCTCTGATCATGGCACAACTGAGAGGTGTGAAAGTTTGTATGGAGCAGGTGATGTTGGATCTTCATTTGATGTTTATGGCCTTTGTTGATACCGTGAAGTAAGTCTTCTCTATATTCTTCTAAGACTATAAATAATTTGGGATGGAGGTAATTTTCTTTCCTGAGATCAGGTCATTTGTCCGTGATTTCACTTTTTTGGCACAGAAACATGTACTGCACTGCTTAGCATACTTGTACCAAAGCTGAACTTTCAGAGGCTAGGCCAAAATTAGGAAGGACAAAGTACTGCATCAAGTCTTGTTGCCTTCTGATCCCAGCACACAATGTACTCACAAAAGATTATTAGTATGCAAACCCCCCCAAATACTACTTTTTTAAAAGTACAGAGTTATATTGAATGTAGGACAGCACTTTACCATATTTAGTAAACACTGTCCATGTTGCTTTGTGCCAGCAGCATCATTCATAGGATACAATTATAAAACATAAGCTTTATTAACGAATTCAGATTTATATGATGGATCTCCTTGCTTTGTAGACTCATCTGCTTTGAAGTTTCTTCTGATCAATCATTAGCATATATATACCTACTGAAGAATTCTCTTTTTTATCTTTTAGAGGACATGTCTTTCTGGCTAAAAACACAACCATTTCATTTCTCTAGTTTCGGTTTTTATAGTACATTCTGCCATCCAATTTAATATTTATCAGTAGTAATAACTGACTGCCAGGGTATTTTCAACATTAATTCCGGGTGTCTGTGCACTGGAAAGTCCTGCATTCAGAATTACTAAGCAGACTATGCAGACAGACACTTTGGCTGTAACTTGTTTGCTCATTTATATACAGAAGAATGGAGATGAATAGCTAATTTTGCTGCAGAGAGTTATCTGCTTTGAATCCCAAACACTCCATATTTTATAACTCCAGGAGCCTGGTCAAACCATTGTAAGAGTCTTCCAACTGGTAGAAGGGATTAATTATTCTGAGCTTCATTTTTTTTCTCTCCCTGCCCCTGCAACTTTCACTAAAAAAGAATCTGAATCATTATTTAGAAAGTAAATTAAATACTTCCAGTATGACTGATTTAAATTTCTCCTAAGGATTACACTGCAAGTGTAGTCTTGACTGAAGATCCATAAAGGAAAGCACATACAAAGGCAAAGGAAGATGCTGCAGCAGAGGCTCTGGATATGCAGATTTTCCCGGCCAGATTGTGCCATATTGTTTCAGTCTAAGGGATTGATTTGACCCTAACAGCACATAAAATACAGGTTTATTCCCAGCTGTTCGATATGGAAGCTGCATTGCAGCCTCAATTTTACAAGAGCTATGCAAAATTCAGATGAAAATCCAGTCTTCTGTTTGCCTTTAGTTACAGCTATGAGGAGATCTAAGAGGAAGAGACAGATTTTATTCTTACAGAAAACATTCAGTTCATGCTCATGTTTTATTTCATCTGGCAACATGTACACAGCTTCAGGGTTGGATTAGTGATGGCTTTTCCTCCAAGGTTCTAGGCTCCACTGTAGAAGATTTCCCAAGCAGTATAGTCACTGTAACTGTGAGCAAAGAGGATGCTGGTGGCCACACACTGAGATCCCTACAAAATGGCTTTAACCTGGCTTGTGTGAGCTGGAGTAATTAGATCTCTTCAAAATTAGAAGTTGCTTTAGTCTCGTTACTGTGAATTAACAGTGCCTCACCTCCCTGTTACATGTCCTTTCAGTGTGGCCAGAAGAACAGGGAATGCAGGTTGATGGAATACACTGAGGATGGCAGTGCAGGGTTTGATGGATGGTGAGATGATAATGTTGCCAAGGTTTCCCAATGTTTTTTTATTTCCCACAAAGACTGCTTTTGTCTTTCCTGGCCTGAGTTTTACTTAGGTGTTACTGTAAGTCAGGCTGCCTGTGGATTCAGGGAGGAATGAAATGCTGATTGATGTCTGAGCTAATCTATAAGAAAGCATCCTGGTGGGAGAAAAACAAGTTGGGGTTTTTTTTTTCAGTCTCTGGGAGGATGCTGGAAGTAAGCTATGGAAGTTATGGAGGCTTCTAGAAAGTTTGCCTTGTAATTTTTGTCCTGCACTGATAGTCTGTAGTGTCACAGGTGTAACATGGTGTGTTCCCAGTAGTCCAGAAGTTTGACTGTGAATTTTGTCTTGGCAGTAGCGACACTTTTCCCACACTATACACAATTAAGAGGAACAGAGGAGTTGCTGATGAGTGGCTTCTCCTCTGATGTCATCTCTACCAACTCTCATTTCCTTCCCATTTCTCCTTCTGTTGCACTGTTTGGCTATGAAAAAAGTCACCCCGGACTTGGTGTGCTCACGTTCCTTGGGTTTTTTTCCTCTCCCATCTTCACTCTTTAAAGAATGTATATGTGGCCTGGGGTTTAGTTGGATTTTGACTGCTGGTTTTTTTTCCCCCAAGATGGTGCTAGTGAGGATGGGATTCCTCCTTCATACCTGGGTATTCTGAATTGATGCTATGCATCTAGCTATTTTTAAAAGAAAAAAGATTAAGGTTTATTTAAAAAGTGGTTTAATTTTCCTATCCTTCTGTCTTAGGAGAACAGAAGAGGAGAAATTTCATTGAAGAAGTGTAACAGAAAGATTTATTGCAGAACATTTTCTATTTTTTCTGCAACTGCAAGATTTTTTCTGGTTTTTTTGAGGGGTTTGTTTTTTTAAAAAGCTTTATGTATTTGGATCAGGCCATAATTGGGAGGTAGAAATACAGGACCTACAACTGGCAAAAGACTAATCTGCATAACTCTACAGAATGTGGGTGCAGAAGCTTAAATGGTACTTCTTCTAAAACACATTATTTTGTTCCTACTATTTCACTTACAGCAAAACTATAATGGACAGACACAAGATGGCCTGAATTGTTGATGTTTTAGTTGCTCTCATTCTTTTCACAAAAGAGAATAAGTAACTGTGTTCTACAAGGAAATGAATTTGATTCAAAATGTTAAAACTTTTCCAAACCTATTCCTTATGTTTCTCAACATAAGAGTAGAGAAGAGTTTGACAGAACAGTGAGTAGGTTAATTATCCATTGCTAAAGAAGACTTATTGTTTTCCCTTGCCAGATGTTTTAATTAATTTTAGAAAATAGTCGAGCTTTGCTTTGTTTGAATTCCAGTTGTTTTAAGTGAATTGTGAAAATGTATGACTAATGGTTCAAAACAGAATTCAGAGAGTAATTTAATTTCCTCATATGCAAGTTTTTTTCTCTCCTACCCCCAAATGTGAATTATGTAGTTTTTGAAGTTAAACTGCTCGTCAGAAATGATCTAATTAATCTTTCTGAGTTCTTGATTTCTGGAATAACAATTTGATTTGCATATTTTGTTAAATAAAAATGATATATGATTAAATTATGAAAATGGGGTCCATTTATAGACTAGACTCTCTGTGATCTGAAAATATAAAGGTTGGTTTGTTGGGTAATTAATGATGGGAAGGGCTGTTTTGCTTTTGAGGAATTTGTGCTTTCTACATAGACTGACTTCTTATTCTATTAAAAATTGGTCTCCTAAATGTCCAGGAAGTTATTTCCCAGTTTCACTTGGAGGCTGTGACGTGACCAAGACATGCATAATTCTTGGATATGTCAGCAAAGATTATACGTAGAAGAGAATCATGAAATCATTACGTTTGGAAAGACCTCTAAGATCATCAAGTCCAACCATTAACCCAGCACTGCCAAGTCCACCACGAAACCATGTCCCCAGTTTTACACATCTTTTAAATACCTCTGGAGTTGGTTCCCTTGGCAGCCTGTTCCAATCCTCGACAAATCCTTGGTTTTTTGGTTAAGAAATATTTCTAATATCCAATCTAAATCTCCTCTGGCACAACTTGATGCCATTTCCTCTTGTTCTATTGCTTGTTACTTGGAAGAAGAGACTGACCCCCAAGTTACTACAGCCTCTTTTCAGGCAGTTGTAGAGAGTGATAAGGTCTCCTCTGAGTCTTCTCTAGACTAAACACTCCCAGCTCCCTCAGCCACTCCTCGTAAGGCTTGTGTTCCAGACCCTTAATGAGCTCCACTGGCCTTCTCTGAAGTCAGACAATTTGGCTTGGCTTCTTATTCGTTGGTGGAAATGCTCTTTACTTTTATAGCAGACATTTAAAACCAAAGTTCAGTATGCTTTGTATGGACAATAAAAGGAGGCCACAGTATATTTTCTAAAGAGTTGAGGTTTTACTGGTATTAGTCAGACATTTCCTTTTATTTTTTTCCCATGTGCCGTGCAGCTTAAATTCTACCCTGTGTTTTAAAGGCCACTGTGGTTCAGTGATGCTTTGTGAAAATTAAAGGGCTTTGGGCCAGGAAGTGTTATCTAACTAGAAAAACACTGTTTTATGAATGTCCTACACAGTGGAAGTAATTTACGTAGTAAATTGGGGACTTCGTCACTGGAATGTTTCCTACAAAATTGATTTATCTTCATGGTATGGGCTGCAGCTTAATGGGGGATAGTATTGGTCTAAATTTAGCTACTGCTATATGATCAGATCATGTCACAAATGATGTTTAAATAAGTGTGTAGTTCAGCACTTATTTTGGTTTTGTGGTGGTATTATCAAAAAAAGACCAAAACCAAAAACCTTGTTTTTGTATGGCTACCAAATACCACTCCTTCCATGTAGTCCTGAACCCCAAATCAGCCTGATCCTAAGCAGACCTGCACTTACAAGATAAAGTAATTTACACGTACTGCCAATGGCTCAGATCCATCCTTGTTTGTTGGCGATTGAATCACGGATCCAGACCGGCAGGGAATCTGAATCATTTATTCAAAAGAACGAGTTGGTTTTATACACTTTTCTAAGGCACAGCATTTCCTTATATGGTGTGACCTATCCCATGTTGCCACATGAGCAACACACTTTCTCAATGTCCTTCTATGGGGTGATCACTCGCTGTTCACCTGTCCATCAGCTCCTGGCAGGCTCCTCTCCGCGGGGGTCTGCCCTGTGACACCTCCTCCCCCCAGGGTCCCGTGGAGACAAGCCTCTCTGTGCTGCCATGTGCTCCTTTGTGCTGCCATGTGCCTCTGCAGGCAGGTTTTACCGCTCACAACCCAATTCTCTCTTATAATTCCCCATACTTGTTTTTAAATTTCAAAAGTAAGAAATTAATATATTTCAGAATGTTAGTTATGGCTTATTTTCTTCAACTTTGGCCTGTTCTGTCAATCTGACCTGTCTACGTACGGAAGGAGACATGACAGCTTGCAGACTGAAAATGTGTACTACAGGTATGCAGTATCAGTGACCAAGATTTTGTTTTAATTGTATTTGGTTTTTTTTAAAGTCTGAGTCTTTAAAGTCTTTGTTTCAGCATTGTATTTAATGTCAAAATTGCACTAGTGTTGTTTTTCATTTAAAAAAATGAACATGCCAAAATACTTTATGTACTTTCTCTGTTATGAAACCTTGAAGGCCTTTAATTATGTTTTTCATGAGATGGGGCTTTGCAGTTTATCAGCTTTAGATTTCAGAAGAGAGTGACATGTCTGTGACTTAAATAAAAAGCAAACCATCTGTAGAATTGTTCCAAACTCCAAAGTGAGGATTGTCATAGTTTCGAATTAACTGCTTGCCTTACTAAGAGCTTCCACTGTTTATGGAGAATTGGGACTTCTTGAGATAAACAGGGAGATTTGATGTGCTGATCAGCCTGGCTGCAACTTCCATCATTTTTTTTTTTTTTTTTTTTTTGTCAAGGTTTTTATACATTACCCTTTTGTCNTGTGTCAAGGTTACTATACATGACACTTTTGTCTGACCTTTTTCTTCACCTGTAAGTAAGGGGTTTCTATTGGAATAGGCTTCTCTAGAGCAGCTGTCACTCCAGTTTAACTCCAATGCATCCGTTTTGAAATGTTGTATATTACTTTTTTTCTTCTTCACCTCTTGAGGAAGCCTGCTGGCAGTTACAAAATTCAAGGAGGTACAAATTCTTGTGCATTGTTACCATGCATTGTGTCTTTAATAATATTTATATAGATACTATCAGACATAATGGATTAGTGGTTGGGCACCTTCTCATATGTACATAAATAGAAATTACCCACTGACTTTAGCACAAGCTTCTTTGATATAATGAAGCTGCAACATGATCTGCAGCACCCCTGTTTCTAAGATACATAAAATATCCTGTGGCTACTAGAAGTGCTCTCACTTAGAAAGGTTAGCTGCTTACTTTGGAATGAAAAAGTAAGCCCAGAAAAATCATTCAGCCATTTGTGCTGAAGTATAGAGAATAACGTATCAGAAAAAAAACAAAGATCAAACACACCTGATTTTTTTCTCCTTTCAATATCCTATGCTTGATTTTTGCATGACAGCTCTATCTGGCAGCCTCACATCCCATCAGTGCAATCTGTCATTCTAGATTATTTCAATTAAGTTCTCTTTCTCATTTTGCATTTGCTGAAGAGTCATAATGGCATGCTCCCAAATCAGCAGTCAAGAAGAGTAATCCTCTCTATTTGTATTTGTCAAAAGAAAGGAGAAAGGAAGAGATGGTTTCTTTGTTTCCTTCTCGGTCCTGAAGGCCTTCTCCAGAGTTACAGAACTAGAAGATTTGCTTTGAAAACTAACTGTGAAGACTTTGTTACAGATCATGAAGACTTGATTTTGGGACTTTTGTGAGTTATTTTGAAAATCTTTTAAATTTTTTCTATTCCCCTTGGTTGCTTGCAGATCCCTTTCTGTCTGGTAGCTGGAGAATTGAAGGTTTTCCCTGCAGTCATTGTATCAGTGCAGGAGTTGGACGTCTTTATAAAAGCAACTTTCTAATCTCTCCTGTGCTCGAATTTCCAGTGAAGAGAATTCATACCCAGCATGGGAAACTTGTTGTACTGATGTACCAAGTGCTCCTCTGTGTTACTCTGAACTCGGACAAACTCAGTGTTTCTAACTGGGTTGTTGTGTTGCCCTTTCCTGAAGCAGGTACAGCCTGCTTCTGAGTGCAGAGAGCTGTACTGACCAGAGGGATAGAGCAGTTTATATCCCTGAGTCTTTAAATGCTTGGTTGTTGATAAACTAAGCAGCTGCAGTATTGAGTACCCACTGTTTATCAACTAACCCATACGTTGGTATTTCTCCTGTTTTACTGCTGCCAGCTGATGTTCAGTTTCCACCTGAGAAAGGCTGTGCTTTGCCAAAGAGGCAATAGGTGAAATGCTGTGTTGATGTGGTACCATCAGAAGGGCTAGTTTTGGTTCAGGAGCCCTCCACTGTAACCGGAAAGGAAGGAAATGAGTAGATAATTCAGTGCCCTTTCTGTGACCTGCTCATCCATTCAGTTGCTGAAGGAATGAGGAAGATTAGGTTCAAAGAAGAAACAAATGGGGTTTGCCTCTGCTGTATCTGCTTATCTCCATATGCTCATAACAGTGCTGAGTTCCCAAGAGTTAGGCAGGTACAGAACTGTTAAAGCAGGGGCTTCAGTATTTCACCTGTTTGTTCATGCCAAGCCCAGCCGTACCAGGGGGTTACAGTGGGCACATTAAACCTGGATTCTGCCTCCTTACCCTGTTATCAGGTTACCCACACTTAGTGTTTACAGAGAGCGACATGTGCTTGTTGGAGCAAGCTTCCAGCATTGCACCAGACAAGATTTTTGTAGTTAGTTGCTTTCCTAATCTAATCAGCACTTTGAAGTCTATTTCCATGCTGCTTCTCCTCCCTCGTTCTTTTTATAACATTTCAGTTGGACAAATTGTCCATGTTGAGTTGGAGATGGCAGCTCCTTTTCCTTACTGGATGGGAAATGCTGGCAGCCCTTAACACAGGTCTGTGCTGTTTGTTGCAGACTTGGGCCTGGCATGGCAGACAGATTGCTCTTGAAGGGGTTACTGTGAAATCTCTAAAGCAGGATGAATAGGAATTGTTTGTTCTGTTTTCCAGAGGACACTTTCAGCCCAAACGGATTTATTGTGTATTTGCAGGTTGGGGTTTTTTTTCCCTTTTCTATGTCTGTAGTTACAACAGGGTTTATTGATGCATGTGCAGCGTATAATGAAAAGCTACATTTTAGATCATCTTTAAGGGTCTTAAAGTAGTTCACTCTCCTAAATGGAGTAGCTCAGATAGCATTAAGAAAAATCTTTGTGGGGATAAAACCCAGGTGTACTTCAAATCCTAACTTAGTAATTGTTAGAAACTCCTGCTGTGAACGAAGCCCAGTAATTCTGATTTCTAGCAGAAGCATCTTGCACAGTTTCCTTCTTGAAGGAGCTGGGCCAGGCAGGTGGCCAAACACCCTGCCTCCCTATGCTATACCACCAGCCCATGCTGCATATGCAAGAGTTGACCTGTGGAAAGGCTCCCTTCAGAAAGGAAATGCCAGTGACTCTGTGGCATCTTAAATCTCTTTTCCTGGAAAAATCAAGGACCAATTGGTAGGCAAACCAGCTAATGTTAGCCATTAGCCATTTCTGCTGTCTTGCTCTCTCCCAAGATTAAATCTAAAATGTTTTAGATTACCCTGTGTCTGCACAGCTCCAGCACAGGGCTTGCCCTGGAATTGCTTGTGGGAGGCAGTTCATCCCTAGTTTCATCCATGCAGTCAAGTCCATGTGAGTATTTTGTGAGCTTCCTTTGGCTATGAAAACCTGCTCAGGGATGGGCCTCTGAATCTCTGTTTGTTTACAGGCTTTGAAACCAAGAGTATTTCTGCTGAACCTGGTGTCACTCAGGTGGGAAAAGTTTGCTGGGACGGAAACTGAGTGCAAAAGTGCCATTCAGCAGTGTATAGGAGCATAATTGTGTGAGGGAGGAGGGCTGTCAGTGTGCATTATGTGCCATATGTGCACGGCTGCAGTTCAGACTTACTCGTCCTTGGCACACCCATGTTGGCTGTGTATTTCGGGCAGTGAGTCAGACAGAGGCTGGCATCATGCTCACCTTCCAGGGGAGGCAATTCCAGCATTCAGGTGGCCCTTCCTCCACCAATTTTCACTGAGATGTTTCTGTGCAGTTACTGCTATTTGGCTGGTGCCTTTAAAGTGCTGTCCCAATACAAATGGCAGGAAATCCAATATTCATCATGAACAGAGCTTTTGAAATGTTTGTGGCCATCCTGAGAGAAGAACAATTTTAAAAGAGAACCTCTCTGGCAATCTGTAGATACAATACTCAAAGCAAACAACTGCTAGTCTGCAGTTTGGGCTTGAGGCTTTTTTCCATGTGTTTGTGGGTTTCAACTATAGAAGTTTTTCTTCCCAATATATAACATTTATATATAGAATAAGGCAGAATGCAGAAGCATTCACATTTTTCACGTGTAATAATATGAGTGCTAATTGTCATTGTGAATTATATTTTCAGTGTGTTTTCCCCACTGCCTGTCTAAAGTTGAGCATAAATCTTTTCAGCCCTCTAAATCTGTATTCATGTCAGTTTTATTCAGTGCAATTTTGGTTCTCTTTGCCTTGCTTTAGATTGCAGATCATGCCCAATAGTGGAAGAGTGGATTTTGAAATTTTTTACGTGTCAGATTTCCCTGTATCCAGTTTTATCAAAAAAGCTGTCACCAACTTCTTCTGAAACCAGCAAACCTTTTTCTTTCTAATTACATTTTTACCATATGATCATCCAGATGGCATATGCCAAACATTTTCTGGGGTGTTATAAAATGACCTGACTTCAGAGGATTTAACTACTGAAGAAGCTTTGAAAAAAAAAAAAAAAAGAAAAAAAAGAGAGAATTTACACCGGGGCAAAAAAGTAGTCCTAGAAAGAAAGGAAGAAAAAAATCTGATAAATATTCCCAGTTGCATTTTGTGGCTGTGATACTGAATTCTTGATATATACACCTGTACAAAAACAGTGAAAATGTAGGGAATGTTTTCTTGAAGTGTTAAAAGTTGACTCCTTTTTTAACCACTGAAAATAAAATTTTTGTCTGTTGAATATGTCTAAAAAAATTCTGGAGCTGTGACCGACTCTTTGGTTTCTTGCTAAATGGAGCAAAAAGAGTTTGTCAAGCCACCAGATTCTCTGTAGGAGCAGCAGTTTTACTGAGCAGTAATAACTACTTGTGCACTTTTTTCTTGAAATATCATTTTCAAGTAAAAGGCAGTTGATGCATGATTTTGACATTTGTGTCCTAGTTCTTAATAATTCTTGGGGGATTTCTTAGAGAAAACAAATTAACCTCTGATATACTGAGAATTGCCAGGAAGAAAGGAAGGAAGGAAATTATTTTTCATATTTAGCTACTAGTTAATCTAAATAAATGAAGATCAGTTTTTCATTTTCTGGAGGGCTCACGTATTTCTTCGTCTCTATGACAGTTCTCTTTTAGCTGTCGTCGTTTTGGTAGTCTTTCCAAATAATCAAGCAGAAGTGTCTCAAGTCTCAAGCCACTTTACTTAGTGCTAATTCCTGAAGAATAGTGATTGAATGAGAATTAAATTTACTTTGTTGTGTTGCTGCAATAGCTTTTCCAACTCCCAGGAAATTTTGATGCACAACCCAAGACCCTGAATAGAGTATGAAGAGGTAGTTTCTGGGCAGGATGGGCAGAGATTCATGGCAGGGACTCAGATGGACAATTGTAAATGAAAGTTTGTTCAGTGTCTTTAACTTGCACGGATCTTGTTGAAAATCACAACTGCAATCAACAAAGCAGATCCTCCACCTCCTCCAAATTAATGAGACAGGATTTTAACAGTGCTCAACAATTTGAAGTGCTTTTGTTATTTCTGAATTAAACCTTTGATAAAAAGTCCCTATCTCCATCTTCCTTGCCCACTTCCACTCATCGGTCTGTGAATGGTTTGACATTTCCACAGACTCTTCTCCATCACTGACCAGGTTTACACCTGCTGCTGTGTCTCAAGTGAAAAAGAGTCTATTTTGTAGGTAAATCAATATATAGCAGAGATACTGTAACTATTTAAAAGCTAAGGAATAAACACCCCAAAATTGCAAGCTGATTTTAATTTGTGAAATAATTGAAGCAAACCATAATAGGGGAATACAAAATGAGACACGAAAAAGCAGCATGTCTCCACCCTGTCAAAATATGAGGCAACAGCCAATTGATTACTGTTGTTTTAGAGTTTGTGGGTGTACAGCTGTATTCAACTCAGATTGAGGTATCACTTTTTCTGCTCTCTTTTTGGATGTCTTTGCAGAATGGAGCTAAAGTTGTTCAGGTGCCTTTGTTACTTACTTCTAAAATACTGTTTATCATAGCCAGGGTTGCTGTGTTCATGCCATCGTTTTCAATTTCTTAGAAGAGTTAGAGCTCTAAGCATTTTTCTGTGGAAATGCAAGCTCCATTTTTTGTCAAAAAAACCTTTTGACATGTCAGGGAATGACATGTCAGAACCCAAAGGCTAAAAAAGCATTGTACTCAGATACTTTGCTTTTAATTACTAGTATGCATTAATAAATCAAGCCCTAGATTGCAGTCTTTGTTTAGATATTCCTTGGATTACTCAGCCTGTAATTTAAATAAGGACATTGCTAGGAAGGTTTCCATGGAAAATATTACCAAGTTAGTAATTCTGAAGCTAATTGTGTGAAGGTTCGAAGTGTCAGCCTTAAACCACACCTCCAACTAAGCCAAGCATGAATTTGGGTATACACATGTTAAGTTAGGTTCCTCATAATGTCTTGGGCTTCTGAATTGTGTTTGCAGGTGCTAGCTGCCGTGATGCAGCCGATCAGTGCTCAACAGGGTGTTTTTCTTTCCTAATTTTCTTCCTCCTTTGCTCACTGTAGGCCCCTTTGTGGGTAAGTGTGCACATGAATTTTATGCTACCCTGCAGTGTCTATTCTGCTCGGCGTGTTGGTGCCTGCGTGTTCAGATGACTTCTCTCCCATTTCCCCTGTTACGATCTCTTTTGAGTAGAGCAGTTGCCACAGAGAGTTTTTGAGAGTAAGTGCTTATGATTGCACTTCTGCTATGATTTTCCATAGCTAGTAGTTTATCTCTCAGAAGAGTCTGGCGTATAAAATCTCTGTTCAAGAAATTCTCTAGGAATTATTCTCCTTAATATGGCAGCAGTCTCCCACTGCTGACAGTGTGAGTGCATCAGAGAAGATGGACTTTAGTAAAGCAGGGACTAATCTCAGCTGCTGAAAATGGGAGGAAATAAGTGTCTCTCTTTGAAAAGGCAATCTAAGGGCAGCTTGCATTTGTGTATGTGGAAAGAACAATCCATATTTAAAATCTCAGACTTTTCCTTTTTCTTCCATTTTTCCTTGAGGAAAGTAAATCTTTAGGTCTGATGTAAGAACCGTAGCATCTAAATACATTCTTTTATGGTGTTTGAAGCAAATAGCAAGTTTGTAGTGTTGCAGTTATTCTTCTACGATCTTTCACAGTGTAAGGGATGTTCTGGGTAGGGTTCCCCAAAGTGGCTTTTTTGAGTCCAAGCTTCTTAGATTCTGGTTTACAACTCTTAGCATAGTTATTCTGTTGAAGTCAATACTTTCCATAGCTGAGATGGAGATCAAATACCTCCAATTAATGCAAAATTCAAATTAGTCTTGAACTGTGGTTCTACAACTGGCATCTCAATAATGAACTAACCACAGGAGGAAGCGTATTTGTCAATGTACTATCACAGAAAGCTTTGAGCATTCATCTAATCTCTTCTAGGATCATATTTATATATCTTGAAATACACCCCAAATGTACTGAATGGCACAAGAATATCTGATGCAGCAAGCTGTGGAAGCGTGAGCCGCAGAGTCTTTTTAGTTGATGTATTTCAAGGTGGATAACCCTAAAAATCAATAGTTTCTGCTGTGCTACTCAGAATCATGATGGACTGTTCCTCGCTGATCCTCTTGCTTAGGCTGTGAATAACTGATGCTGTGCTGCTGCAGATCCTCAGCACCAGCCGAGGCAAGGGCTGGAGCATCCAGTAGCAGGGCTTCTCTTTTGAGCAAATCTCTGTCTGCTCTTAGAATTTGTTATGTGAAGTGCAGCTGTTGGTGGGGGGTTTGGGGGATTGTTTTGGGGTTTTTGTTTTTTAAAACAGACTACACAAGCACCGGATGACAAAGTACAATGACAGGGAAGTAGTTTTCAAAGGCTCAAGCAATATTTTCAAGTTGCTTGTAAATATGGCATTTTCTCTTTGGAGACAGAAGGTGCTTTCTGCTTGGGCTTATAGTGCCCCAATTATAAAAATGGAAACAGCTATTAGGAAAAAAATTTCTTAACTTTGTGGGAAGTTAACTTTTTGGGGCTATCATCTAAGAGATGTGAAAAATGCAGAGTTTTGTCTTCTCTACCAAAACAAACTTCTCAAGTTGAAATAGATAGTTTTTTTTAAATACCAGTGACACCTCAAAAGTTGTCTCATTAGAAAGCCAAAATGTTTGACTATCCAGAAGCACAAATCATAAATAGGAATTTATGGGCAGGAGGTGCCTGGGAGATCTTGAAGATGGATTTCTTAAAGGATCTGCATATAATTCTCTGGGTTTTCTAACAGTTCATTGGAAAAACAAAATAAAAAATTATCTAAAATACACTGACAAAAGCTGGAGGAACAGGAGGAGGAGGAAGAGAATGAAGTATCAGATGTGATGCTCTGGCTAGTAAAAGAAACCAAGTACTTTCTTTGCTGACCTCACCTTATGCATACAGTAGGAGAACACAGAGATATTCTCTTGCTCTCCTATTTTTGTAAGGAAGTAGCTTCTGCTGCCTCTGATCATATGCCTAAAAAGACAGCATGTTACTCTTAGGCAGACTGAATCTAGTGATAGGGATAGAAAGCTTCTTTGAAGAAAAGCCCTAGAAAAATCCAGTAACAGAAATAGACTCCCACTGAGAGTTTACCGAGATTTTGCTGCTCTTCTGTGTATCAGTAATGAAGCAGACCATGGAGAGAAAGTAAATGGATGTCATGCCCAAGGTGTATGTGCTGGGGAAAGATCAGAGAAGTTTTTGCATGTCATTGACGCTGAAAATAGATCTCTGAATGTTACCTTTCTCCTTATGGACTGCCTGTTTGGAGTTCTTCAGGGAGTTGTATTTGCAGATGGAAGAGGGACAGGTGGTGAGAGCAACAATGCTGGTTGCATGGGATGTCTCTTAACTCTCATGTTATAACATGTTATATGTAAAATTATCGAAGATATGTGAAAATTACTTGACTTTCATATTGTTAATTAATTATGAGGACACCAACTGATGATACTGCCTAGGGATAGCTGCCTCTCTGATGTGCATTTCCCTGTTCTTAGGTTGGGCACCTGGTTGTTACCTTTCTCAGAGCCTGTGCCCTCTCTGCAGGTGGGGTTGGGACTTGGCTCCCTCCATTCGTCTACTGCATTTATCTACCATGAGCTAGAGTTAGTTCAGCGCTTGCAGACTTACAGTCTCTTGAAAGCAATAAAAGAGTTAACTCTTGGCCAGGCAACTTAAATATTATCTGAGCTCTCTCAGGACTGCAGTAAGTTGATGCCATGAGCTGAAGTCTGTCTTTGTACTGTGCTGACCAGTTATTGCTTGTTGCCTGCAGTGGTAGTTTGGTTTCCTGAAGCACATGAGTTCAGTGGATGGTGTTTGGGGTATGACACTGGAGTGGTCTGTTTGCCTGTCTGACTGGCAGAGGGAATTGGTAGCTGTGGTTCAGTGGGGAGCTCCAGGCATTGGGTGGAAAATGCAAAGTATGTTTTGATTCTGACTTTGTACAGCATCAGCCACATTTCAGTGTTTACTAACGTTAATTTAAAATGTTTGTGCTTTTAAACCATTACCTATTTCATGGATATGTGATGTTGGATAGCTTTCATCCTTTCTATTTTCTGCTTGAAAAAACAAGATCTTTCCCTCCAGCCATGAAAATTTTTTCTTCTAGGTACAATAAATAGGCTTTGTCATAACACCGTAGAAGAAAGTAAAGTATTTAGTAATTCCATGTAAATATATTTTCTTGATATATTTTGTTTGTTTGTTTGTGTTTTTTGTGTCCTGGAACATTTTGAAGTGATTTCAGTTAGTTTATCCAAGTAGCAAATACAGAGCTGTTATGTGTGCCTTAGGACGGGAGAGGACTCAGCTCAGAAACTTGCTTAACATGTTAGATCCCCAAATTTAAATGTGTGTCCTCTTTTTAAAAAGGCTGACAGACTCTAATTGTTGTGTTTTATGTTATGAGTAGGTCACTACTATTATTTTTCCCTTCCAAAAATTGAAGGATGAAAAATTCAAGCACAGATGACAAAGGCTTTATTGTTGGGTTATTTTTCTTTCATTTATGGGGTATGATTAAATGTGTGCTGTCAAAAAGAGGCCTCCTTAAAGCCTGATATATTGATTACTATTTGAGACCTGCCAGCAGCATTATTACTTAATGCGTAAGAAAATCTAATAGAAAATTATTAAGTTGGTGTTTTAGTTCCTCTAGTGAGAACTTTTCAGGTATTCATCTCATATCGTTGCACAAATTGCTTGGCTCAAGTAGATACCACAAAATCATGTTTTAATGATTTTTTTCCTTTTTCCATCTTTTATTTTTTTTCACAGTCACATGACACAATCAGCCACATTTGAAGACCCTCGAATAGAGAGCTGCCAAATAACCCCTCCAGCCCCTCGGAAAGTGGAAATGAGGAGGGATCCTGTGCTAGGATTTGGGTTTGTGGCTGGTAGTGAAAAGCCAGTTGTTGTACGCTCAGTAACACCAGGTATGTTTTCCCCACCTGCCCTCAGAAGAAAACTTCGATTTAGCCTACTAAGATGAAATGCAGCTACAAATTTGAGAACTGTTGAAATATTCAGGCAGAGTAATCACAAATACTGGATAGGATTTTAAGCCTTGTATTACCCAGTAGTTTCCTTCCTCACACTCATTTTTGAACGTTACATAAATGTGTTAGCAAAAAGCCAGTGTGGAGTTATTGCTCTGAGCCATTACTGTTGTTTGCCTGAAAAAAGTTATCCCACTTCATTCAAGGAAAGAAGGTCTTCTCCCTAGTATCTTTATATTGGTTTGCTCTCACCTTCATTATCATTGAATCCGCGTTTTCAAAAGGTATGTTGAGTTCTGAGATTAAAACTTGCATATTTTTCATTCTTATCATCACTTTCCCAAGGAGAGCTATGTTTCTTAAAACAATATTTCTTACTGAAAAACAGGATGTTATTGCTGGCTTTTTTTTTTTTTTTAATGAATGCATCTGTATAACTATATGGTTAAAAACCAGGTCAAAATATATCCCTAATCATCTTACCTGCAGTGAAAATTAGTGAGGTTTTAGATATTTTTGAAGTTATGAGAGACCAGACCTGGGACTAATCCATCTCCCAAATAGCAGGCTCCTGTTCTCTATGCTTAAAAGTTCAGTTGTTATGTAAAATTGCCTTGGAGCCAAGGGCAGGGATTTGACTTTGCTCTTGTTCAATATGTTCTCCAGAACCCCCACAGAGAGCAGAGGAGAGGCAAAATCGACTTTGTGAAGTTCTGATGTCATTTACCCACGTGTGTGCATTGATTACATTTGTATTGCTTTCACATGAAGTGAGCAGTGTAACTAATATTTGAACCAGATCCAGACAGCTTATTTCTCTCAACTTGACATTATTAATGTAGTTTTATGTTAAAATTTGGAAAATGCGTTTACTATATTCTGTTCCAAGTGAATAGAAGGAAATACGAGCTCAGGACACCATTCTCCTACATGGATTTGTATCCATTTATGCGTGATGTAGAAGTGGAGTAAAATTTTCAAAGCAAACAGAGGAAAGGATCAGCATTAGCTCAGTTGAATGAATTTGCTTTGATGCTGAAACATCTTCTTTTAAGACTTTATCTTCATAGTGGTAATATTATTCTGTTCATTATGTATCATCATTGCAGAGTTTAAAGACAAAGACTAGAGAAGATGTATCTTTTCATTAGGAACTGTGATGTCACATCATCTTCTGGGCATGTAATTGTGCTGAGAAAGAAAGTAATATGTGCATTTTATAAAGTACGATGCACTCAATGTCCATTTCAGCAGTGCCAGAATCCAAACCACACCGACATATTCATGACTGATTGTCACTTCAGACTAATGCTAAATATACATGTCTAACTGAAAGTGGCAGTGCTTTTGGACGTACCCGTGTTCATCAGGTGGTAGGAATCCAGCAGAAAAGAGACTCAAGAGGCTGGAGGTATAAAAACTTCCTGCCTTCAATTGAAGAAAACAGGTTTGTTTTGCCTAGAACAGAAAAGTCAGAGGAGAGACCTGTGAATGGCATTCAAATATGTAAGTGATGTTTCATAGGAAAGAGGAATAAGATGTTCTCTGGTGTTACTTTGCCTGAGACAGGAAACAGTGTGTTGCAACCAGGGAAATCTGGTATACTACCATGGAAAAAGACTTCCTGGTCTTAACAGTAGATAAACAGGATCATTTGCTCACAGGAAAAGGAATCCTTCTCAGGGTGGTCTTACAAAATATCAGACAAACATGAATCAAAGATGAGTAAAATATGGTTGATCACACCTTAAAGGGTGTGTTAGCCCACAGCTTATGGGTCCTTTTGGCCCTTCAGAAAACTGAGCCTTTATTTTAGGTGGTTAGACACGGGTTTAGAACTTGAGGAACTTCATTAGAAGTTGCTAAGCCACTAGCTTGCAAGATTTTCCTGGTGAGGGAGTACTGGTAATGTCAGAAATAGTGTTTGTGTAAAAATGTCATTAAGTGAAGAAAAAATACACTTGTAGTATGTGAACAACAGTGTGTCTGTGCATTTACAATGGTCTGCTAACCTGTGCTCTTTTTTTTTTTCTCCATTTGTCTGCAGGCGGCCCCTCTGAAGGAAAGCTTATACCAGGGGATCAGATCATAATGATTAATGATGAGCCAGTCAGCACTGCTCCAAGGGAGAGAGTCATCGACCTTGTCAGGTAGTTGATGTCCTGTCACTTAAACTACGAACCCGGTGACTTATTGCCTGTGCAGTCATTCAGTAGTACAGCAAGTCTTGCCTTCTCATGGCTGAGAAAAGGGAAAATAATGTTGCTTTAGTTATAATGAAGAATGATGAATTACTTTAGTATTGAAATGAAGTGTCCTCTTAAAATGTCATCTGGGTAGCTGAAAAAGTATAAAAAAATCCAGGAATAGCTCCGAAGTACCTGGGTATTAAAAGAGGAATAGTATTCTCTTGGTATTTATTTTTGGTATGGGTTGTTGAAAAGATTATTCCTGGAGCATGGAATCTCCAGCCACTGTTACATTTCTTCATTTTTCACATGAAGAAAGTTAAGTCAGGTTTGTCTTATGTGAAGAATAAATAAAACTAGGTAGGGTGATTTTTGGGAGTGAATGAATGCATGTAAATATATAGAGAAGCTCAAAAAGTGTTTAGGTGGAATGCAGGTAGGTGGGTTTTTGTGAAAAAAGCAGGCAAGGAAGAGAGAAGAAGACAGAAAATGAGACCCAAAAAGTGACTGTGGATAGTACAGGAAAGGAGAAATGTCAATATCTGTAATGGGATATAGAAGAAAAGGAAGAACAGTGACTGACAAATGCTAAGGATGTAGGAAGAGATGTATTGCTGTTCATATAATAAACTTTGCTTTTGGAGTAACAAGAAATGTTAGTGCATTGCACAGAAAGATGGCAAGTCACTAAAAAATTAAATATAAAAATTAATAATTTAAATTCCAGTAGCCTGGTTGCTGTACATCAGTTTTGTTTCTGTATTCTCCTTCCCATTGGTGTAAACTCTGAATTGGTGGGTCTTGATTCCTGAGAGATGGTCAGGTTTTAACGGTACAGGTACTTCTCCTCAAAACTTGTAGCTATCAGTGTTTTCAGTGTTACCCATGTAGTTTTGAAACGTCACATTTGTTTACAGAAATTTGGGCAGGAAGTGCCACAACAGTCATGCTTCTCCTGCAGGTGACAAATTGAGCAAACGGGTGCTCATTTGCTGAGGATTCAGCTGTAAGGAAAAATTCCAAAAATGATGCAGAAATGGTATAAAAATGCCAGCAATGCTGATGCCTTTATCTGTGTTAGGTGGGATTAAACAAAATATATTTTCAGATTTTTTTTAAAAAATTGTTAACCTGCAAGTCAACTAACATACATAATTTGCTAAGAGCTTCTTGTGATGAGTAGACTCCATGAGCTGAAGGAACTGTCCTGCTCCTAATAAAGTTCCGTCTTGTGCTCTGTGTTGACCACCAGTATAAGCCTCAAAAATGGGTCTTACACTCATTTTTGATGTCTTTGTTTCTTCATAAAGCAATAATATTGCCGTCTTCATTCTTTCCCGTATTCTTTGATACTAAGCAAAGTTAGGATCTCTATCTCATCTTCTGCTTCCAGCAATATGTAGTAATAATAGCAAGGAAAATAGACTGATTAGACCTGAGACAAACTGAATTTATTGTGTAGCTGATTCTCTGTCTGCCTTCAAACGGGAAACTCAATAAGAATGTCACCCTTCCCAATTACACTGACTACATAGGTAGTGTCAAATTAAGTGTTGTTTCATTCCAGGGAAAGCTTTAGGTGATGCTTTTCTTACAGTGTAATTCCAACTCTGCTCTCAGAATCTGTCTGCTGTTGGGATTTTGACAGAGACTCATTCTTTGATGAAGTCTGGAGTGAAATGTATTGGGGTTGTATGTTACAGCATTTGAAAATAAGAGCTTTCTTTTCATGCCAGTGGGGACGCCTGGAATGATTAGACACTGTCAGTGTGCAGTCTTGACACCACAGCAGAAGCAATTCTTTACATCAATGAAATAGTGAATCTCTTCTGTATAATTGAAGGTTTTCATATGGGTTAGATAAATCTGCAACTTTTCAATGCATCTGCATTTTTCAATGTGTTTGGGAGAAGTTTTGAAATCTTGTTTTCCTGCAGGTAGCAGCATGTCAGTGGTCAGCAGTGAGTATGATTTAAATGTATAGGTTACACAAATGGGCATAATCACAAAATCATAGAAGAACTGAGAGGAGATTTCTGGAGGTCCTCCAGTCTAACCTCTTGCTCCAGGCCAGGTAGTGTCAAAGTTAGATGTGGCTGCTCAGCACCTGCCAAAACAAGTCTTTAATATCTCCAGATACGGAGATTTCCCAACCACACTGCGTAGGTGTTTCTGTTCTTAACCAGTGGCCTTTCAAAAAGACATAAGCCAGTTTGACATCAACCTTAGATGCATCCCATCTAGGCCCACAGACTTGTGAGTGTCACTCTTACCTAAGCAATCCCTAATTCAGCCTTTGTCTAACTTCGTTCCCTAAATTCTGTCACTGAGCACAGGGGCCAGGGTGGCAGACCTTGCCACTAAAGGTCAAAGCCAAGGAAGCATTGAGCATCTGAGCTTGTTCAGTGTCCTTTGTCAGGTTTCCCACTCCATTTAGCAGCAAGTTCGTATTTCCCTTGGCTTTCACTGCTATTGTAGTTATAGAGACCCTTCTTGTTATTCTTCATCCATCCTGGATAAGTTCCAGTAGCAGCTGAGCTTTGCAAACCCCATCCCTGCCTGGCCAGGTACAGCTTCTCTGTTTCTCCTGGGTAGCCCGTCTCCATTTCCATCTCTGATTTCCTTTCATTTTGCACTGGGTCTTGTTCAGGCTGTCCCTGTGGAGCCACACTGGTGCCTTGCTATGCCTGCCTGCTTCCTTGCAGATTTGAACAGACCATTCTGGCACTTGGAGGTGGCTCTCTCTATGAACATCACCCAGCTCTACTGGGCTCTGGCCTTTCAGAGCTGCATCCCACAAAACCCTGTTTACCAGTGCCCTGAAAAAGCTTCAGTCTTTATTTTCTTCCTCCTTTCCTTAAGGATCTTACACTGTATCATCTTGTGGTCACTGCAGCACATTAATGAGAAATTGATATTCCAACATTATTTTTTCTGTGATTACATTGTCTCTTGCTGATGAGGTATAACAAGGTTGATTTTATATTCATGATGTGAAATTCAGTGGCTATTTTTATGCTGCTTTCCCTCAAAGCTTTTTGTAAAGTCAAGAAACAATTTGTTGTTATAATTGCAGAGAATATGGAAAAAATTAATCTACTTTCAAAATACTGACATAAAGATCATAGCATGTCAAGTAGAAAAAACCCAAATATCATGAGAAAAGAAAAAGGCAGATTTCACAACCAGGTGAGCATCAAACTTCACCAGAATTAGGAAAGCCTAAAACTTTCAAGCAAAATATACACAAATGTGAGATGTTAAGTCAACCTTGAATGTTAAACAGCATTTCTAATGTAACAGAATATTTAATTGTTTTCCAAGAAAACATTGTCAGAACATTAACTTATGAAAAGAGTTATGAGATTGAAGGAAAAGAAAATGGAAAAAGTAATTTCTGCTGCAATCTATCTTAAAAAAAAAATAATCAAAATGTCCACCAAAAGGGTATCTGAAAAATGTCAATTAAATATATTTTCATTAGGAAAAAGTGTATTCCTAAGCAATAAATTTGCTTTATTTCTAAATTTCCCACAACATAAATCAGACTAATTTCTTTTAGATCGTTTGTTTTTCTTCAGCCCTTTTCCTAACAGCTCCAAATTCATTGTTTAACTGTTACTCCTACAGGATTAGAAATAGATAGACTGGTCTTTCAAGAAAGTCCCTTTTGTGTAATGGCTTCACTATAGGAAAATCAAGAAGTTAAATGCAATGCATAATACAGACATTTTCCCATCGGCTTTTTATTGCATTGTAATATTTTCATTATGTGTGGGCTTTTTAAACATTCATTACTGAAAATAATCTTCCTTAAGTAGAAAACTGTTATAGCCACTTATGCTGACTCCAGGGGGTACTGAGCAGGAACCTGGTGAAAGATTTTGGTTTGTTTTTTAAGAATTGAGGGATACTCTTTTATCCTAGGAAGTCTCAGGTCGAGGATATTCATTATAAATATCCCCTGTAGGTCATTCTAATCCATTGAATTCTTTTGGCTCTGCTTTACTGGCAACACTTAATTAGTGTTTAAGTCATCCTTTGAAAGCCAGGGTTGCAGAAATATGTACACAGTATGGTTTGCAGACAAAATCCATTTGGACTCATTATTTCTGGGTGCTTTTCAATGGCTTTTGCACCGTATTGTGTTCACCTGAGCTATTTCCAGCACAAACTCAGAAGTCATGTTTATGGTTTCCCTTACAAAGAGAGGTCAGTTTTATGAATGTCACTTATGGCTGTGGTCAAGATGTATTCCATTCAAGACAGAAAGTTTTAGAAGTTCAAAAAAGAGGAAGAAACAAGATCACTTTTCTAAATGTAAGCTTCAAGTCGAGGCAAGGAGCAAGTGAACAGAATACAAAAGATGTATTTGAAGTGCAGTCAGTTCAAAATTTATCAGGAGCTATTTATGTTGGTTTTATTTTGCTGCTGATACAGATTCTGTGAGTTAAAGCTTTTCACACATACTTGACAATAAGTACTTTGAGATAACATTAAAGTCATGGCAAACTGGAGCAGTTTTTTCCTTATTTAAAGGTGAACCACAATGCAACACTGACATATTAGAGGGTACATTAATGTACGGTATCAATTAATTGGTTGCTCAGAGGTGCATGTATTTCACTATCATTGGTTAATGTTACATTTGTATCTTTTTAAGAATCAGCTTAACCCACCCTTTTTGTTGAAACAAAGAAATACATCTAACAATATGCCTTATTAGATTTATAGGCAGTTTCTATAACGTTAATGACTTGCTTATCTTAGATTGCACTGAGTAGGCATTAGTCTACAAGGATCCCAACTGTAAGCTGTATTTTTATTTAGCAAGGTATTTTACTGAAATTTTAAGTGACACACAAGTGTACTGCTTACTCCATAAACCAAACTGTGAGTAGGGCATGGTAGTGGTATTTTGTTCACACTTCAATTAAAGCAGTTATCCAGGCAACCATCCAGAGGAAACTGGCATCTGAAGAGGGTGATCCATCTGAGATACTTATTTTGGAAAAAAAATACCATGTTGCAGAAAGCTTTATTTATACATTGACTAAAGAAGAACAGAAAAGTATTTTAGAGTAAAAACCTGACTTCTAGGTTGCTAAATTAGGCTAGATTGGTCTATTCCTCGCAACTGTAAAAGCAGTAAATTAGCATTTGATGTCCTGTGGAATTCCACTAAAAGACTTAAATTGGAAAGAGAGAAATTAAAATGGTGCAAGTCATTAGGGCTTTTCTTTCTTGTTGGCTCTATTTTCTATTTAAAAGAAATGACTCAAAAATCTCTCTGAAATAACTCTTGCTTTGGCAAGTTAATGTCACAGCAAGTTTTCATCAAGAGGATCTAGAGGATTCTTTCAATTCTGCAGTAGAATTTATGTTTTAATTGTGTATTGCCATAAGACTGGAGAGAAGGAACCCTCCAGGATTTTAGGCTGCATGTTGCATTTTAAGTGCTAACATGAATTTAATCAATTCTGACCCTCCTCACCATCGTTGTGAAATGGATGAGGATTCTGTCACTCCCATTTGACTCTGTGTATGTCAGAGAACCACTTTTCCTACTCTGCATCCTCAGAGCTAAATGCAAGTGTAAAAGGGAGCTCAGTGACAGTGCCTGTCGTCATCATCATCGTCTCACAGCAGCTGAAAATGCCACTTTCCAAATGTTTCTGGTTCTAGTTTAGACAGTTTCTTATATTGGATTAATTTTGGTGGACTTACTATTAAAGATATTCTTTCTTCATCAACATCATAGAGAAAAAATCCAGCATATTAAGCTATTAGCTATGATACTGCATAGCAACCATGAACCTTGAAAACTGCTTTTTCTGAAAAACCAGTCATGCAGACATTTTAATTTGAAGGTACTCCATTATACTCCCAGTTCAGTATATAAATCCAGAGGCTGCACCCCCTTTGTGTCAGGCCGTGATTGATGAACTGCTAGTGTTTTAGGTTTTAAACACACAATGGTGAACAAAGGGACAAAATGTTGGACCAAGTGATCTGTAAGAGGTTTACAAGTGCCATCAACGGAGATAAGCTTTCTGCCAGGACATTTAATTAGCTACATCTGATCAGCTAGCCCATGCAGGGAGCTCAGAGTCAGGACATTAGAACTCAGTTCCTGTCGGTCTTGAGGGGGTGTTGTTAGATATGTATCTTCTACCTTTTGAGGTATTTCTGCAATGTAATACAGAGATAACTGAATCACACTTCAAATTAGCTCTGAATCAGTGAGAGCACACATTTAATATTGTCTCATTTATCTCCTTTTCTTGCCTGTTGTGGTGGTTCTTGTTCTTGAGCTAATATATTGAGGGCTAATTCAGGTGTCTCCAGATTTTAATTACTTATCTGCAATAACATTTCAAAAATGCCTGCCCACCTTTTCAAAGGCCTATAAGAGCTGAAAGCTGTATAGAGATATTACTTGTTATTGTTAAAATCAATACCCACTATGGACATAATTCTCTTCTAAATCCATGGTATCTCTGAAAGCATGCAGTGTCATATCTTTGCTTATTCTCAGCAGAAAGTTGATTGACATGGTTTAGAAAGGTTTGGCCTTGATAATTCAGATGTTCTGAACGCTGAGATCTTAATCTGTTAAGTAAATTAATTTTCTCTTTGTATTAACCATGCTGAATGGCCCCCGGAGTTGGCAAGTGTAGGCCCTTTTTGAAATTTCAAGGCTTGATGTGTCATCTGGTTGAAATGTTGTGTCATCATCTCACTCTTCTCTAGAAAAGGGAGTCAGCCGTGATGAATTTCAGGTCAGCTGTTCCCTAACAAGTTGCTTTATGGAATGTAAGGGTATGAATGGAGATGTGGAACAGTTGTGCCCAAAACACAAGTAATTGTACTGAATGCCTTCTTCAGATGTGAACCAGCGAATGTTGCTCTCATTAGCTTGTTCTGACAAGCTTATTGCTTCTCATCCAGTTAAACAAAAGTGTTGGCTTGTCTGAATGGAAGATTTACTCTGAAGCCAGATGCACTGATGTGAATATTTCAGAATATTTTTTTCCATGCAAAGTCATACAAATGAACATCCAGCTTTGACATAATTATGAATTAATGCTTGCATGCTCTGCAATAGATGTTCATCCTTCTTTGTGCTGTTTATGCATCAAAGGATTACATCCGGTTGGAATATGTAGCAGGATAAAAATCTCATGTCCTATGTTTGGGGTGGAGAAGGTGGGAGAGTAGGTGTCAAACAACCAAAATCTCATGGTTTCTCTTTCCCAACTGCATTATATGTCTCTTTTGAAATGACGTTTCCAAATCGTCAAAGACGATGTTGGGCAAGCCAGCCCTTTACATTGTGCTGTTTGTACTTGAATGTTCTGTGGATGCCTTGAAGACATTACAACAGGACAGCCACACTTACACAGGTGTATACACTAGGACATTTAATTAGCAGAAGGTAGAAACCAGGGAGAAACACAAGGCAGAGACAGGTTCAGGAGCTGTTTGGGAAACGCCAGTCCATATGGAACAGTTTCTGGGACTGGAGAAGCAGTATAGGCGGACAGGAGAGGATTGTGCCATGCACTTGGGGCTGCCAGCATGGAGTGGCTGTGAAGTATGGAGATGACAGAGATGCCTTCACCAGTGCATGCACAGAACTCACAAACCAACTCTGTCCTTCCAGAAGTGTCTGTCTGCCCTCACTGGGAAGTTTATCCTGCTAGTCAGTTGCTGACTGATTCAGCTTGTACACAGCAGTTAATGAAGCTATTGTAAAGGCAAAACATAGCCATTTCTGAGAAGACATGATGGTTGTGGGCCTGTGATGCTTTGGGAAGGCTTTCACAATGTGGCTTTTCACAGTGGTGGCATCAGCATTCCCTCTTATCTTGAGCCAGTGCTGGCTGTATGAATCACAGAAATTAGCTGGTTTTTATCTGCTACCTAAATAGCTTCAGGATGACAGAGAAGTAGTTCTTTAAAATACTGAAATGTAGATTGCATTGTCAATAAAGTGGCTTGTAGTTGCTATGAATTATATCAAAATGTTGTATTTTGATAGAAAGATAGCAAAGGTGATGTCAAGAGCTGAGAGGCAAACATGATATTTTTATGGTTTTGTAAGTTGATCCTTGGAGATTGCCATCAGCTACAGGTGCCTTGTATGAGGGAAAGACCGAAAGATTTAAATAGCCTTTTTATAAGGAATGCTGTTTTGAAGGCAGCAGTTTTACATGCACCAGTGTTCATGGGAGGTAAAAGGTAATTTAAACTGTTGAGAGAGAAGGGTGAAAGGACTGTGACCAATTTGTAATGTCTTGTATATTTTCATTAATTTGAAATATCTTTAGTCTTTAGTTGTCAGGTTTTTTCCCTGTCAAGGTGGAAGCAGCACTCCCTGGGATGGGAAGGAAATAAAGAGAGTGACTGTAAATGAGTAAAACCCTACTCAGAGCAAAATGTCATGGAGAGGTCTTGGTACTTCATGGTCCATTGCTATAACAGTGTAATTTTAATGAATTGTGTAATGGGAAGCTGACTCAGGAGTCCCTGAAGATGACAAGATCTTTCTCTAGCTCTGTGGCACGATGATGCTGTGTCTTCCTGATTCTCAGAGTTTTCACTTTCACAATTCTCTTTACTTCCCAGATGACATTTAGTTTATAAAGTAAAATAAAATGCAGAATGGTGCCTCCTGAAGTTGTGTGCATCCATAAGGTGGCTGTCTCTCAGAACATTAGGGTCCACTTTCAGTGGCTATCTCTACACTTCCACTTCATATTCCTGCCCTGATGGCAATGTTGCCTTTCAATCAGCCAAAAACATGTTAGGGATGTCAGTACTTGAAACCTGTAACATGTAGTCTAAAAAACTCACAAAAAATAGTAGAAATGAGAAAGTGAATACTTAATATTCAAACTACATTGGAAGGGGCAAAGGGGACAAAAACAGGCTTGCCAGTGATAAACAATGGGATGGCATGCCAGAACCTGAGAAACTGAGTGCTAGAGAGGACTCTTAATCTATTCCACGAGGTGCTGACTACAGTGAACCACACTTGAAATGTTTCTATACCAACATACACTGCATGAGGAACAAACAAGAGGAGCCCAAAGCTTTGGCCCCATTCCAAAGTTACGACATCATTGGCAGAAGCAACACCTGGTGTGTCCTGGGACTGGAGTGTCATGTTGGGTGCTTACAGGCTCTTCAGGAGGGATAGGCAGGGCAGGGGAGGTGGAAGGGGTGGTGGATGTAATGGAGAGGCTGAAATCCATGGAGCTTGCAGTTGGCAATGGCACAGTTGAGAGCCTCTGGGTAAGGATTACGGGACAAGTAAATAATGCAGATGTCATCGTGGGAGTCTGCTATAGACCACCTAACTAGGATGATGATGATGTCAATGTGTTATTGTTCAAGGAGATTTGAACACTTTCAAATTAACTGCTATTGTCCTTATGGGTGACTTCAACTGGCCAGATATTAACTGGGAACATGACACAGCTGACACAATCAGGTCCAGAAGATTCCTAAAACAACTGGATGTTAACTTCATGTACAGATACTTAGAGAGCTGACCAAGAAAGACACCCTCCTTGATGGTCTCATGAGCAAAATAATGATTGGCAGCCATCTTGGTCACAGCGACCACAAAGCAACTGAGTTTAAAATCTCTGTTCACAAGCTGAAAAGTGCCAGGAAAACCTCAACTCTGGACATGAGGAGAGCAGACTTTAGGCTGCTCAGAGAACTAGCACGTAAAGTCCCCTGGGAAAACACTTTTGAAGGTGCTAGGGTCCATCAGTGCTTGTCACTTTCTAAGCACCACCTCCTAAGGGCCTGAGAGCAAGCAATGCCAAAATGTTGGAAGTCAGGTAGGCAAGGCAGAAGGCCATCTTGGCCTTCTGAGCAGAGATTGTCTTCTGAAGCTAAGGCAAAAAAGGAAGGTGTACACCCAGTGGAAGCAAGGTCACGGGACGTAGGAGGAATACAGAGATGCTGCTTACCACTTAGAAAGGAGAGAGAAAATCTGTGCAGCCAAAGCTCAGTAGGAGTTGAAGCTGACCAGAACTGTGAGGGACAAAAAAAGTTTTTTAGAATACATAAATGGCAAAAGGCAGTGTAGAAATGACAGCAGCCTTTTACAGAAGGAGGTTGATCATCTCACAAACAGGGACGTGGACAAGACATTGATATTTAATGCTTTCTTTACCTTTGTCTTAGACACTGATGACTGGCTAAGGGGGTCCTAGTGCTCTGAGCTGGTGGGCCATGTCTTTGAGAGTAATAAACTCCCAGTGGACCCTGAAGTTGTGTAGGATCGCTGCTGCTGCTAGATCCCTATAAGTCTATGAGGCCTGACAGGACTCATTTGAGATATATTCCAAGAGCTGCCTGATGTCATTGCAAAGCCTCTTTCAATGATGAGCAGTCTTAAGAACCCAGAGAGGTCCCACCTGACTGGAAGCTGGCTAATGTTGTTTTCAGGACGGGCAAGAAGGATGATCCTGGAAATTACAGACCTCTCAGTCTCACTTCAGTGAGTGGCAAAGTTGTAGGGAACATTATTTTGGGAGCTACTGAAAAACACCTGAAGGACAACACATTCATAATTCAGTCAGCATGGCTTCATGAGAGGAAAGTTCTGTTTGTCAAACTTGATTTCTTTTTATGACAAGGTAACCCACCTAGCTGATCAAGGGAAGTCAGTTGATGTAATCTATTTGGATTTCAGTAAATCTTTTAAAACTGTCTTCTCACAAGATCCTTCTGGACAAATTGTCCAGGACACAGCTGGATAAACACATCATGTGATGGGTGAGCAACTGGCTCATGGGTCAGACACAAAGGGTTATAGTGAAGGGGGTGACATCAGACGGGTGACCTATCACTAGAAAGGTTCTGCAGGGCTCCATCCTTGGCCCTGTGCTCTTCAACATCTTCATCAACAACTTGGATGCAGGACTAAAAGGTATAGCAAGTTTGCTGATGATTCTAAATCAGGAGGAGCTGTTGACTCCCTTGAAGGCACGGAGGCCCTGCAGAGAGACCGAGACAAATCAGAGGCCTGGGCAATCACCAACTGTATGAAGTTTAACAAGGGAAAGTGCTGATTCTGCACCTGGGATGGGGAACCTTGGATGTATGGACAGACTGGGGAACAAGAGGCTGGAAAGAAATGCCACAGAAAGGTACCTGGAGGTCCTGGCCAATGGCAAGTTGAACATGAGTCAGCAGTGCCCTGGCCGTCATCAGGGCTAAGCGTGTGCTGGGGGACATCAGGCACAGCATGGCCAGCTGGGCAAGGGAGGGGATTGTCCTGCTCTGCTCTGCACTGGGGCAGCCTCACCTCGAGTGCTGGGGGCAGCTTTGGGTGCCACAATATAATGAAGACATTAAGCTATGGGAGACTGTCCAAAGGAGGGCCGGGGGATGGTGAAGGGCCTTGAGGAGAAGCAGTACGAGGAGCTGCTGAGGTCACTTGGTCTGTTCAGCCTGGAGAAGATGAGCCTAAGGGGAGACCTCACTGCAGTCTGCAACTTCTTTGTGAGGGGAAGAGGAGGGGCAGACACTGATCTCTTCTCTGTGGTGACAGTGACAGGACCTGAGGGAATGGCCTGAAGTTGTGTAATGGGAGGTTGAGATTCAATATAAGAAAAAAGTTCTTCACCCAAAGGGTGGCTGGGCACTGGAACAGGCTCCCCAGGGAAGTGGTCACAGCACTGACCCTGACAGAGTTCAAGAAGTGTTTGGACAACACTCTCAGGCACGTGGTGTGACTCTTGGGTTGGTCATGTGCAGGGCCAGGAGTTGGGCTTCAGTGGTCCTTGTGGATCACTTCCAGCTCAGGCAATTCCATATTTTTATGATTCTCTGAATACTAGTCTGATAAAACTCTCTCTGACCAAACTTCTTTTTTATTGAGAGATGTATAGATTTAACTGTTTTGTAAAATACTTAGATATAGCTCTTAGTGCAATTGACTTCGAATTTTTCTGACTTTTTCTGTTTGCAAGGCCTAATTTTTGATTTTTTTGAAGGTTTTTTAAAAAATCTGATCAAAAGGCTTAAGACTGTCACTAGCAAGTCCTTTCTCTTTCCTGTTTCCCTCCAAAAAGAATAATTTTGTTATTCACAATCTCTCTTAGCAGTTGATAGATTAATGTAGTTGGAATAGAAATGTTGTGGGGACTTCTGTGTTGGTTGATGGACTAGAAAAGTTCTAACACAGAATTATCATATAACACAGATCATATTTTTAATTTAGCAGTAGTGCAGCCAACAAGGACTCCCAAAATTGCCAAGAGATTGAGTATCTACTTCTAACTCTACCTAATATGTCCAATCAGAAAGTTAGTTAAAAGGGAAAGAGAACAGTTTTACATATTCTGACTCATTAGTCCCCAAAGTAAGATTCTTCAGTTAAATATTATCACTGATTGGGATGACTCTGGGTCACAGTGGAACGTCAAAGGAGAAAAACAGTTTCTCATTAATCTGAGACAAAAACTAGTAGAAACTAGTAGAAAATAAAAATAGCTAAAAATAAATTAATTTGCAAAACACTGACTGCTTCAAAAGGCAGCTTAATACGATAGATTTCTCTGGGATTTATTAGTCAGCTTTTCCTTGATTTCTGATGTGACAATTGATCATCTGTAACTTAGTACAGGCAACACATGAAAAGTAGTGTAAGAGAAGCATTTTAGCTACTGCCTTAGCTTTTTTAGGCTTTTTCCCATAGACATCATTTTCTGTTTGACTTTTTGCTCGACTTTTAACAATGAAATCTTCACAGATGTCCTGAAAGCAGCAGCAGGAAGAGGGGAAAGACGAATAGTGTATTTCAAAGCAGATGCTTCGAAATGATGTTGGTCTTAGTCTTGCTATTAGTCTTTGCTTTGTTTGAGAAACAAAGAAGTTGGTTCTGAGAAACCAAGAAGTTAGAATATCAAACTAAAGCCTGCAAATACCAAAGGAGAGAGTGCAGAGATAAAACCAGATTGTCATCAGCCTACGTTTCCCCAAAGGCATATTTCTTACATATTATGTGCTGAAATGTTAATTGTTCTTTTAGCTCCCATTCCTCCTCATGCAGACTAAAGCTTCATACATTTTACTTACTGCACAAGGGAAAATCCCTGCAGTCCACTGTCTATATTGTTAAATAAAGTAATTCAGTTTGATTGGAGGTTTAGTTAAAATCACATTTGTTCAGCTTATGAATCAAACAAGACTCCAGGAGAGGCAAAGGTCTTGTCATCCTATATCATGGAACTTACCCATTTTATGATCACTTCAGCTTTTCAGCAGGTCTGTTACTCAGAAAGCACTGAGCAAAAAAGGCAGTTCTTTTGTAGGAAGAAATTGGTTGCCACAGCAGTTTAAAATCCTTTAGGTCATGTGTATTTCATAAAAAACATTGGAGTCATGAGATTTAGTCATTACACTGAAATCTTCATTTCATAGATCATCTTTTCTGCTCAGTATTATTTTCTGTCATTTCAGTGTCCCAGAGACTTAAAAGGGAAAATATCATCTGCCTGAGTTTATCAAGAGTAATAGCAAAAACTCTCCATATTGGAAGACAGCAAAAAATTAAAACGATTCATTAATTGAGTTTACAGTCCCATTTCTTTTTAATACTTTATCTTGTGTCATTTTCCTTACTGCTCAGTTTTACATGGAAATTGTACTTCTGTGACCAGAAATACCCTTTTATTCTGCATTTCATCTGAAATTCTATTTGTGTTCAAAGTCTTTAATTAAATATTAGGACAACTGCATTAGTAAAGATACTGCTTCCTTTTCCCCTTAAAAAGTATTGAAACAATTTCTTAGTGTTCTACACCAATTATAGTCATGTTGCAGTGTCCAGCAGACATCTTGAGTTCATTAATAATTCATACAAACTGCCACGGGTTTAAGGAAGGAACTGTACCACATATTGACATATGAGAGAGGAAGAAAATTCAGCACACACTTTTGCAACCGTATTTCTTTGGAGAAAGAGGAGATTGCATAATTTATGGTCCCAGGTATGTAGGCTGAGTATACAGTTTGCCAATGTAAGTCTTAGGGCTGTTTATTGAACAAATAACATGCCATAAGCATGCAGTATGTATCCTACATTTGTATGTAGGCATTTGCACGTTTGTATGTATGTGTGGAGAGAGAGAGAGAGGAATATGATTCATAAAGCTCTATTATAATGGATTTGGGATTTGTGCGTTACTTAGAAACAAGATCCTGAGGTTCTGCAGCTCATGTTACCCATAATCTTGTCTTGACATTTTGCATGGTTTGTCATGACCATTTTACATGGTTTGTACAGCCAACCTGTTACAAGGAGGGTTGCTAGATAGTTTTAAAATATTTCTTTGAAATATTTCCTTTATCTCTACCTAAAAGTGATAAATAAAAGGTGCAAATTCTGTCATGTCATTGTGATTCTCTCCAGTGGAAAAAAAATCATGTTTCATTTCTATTTCACAAGGAAAATACATGTTAAAATAGAGAAAGATGTGGACATAGGGGATTTTTGTAACATCTGTAATTTTATGAATATTACTGGTTTTATGGAGTTCACAGCATATACAGGTTACCTATGGAGAGAGAGAGAGAGCGAGAGAGATGCTGCATACATTTTGCCAAAGATACATAAACATAATACACTTAATTTAATCCTTTTGGAGATTGCCTCACCTACAGAAGAGGCTGTTGGTGTCATGAGGCTTTTGCAAGTAAGGCAGCAACAGCTGGAACTGCGTTTCCTGTGAGATGCTGAGGAGTTCAGGAGGGCAGAGCTGGAGGTCATGGCAAAGCTGGTACTTAAGGATGACAAAATAAGCACGTCATAGAACAGTTTGTGTTGGAAGGGGCCCTAAAGATCATCAAGTTCCAACCTCCCTGCAATGGGCAGGGACATCTTCCACTAGATCAGGTTGCTTAGAGCCCTTTCCAGTCTAAACTTGAACACTGCCAGGGATGGGGCATCCATAGCTTCTCTGGGCAACGTGTTCTAGTGCCTCACCATCTTGATAGTAAAGAATTTCTTCCTTGTATTCTAAACATATCTTGTCTTAATTTAAAAACTCTTGTCCTGTTGCAGCAGGCCCAGCTGAAAAGCTGGTCCCCATCTTTCTTAGAGGTCTTCTTTAATTTACTGGAAGGTGCTATAGGGTCTTCCTGGAGCCTTCTCTTTTCCAGGCTGAACAATTCCAATTCTCTCACTGTCTTCATAACAGAGGTGCTCCAGCCCTCTGATCATTTTTGTGACTCCCTCTGGACCTGGGTCTTCACACCTCCAGCTGATGTAACCACTGTCATGTGGCAATAGCTGGTCAAATTCCAGAAGTTCAGAAATTTAGGCAAAGGAGTTTTGAAAGTCGTGTTCTGGAATTACAAGGGAGGTGCTATTTCCCAGTGCAGTGTGTTGAATATGGCCTCCGGTAGTAAAAACTTTGCTTCAGAAGAAGCCTAGCCAAGATGAAGTGCAGGGTGACTGTGCCTGTTGCTAGGAGCAAGTGGATTAAAGCTGGAGGGTCTAGAGAGACCATTCCTCTCTAGATCCCCTTGGCTCACATAACGAAGCTCAGCCTAGGGTGAAACTACCAGAGACTGTTAAGATGCAGCATTTCATGCCTCCGCTTGCCATGGCATTAAATAATTCATTGAATCTGACCTTTCAGAGCAGTACATTGTAGCTAATCGAATGAATATAAAATGGATACAAAAAGGATAAGAATATCAAGTGGGAGTAGGGAGGCAATATAAATTTTATATATAACCATAGAAGGTCTGCAGTGCTGTCTGTTCCTGAAAGTGTGCTGGTAATTGGACGTAGCTTGGGAAGAGCAGCAAAAATTAGCCACAAGTTTCCCCTTTTATGAGATACATAAGAAACTCAGCCTAGTTAGGTTACTGCAGGAAAGATCAAGACAGGTTTATCTGAACCAGGACAAACTGGGATAGCCGGTACCTTTTCAGCTTGGTAAAAAGTCCAGTCCAGTCCTAAGAAACTGCAGCTAATAACACTGTGAGAGATAAGGGATAGAGAAAGCTGTGGTCATTCCTCATCATTTCAAGCCTTTAAATTATAATCTTGTATCTGTTGATAAGATAGCTCAAGCATAACATAAGGCCTTCACAAAACATCTACCAACAACGCTTAGCTGGGAAGTTTGTATTTGGACTAAGTCAGATAGAAGCTGTGTGTTGGTCTTGAATCTATCTAGTAAGACAGCTCTATTTCACACCTCAATCTCGACTTCGAGGAGTTGAAGAAGCTGTGCTTACTCCCTTGAGACTATCAGCCTTTTTTGGGAAGATGCGACTTCTCCAGGAAGGTGGAAAAATGAGTAGCTCTCTCTTAACAGCAGTAAATTTCTGCTCTTGGGCTCTTGTTCACTGTCACCCATGCCTGTGGTGTCTACCTGCACTTATTGCTGCACAGAGCCTTTCAAAGGCTTGCCCACAGCTGATGTCTTTTGACTTGCAGCCTTCCAGATACTGATGCTACACAGGACATGACTTTTTTTTTATTATTATTTTCTACATTCTTTCTTTTATTTGATTGGTGTTTTGTTTGGTTTTTGGCTTTTTGAGGTGTGTGTTATTTCACTAGAGCTCATGATCTGGTTTTTCAGTGGAAGTCATATACAATATGACACGGAGTTACTTTCCTGGTACACAATGCTGAACATACACAGTTTACAGTGTATTTCAGTAATAATTTTTCTGCACTGAAATTCTGTTTTGGCAGTTATAGCTCTGAATGTCAGAAACACTAGGGAGAAGTAATAATTTGGTTTGGTTTTACTGTGGTGAAGATTATGGCATGACTACCTTAATCTGATAGAATTCACTGATCTAAAACATAGTTTTTACTTAAGCAACATTTTATTTACAGTGGGATTTATTACTCCTAATCCCTTGATTAGAAAGATGATGTTTTATCAAAGGGCAGTGTGTAGTCACTTTTTTGAATAGCTACTGTAGTGTAAATTTTAAAAATATTTTCATATCTTACACTTCATCTATTCCACAGAAATTATAGTCTATTGACTTAATACTAAAATTTAGGAAATTATTTTAATATGTGCTTGTATAAGTATTTTATAGATGCTTTTGAACAGTTAAATTGTTTCAAGCAAAGAATATTTGGATTTTGAATTGTCTGCTGTGTTCACAGTACTCTCCTCATGACAGATTACCAATATCTCCATGAGAGTTTTTCTTTCAGCTGCTGCTTTAGAATAATTATAGTACTTTTGTGTGTATGTCATTAACAATGAGGAGTAAAAAATGCTCTTATCAATGCTGTTCATTTAGATATCTGATGCATGAGGCAGGATACTATGAATTTCCCAGTAGGTGCCCATAATGCACCACCAGTGGACTGTTTTGTTATTTCAAAGAAGGTAATACCATTATAAACATGGACTTTTATGACTAGCTTAATTTATAAAGACAAACATCAGTGGCTCTTCCATCAAAAATACATTTGTTACGATAATTGTTTAGCAACACTCTTATTATTGTAAATGGAGTGATAAAACACAGCATTTTACGATTGTTAAGCATGAGACAGAGATAGTGTTGTTTCACCCTATCCTGTCAGTGCCAGATCTATTAAAACTCCTGGGCGTTAAACAGTCGAGTGCAAATAAAGCAATTCTACAGCTTTTTAAATTAACTATTTTTTGTTTACCAAAGGTACATGGTGGATTTGTTTTTGCAGGCACAGAGAATAATGCCTGGGGTTTTTTTGTTTAGGGGCAGCTCTAAAAGTGATGAATATTGTGTATGTTGAACATATAAATGATGTGTCCATAACTATACATGCTAAAAAACATACTGCCTGCTTCTAGAAATACTTATACTTTGCTTTACGGTAAGAAGTCCCTACTTGCTTAAGGCTTTGTTAAGGGAAAATTTTACAAAGGTGTTTTGAAAGTGACAGTAAAGGTGTTGCTTTGCCGTCCGTTGTGCTTTTGTGCATAATTTTCCTGGGAACTACAGAGCAATGTTCATCCTCCAGCAACATGACTCTGATCCAAAGCCTTCTGAAGATGATGGTAGTCTTTTGGTGGATTTCAGTGGAGTTTGGATCAGACTGTTTAATGATTACTGCATGATTACTACATGGATTGCTTGTAGTGGTTCTAGTTCCTAATTTTAAATTACAGCTTAGAAATGGTGGAATAACATGCTTTAATAAAATATTTCCCTATTTGATCTAGGGTAATTCAAGGGGGGGCTTTGTGACCTGCCATTCCCAGTGATAACCCATTCCAGCCTCTGCAGGTCCCTTTCCCATCGCTCCCCCTAATTCTCTCCTTTCACTTTCCTATCACTCTCCTTTCTCAGGAACTCTGTGCCTAGTAAGGCACTATTTGGTTTTTAGCAGAAAACACAACATAAAAATTAGATATTTCAAGTAGACCAGACCCATTTTTAAGGTCATGCTATATATTGCAAAACAAAACCATAGAGGAGAGAGACACTGGAGGAGTCTTTAGAGCATGAGATTTTATGACCGTAGAAATGACAACAAATGACAGTAGTAAATAAATCATAGAATGGCCTGGGTTGGAAGGGACCTCAAAGATCATCCAGTTCCAACCTCCCTGCCATGGACAGGGACATCTTTCCACTAGAGCAGGTTGCTCAGAGCTCCATCCAACCTGGCCTTGAACACTTCCAGGGATGGGGCATCTACAGCTTTCCTGGGAAACCTGTTCCAGTGATTCACCACCCTCACAGTAAAGAATTTCTTCCTAATATCTTGTCTAAACCTACTCTCTTTCAGTTTGAAGCCACTGCCCCTTGTCCTGTTACTACATGCCTTGTAAGTAGTCTCTCTCCAGCTTTTTTGTGGGCTCCCTTCAGGTCCTAGAAGGCTGCAATTAGATCACTCCAAAGCCTTCTCTTCTCCAGGCTGAACAATACCGATTCTCTCAGCCTTTCCCCATAGGAGAGGTGCTCCATCCCTCTGGTCATCTTAGTGGCTTCTTCTGGACTTGCTTTAACAGACTGATGTCCTTTCTATGCTTGGGATCCCAGAGCTGGATGCAGCTCTCCATGAGAACAGAGGGGCAGAGTCCTCTCCCTTGCCCTGCTGCCCACGCTGCTTTTGATGCAGCCCAGGATATGTTTGGCTTTCTGGGCTACAAGTCCTCATTGCCAGGTCATGTCCAGCCTCTCATCCACAGCCCCCCAAGCCCTTCTCGCCAGGGCTGCCCTTGATCTGTTCATTCCCCAGCCTGTAAATGAAAACATATAGATGTTTAAAATGTTTGTGATTGTTCTGTGCCTCAGTACAATAGTCTGGATGCTGTCTTTCCTACCATTTTGTCACTGCATCACTGTATGTTTGAAGCAATTTCACATCAGCATTTCTGGGGCTGGGTGCGGAGGCTCATAGGCTGCAGCAGAGAGCTATCATAGTTTGCAATAATACCCTTCAACATCACTTGCTAGCTACAGCAGAAGAAAAAGAGTGGATTTTTTAATGTAGGAGCTGAAAAAAAGCAGGCATTTTGAAGTCCTTTCTCTATGTTTCTTTCATGAGTCCAAATTAGGTACTTTGTTATGAGTTATGGTATTCAGGTGAATGGATGAAAGTCCCAGTGTTGTTTAAGTGGAAGAGCACAGTCCTGGCTGACTGCAGAAAGCATAAAATCATGAGCTCAGAAAGACCAAAAATGCAAGAACAGAAGATAGAAGTTTATCATAGCCGGCGTCATGGCTTTGAAGTCACGGTAGGCTTTGATACACAATTATTTAATGCATGAGTTTGACAGCACTGAGATAAAGCTTCTGATATAAATCAGTGCATCTTCTTTTCCCTGAAGCTGTTTTACTATGAAAAGAGGTTAGAGGGGGAGAAAAGGGTGATCGTGCCTTTGTCACATCCCTTCTTCTTTAGTCTTCATCCTCTTCCTCACTGGTGTTATGTGCAGTTTCATCATTTATCTGATGGATTGTAATAAGTAACTTTATCTGCATCATCACTACCATCTTCTCTGTAATAATGGGAAAATTTTTGAAATCAAATTTCATTGTCTTTCATGTTTCTGTTTTTACTGTCCTTAAGTTAGTTGGTTTAATTTTCCAGATGTCAGTACAGTGTTAGCGATGAAAATACAAAGCAGGCTGAATCACAAATGCCTCCCTGTTTCAAATTCTGACCTGTTAAAATAAAACTTCAGTAAGTAAAACAAAATATTTGGTTAATTGATAACACCCTTTACAACACATATTGTACTGTGGTTTGCAGTGAACTCATTTTCTTTCCTGCACTAAGCACGTTGTGCAGAGAAAGTTCATTCTATTCAGACCTTACAGTTACATTCCATATAACAAATACCTCAGTGGTGATTGCTGAAGTTCAGGAGAAATTTGATGAGTAGCAAATGTCAACAAAAAATGTCAGTACTGTCTGTACTGGGTAACCTCTGAATGTGAGCATTATCCCAAGCTTTTATGAAAAAGTTAATCACTTGGAAGGGGAAAACAACCATTCAGGAACCACCAAGCCAAAACAGATCCAAAGTCCTTTATTGCTACATGTTGTATTTGATAGACCTGGTTCCAGTTGTTTCAGAGAAAGGTCAGAGAGACCACACAATGACTTGTGTACAGAATATTTTTTCTTGGGGAAGATCTGTTTCTACAACCTTTTTAATCAGAAAAAGCATAAGCACTTGTTTTCCCCTCCCTTCATTTTTACTGCACTTTCCCTAACAGTCCTGAATTTTCCTTAAAAAGCAGCACAGTAAAAACCTAGAGGTTCTGTAGGTTCTTCCCTTCAATCTTCCCATCATTGGCTGCACACATAATCAAAGACCTCCTTCATGAATATGTATAATATGGATTCTTCAAGTGGAAACCACAGACTGATCGTTGTCTTTCCATTTCCCTTGGAATGGGAGTGACTGTGTGTGGGTCTTACCCTTATTTTGCAAACGGAAAGGACTCCAGAGTAGTATAATTTTACAAATTGCTTCTTCATAATTGGTAGGCGGACAGGCGGTAAATGACATCTGAAGCAGCTGGAGTATTTCCCAGCCTAGGACATAGGAAGAAAAGATTACAGCTTGGAGAGGAGTCATCCCTTCTGCCCATGCTCCCCAAAGCGAGCTCAGGGAGGCAGCTGAGGGACTGTGCCATTGCTTTCATTGGCTCTCCAAGAGCCAGCCCTTTGGGAGTGAGGTAAAAAGAGTGGCAGATCTAAGGTCAGTGTCACACAGCTGTAGGGATCCATAAGCATCTCCAGTGGCTGGCTTTGAGTAACCAATGACTTGGTTGTGCAAGCCTCTGCAATACCCACAGCCTTGGGGACACCTGCAGTTTTTTGCCCATGGACAGAACAGAAGGAGGTCTTTAGGCTTCTGCTCATGGAAGGCACTGCTTCGATGTACAAGGTTGCAGCAGCAACAAAGTCACCACCACATGTTCCAGAACGCTGACGTGTGTCAGGCTGACTGAATAGGTTAATGATATTGGCACAGCAGTATGCAGAACAGCAAAGCAAAAGTTAAGATATTTGGTCTCAGTGAATGGATGAATCTAAGAACTAGGAATGTGAATTGTTTATAATTGCCTTTAAAAATGTGAATAGTACGTCATTCAAATGGTCAGTTTACCGATTTTGAGGAGCAAAGATCCCCTTCACAGGTAACCTTCCTGAAGCTTTCCTTTTGGAGTTCAGATCTTTAGAAGAGCCACAGGGAAGGTATGAACTTTGAACAATTCTTGGGAAGCTGCAGCTGGAGGGAGAGTAGAGGGAGGAAAATAAACAAAATAAATCCTCTCAAACTTCTCTGATCTCCCTTCTCCACTTTTCATTTTAATGATTAGCTTTGAGAGTCTGATTCTATAAGCATGCTTCTCTCCCCTGCCTCTTTTCTTTATATGCTTTTGTGGTTGATCCTTTGTAGATGAAGAGCTTTTGCCCTAAGGTTATCTTTTAGTTAGGATAGGACAGAATTAGGGAATGAAAAGTATATTGAAAATAAAAAAAGCCAACCAAACAAAAAATTTTAAAAAGGATTTGCAAGGTTTAAAAGATTTTTAGTAGTTGGATTATTTTCTGTAGAATCACAGATTAGTAAGTTTGAACTATTTTCCATTATTTTTATTCTTCTCTTGCCATGTGTGGCATAAGGAATTAGTGAAATGCATGTGGGCAGTTTGGTGTCTAATTAGGGCTGCAGGTGGTACAAATGCATCACCAGTGTCCTGTGACCTCTCTGTTTAGATCTTATTCTTGCTCTCATCCTCTTTTTGCTGACTTAAAGGACAAAATTATGCCTGAGGATGGACTCATAACTGTTCTCCTCACATACATGTATGCAAAAAACTACTGACCTGTAGATGTGAAGAACCTGCCAGCCAATACTCATAATCTGGCACTTTGCATTAGCAGTAAATGTAATTTTAAAATAATTATTTACTTTTTAAAAATCACACTTGCAGTGTAATTAGGCTCAAAAAAATTACTTTGTGACTACATAATGAAGAATATTATGTCCATTGGAACATAGAGATACAGTTACAGTGATTTCCATCAGACTCAATTTTGACAAGTCTATTGTTAATCTTGAGGTTTGACATAGAAAGTTTGACAATATAGGTTCTCCAAAGAACCTATATTGTTTCATGCTAAATCCGCTGCTATGTCCCCTTTGAGAACTGAATTTTAATGCACATCACTGGAAGAAGGAATTTATTCTTGCATAGATAGTTTGTTGTCAGTGTGTACAAGTGAAGCGCAGATTTTTGAAGCGCCTTTTTTTTGTGCTTATCTCATGATTGCAGCTGAAGTAAGGGATATTTGTGATGCCTAAAGTTCGTGAACTAGCTTTAAATGAAAGTCCTCAACATACTGTGGATGAAACAGGAGTACAAGCTGTTCAAGAGGAGAATGGGATGTTCATCCAAGAGAAGAGATCTGCAGACCCCAAATGTTGTTCTTTATTCTGTAGGAAGGACACCTTCATACTGCATACTTCTCAAACTTGGTAAAGTTGTTTACATGGCTAACACAGGATACATTTTTATGCAGCATACTGTGAGTTGGCTCAGAGTACAAGAGAAGTCCCACAACATCCAAAGCCCAGGTAGCTGAGTCAAGGTGCCTAAAACCCTGTGTGCAGCGCTCAGAGCCTGTTGTTCTGTTTGTGTGTATGACAGGCCAGGGTAATTTCTGAACAATAAAACTTCTCTCACACCTGATTGAAAATTCACCTCTGTGAGCTCCAACTGTTTAAAACCAGGCCTTTAGCCCAAACTAGCTGCCTATAGCCATACTGAGGATGGAAGAAGCTATTTGCAGCTGTCCCTCTGATTCAGAAAGCATCTAGAGAAGTGCTTTGAGCCGTGGGACCTCATGCCCTGAGACAACTCGAGGTGAATCTCCTGTTTGGATGGGTGCGGGGGGTTGCTGGTCGTGCTGGCTGGACCGACAGAGCCCCTCGGTTGCAATCTCTCACCTCGGCTCATTTGCAACTCACAGGTGAGCGCGTCTGTGCTCCGTCCCAGAGACAGTGCCGGCCTCTGCGCAGGGGAGATGGTTATTGACAGGTTGATTCACCGCGTCAGAGGCAGCAGCAGCGATGTGCCCTCGCCCTTTCCCTACCGTGGCTTGTGCCTAGAGAGGGCATGCGTAAGACGAATCACTTAACTGTTTTGTGTCAAATAATTGCTTGATTCGGCAGAGCAGCGATGCCGGGAGCGGAGGCTGTGGCACTCGCGGGCAGGGGCTGTGCCAGGGCAGGGCTGCTTTGTCCGCAGCGCCGCCGGTGTGAGCCCCCAGCGCAGGGCGGCGGCTCGGGCACCGCTGCCGGCTGCAGCAGCCGGAGCGCCCTGTCAGCCACGGGGAGCGGAAGGCTCGCTGAGCAAATACAAGTACACCAAATAAACTGTTTACGAAATACCTATAAAATCAATCTAGCAAGTCACATCAAGTCAGTCCCTTCTTCTTTTTCCCCTATACCGATACGCATCTTCCCTCCTACCACCTTCTGGCTGCAGCTATGTGTTGATTTATGTATTCACCTCCCCCGTGAACAGCTTCCCTCCTCCTCCTTACTGTTTTCCTGAAGAGCAGAGAGTTGTTTTACTGTCCTTCCCTTCAGTCCTGATTGTTACCCGCAGCTCCTAAGGAGCAGGAGAGGACGGGGATAAACTGGTTAATTTTCACCTTTTCTCTTCTTTTTTTTTTTTGCTGCGGCGCAGAGCGTGGCGACACCGCAAAGGCGGTGGGCTGGGACACGGCACGTGTATGAATCGTGTCCCCAGACGAACTTTAATTTGCCTGGTGCGGGTACTGAAACATCGGCTTGGCTCGGCAAACGTGGGCGTTTTTATAACTGATACTGAAGAGACTGGCATCGTATTTTTACTGCTGGTGTTACCCATCTAGACTAGAGCTCACATCTCTGTGTCCGACTGCACTGCAATTATGTCTTCCTTTTCTGTGTGGATAAAAGAATGCAACCACTCAGCATTTTATGCTTGGTTTGTGTCTGCAGGGCAATTTTCCTCACCCCTTTTCAAACATTCATTCCCCCCTATAATTTACAATATATTTGCATTTATCAAGGAAGAATTTCTGCTTAAGTATAATTTAAATTTTATCTCAAGGACCACATTTATGAGCAGCATACATTTGCTTTGTAACTTTTCAGTGAGACTCACACTTGTGATTCTTTGTCCCAAGAAAAATGTAAAAAAAATTACGTGGTTCTAGAGATACAAAAAAAGGAAAAAAATGAAGGGTATGACAGCATAAATGCAGTTTTAAGTTAACCAGCATAAATAATTAGATGTATTAAATGACAATTAATAATATGATTTTGAAAGATCAGACTGAGCTTTAAAGAGAATAGATTTTTAAAGTCGCATCTTATTGATTTTAGCACAACAAATAAATTTTTCCTTTAAATAGATTTTTAAAAAAGGGGATGAACCTTTGAATTTGAAACATTCTGGATATATGGTATATATTTGTGGCAGGGCTTTTTAATAAGTAATGCAATTTAACAGGAGCAAGTGGTTAATTGTCTAGCAGAAATTCTGTCTCAATTTCTTCTCCTATCAGTCTACTTCTTCAATAAATTAAATAATGTGTGAGGATACAAATATAGCCAGAGAGTTTGCACTTTGGGACTGCTGTCTGAATTACTGTGCTATGTGCATGGTAGCTTGAGAAGAGCAGCCCCTTTGGCTGCTCATCCAAATCGTTATAAAATCACGTTTGCCATTACTTATACTGTTCCAGTGGCACATGGATGTCTTTGGCATCTGACCAATCAATTTTCTATTCCAGATGCAGTAAGCAGAAATCATTCTGCATTAGTCTCTGCAGCTCAGTGTCCATCAATTGTCTAACCTTGCAGATATAATGATAATTACAGTAATACTAGTAATAAAAACCACAAAGCTCAAGACACTGACTGCTGAAACTTTTCTTAATGAGGAATTGAATGAATCTTGTTTTGTTCGAACATTTACTTCTTAAAACCATTTCCAGCAATCTGTAATTATTTAAAACATAATTCTGTGTTCCATAACAAAGGATAGAGATGCTCTTAGATTGGATCACATAGCTTGGTCTCAAAAAAGCAGATAAGACTGAAAAGCAAAAGTAATAGTGTTTAGACATCTGAAAGAAAAATACCATCACTCTTTGAATGAATGTGGTTTTTTTAAGAAACAATGATAAAGACAATAATATTGAACTGAGAACTGAGTGCTTGAAAATACAGTACTCTTCAGAGCTTCAAGAGCTTTATCTTATTTCCAAATGCATCTTCCACTTCTTAATTTCTTTATTGGCTGAATTACTTAGAGCTAAGATAATGCTGTGAAGGACTTCCGACACAAAATAGCCCTAAGTGAATGTTATGCATTATTAATAAAAACTCAGATAACTCTCTAAAACAAGATGATCCTAAAGCATTTAACATTTAATCAGCAAAATTTATCTCATGTTCTGCTTTTTGAAAAGCATTAAGGGAAAGAAAAAATTTAATAGCCACAGGAATGAAGGATGTGTGTGAACGCCTGACCTTTCATTACTACATACACAATACCCAAATGTGAAAATGAAAATGCCAGTGCTGTACAGATTATGAATAGCAGCTGTAATGGTTTCTAATGCTTCAGTACAAATGAAAATGAAGCTCTGATCATAAAAGATTATGGTTAATTTGTCACATAGTAAAAATATCTGTAAGATTTTCTCATCTTTAGTGATCTTTTGTCCTCTTTAACATGTAACTCCCATAAATCTCTTTTTTTATTTGCAATTGTACAGATACTGGCATTGCTCCTCTACAGTTTCTGACATCTTCAACTATCTTTTCTTTTAGTTTCTTATTTCCATTTTGAAGTATAACTCTAGAGTATGTGATTTCCTTGTTTCTCAGCAAGGAACAACAAGTTATACTAGTGTTTATTTTAATTCATTGCTTTAATTATTTATTCAAGGTGTTTGGCATTAGATAATGCATTTTATTGAATAATTGTTTTTATTGATCTCTTAAATGCCATAGTATCTAGAATATACTATACAAAACTATACAAAATTCTGAGTCAGCATGTATGGTAGATCTTCTCTGTCCAAAGTATGTCCACCTATGACAAAAATCAGAGTAGGGGAGAAACTGTTGGGAGAGTAGAAGTGCTAACAAAGCAATAATTGCATTATATTAATATCAGTATATCAATTGCCTAAGTTTTGTCCAGACTAGGCAGGCAAACAAGAGCTCTGCTAGAGGCAGGGTTTCATTGTGGAAGACAGCAGTGTCATTTTTCCTGCTCCAGAAGATGCTGTGACCATCCCAGCAGGTGGACTTTCCTTCAAATCCATAAGCAGTCACTCTCCAGTCCAGCTTTGGATTGATGGTTTGTGACAGCAGAGCTGCACGTTGCTTATTCAATCATCAGTGCAGTTTTAACCTGGGCACAAAGTTACATTTCTGCAAAAATAGCCCTTAGATGTGCCATGAAGTTTTTGTTGACTTCTGGACGAAGTTTAAGCTGCTCTACCATTTAAAATGAACAGAAGTAGCCCAGCACAAGTTAACTCAAAACTTTCCCTTCTCATGGGGCATGAGATGTCTGCTGCATCCAGACTAGAGAAAAAAATTATTGAGTAAAGTGATGATTGTTGCTTTCTAACATAATGTCAGCAAAAACAGACATTAGAAATAAGCCATCAGAAGACAGAATTTCTTTTCTAAATGAAAATTTACATAGCGTCTCTTTAAAAGAAAGAAGAAGAAACCAACAAGACCTTCATTATGTGAATATTAGAATTACATTTACTCCCTGAAACATCCTTTTCAATTGCTAGATCATATTGTTAATCTCTGTGGTACACTGAGATAAATAAATGGAATAACCAATTTCCAGGGTTTGAAAAGTTGCCATGTAATATCCTTCAATTTTTAACCTTCATTGTGTTTTCTGTTTCCACTATTGAAATAAAAATTCAAGAGACTATTTGACTGTGTCAAGGAGACTACACAAGTGCTGGAAATTCAGGAGAGCACAGAAAGTTTCTTTTATTCTAATTCAGATAATGTAGAGGAACATAAGAGACCGGTACAGAGAAGTACTTGAGATGTTGTATTTATTTTCTTTCTCTCTCCCAAGTAAGTGAACTCTGAATTCAGTTTGACCATCCATATATATTTACAAAAATTTAGAAGTTATTTTAGAAAACAGGAGGATGTTGTTATTACATTTAGTGTTGTTTAAATTAAACTTTATATGAACATGTATGCTACTACAGCAAAATCATGATCTCCCTATTTTTGAAGGCTGAGCATAAGAAATTACAAAGTAATTGGAATGTATTTCATAACCATTGCTAGGTCTCTGGTGGCTGCCTCAGAGCATTGACTCATGCCACTGTTTCAAAGCATAGTCTGTCATGTCAGCATTGGGTTGGGTTTTTTGGAATGGTTAGAATGTACCAGGTTGTGGATTTTGTTCTGCAGCCTTGCTGTTTTGTTACAGTCCAAGTTCCTGGATGTCCTCAATAAGATTGTCAATGCAAAGAATGAGTGAAGCCAAACTGACTGCATGGGTTTAATGTACCTGAGCACTGTGGGCAGCGGGCAGCTGTTATGTGTCTGCCAGGTCTGTGTGTGGACAGCTGCACAATGGGAGAACAGAACTGCACTTAGCTCACTTAGAAACTGTCTGAAAGGATTTGCACAAAATGCCCATGGAAATGCTATTTAAAAGTCATTGCAGTCTGATGGAAACAGCAGAGTCTGACAAATACAGACGAGAAATTTTCAGGAGAATGCAACTGACCTTTCCATGTCAGTTGCATTACAGTCTTTTGTAAATATTTTACTTTGCTAGTATTGTATTAAAGTTCCATAGAACTATTTCTGAAGATGTGTCATCAACAGACATCTTGGGGCTGGCTTAATTTTCTTCATTACACTTTGAAAATTAACATTTCCTCAGAGCTTTTGAGACTTTGGCAGTTAATGATGGAAAAACTACCACTGGAACGTTGGCCTGGATGAGTGACCTGAGAGACCAATATTATCTCATTTTGTCTGCCTTTGATTCTTTAAAACTAATGTGTAGAAAGTCTAATTAGAAGAGGACAGCTGAACAATTAATTAATAGGGGAATAAGCACTACATTTTCTCCTCAGCTGTATGACATCTTCATGCAGTGTGAAGTAATCGACATGGTGATGGTGTTGGCAGTGGCATGCCAACAGTTGGACTTGGTGAAAGTCTCAGTCCATTGGATACACACACATGCTCATCCGGGTCTTGGTTGTTTTTTTATACACTGACCAAAATGAGCAAATACTGCATCTGTTGGATCAGACAACTCCAGTGTTAGTAACCCCTAATATGTTCTCTGTTTGTCTTGAAGTTTAACTCCAAGTGCACTCAAGGGTTGAGGGAGGCCGTCGTAAATCTGGGTAAGTAGAAAAATGGTTGTCTGAGGAAGGCACCTCAGTCAATGTCAAGTTTTCTGCATATCACCAATACTTAGAGGTGCACTCAAGAATGAATTGAAGGCCAGTGTAGTAAGGAGCAGGTAACATTGGTCAGCAGTTAGACAGCAGTGTAACACTGCTGCTGGTATTCAAGTAGCCTTGCCAAGGCACTCTTGTACAGCACAGACAGGTATTCACTGTTTGATCGACATTTTGATAACTCAGTTACAAAGTTTTAACAGCCTTAAAGTTGAAAATATGAGCAACTGGAAAACTTTGAGTATCGGTGAGAAGAGGGTTTATTTTGACAAGAGGTAAATATAGTCATACAGCACTGAAATTCAAGAACAACAACTTTATAGGGCTCGCCTTGCCACAGTGCTAAGACAGGAGGAAATGGTATGAATTTGGTACATGTGAAAGTTTGACAGATGAACAGCCTTAAAGAACAGGAGGCTTTTTTATTCTCAAAGCCTTTATTGCAGAGGTATCTGAGATGGCATCTCCGGTATGAAAGCCCACCAGTGTGCCACAGCCCTGATCTGAAGGGACTACTTCAGTCGGAGGAAGCGAGCGTAATTCAGCCTGCAGACACATTCACTCCTTGACCCCTTACGGAGATTGCCAACAAGGGTTCCAATTAGTGCCAGCAGCAGACTGTGACAATTTTAAAGATTGACTTTCACACCATGCCAGGCTTCTAAAATAAAGAACATTTATACAAAACACAATTTGCTTTTCAGTGTGCTGTTATTGAAGTTATTTATGTTTGAATCAGAGCATCTTTTCACTCAGCTGCGTTTCTGCTGTTTGATCCTGCAGTGTTGTAATAATCCCATCCTTATGTGTTTTATACTTCATGTGGTAGTGGTTGTTTCAAGCATCCATTACTTACACAGTTTTTAGGGCTCAGACTTTCAATCAGGAATCTTGCAAATTCCCAGGTTCTTGTGCAGATTGCTTCTGCTGTTGCAAGCCCTCACATATTTGATGGCAGACTTAAATTTTAATGACTTTGTGAAGCAGCAGGCTATGCAAATTAAACTGTAGGGTTCAGGAGTTCACAAGTTGAAGTTGCTTGGATGCCAAGAGTATTTCACTGCATTGACAGCTAGGCTGAGGACAGGTAATATCATTAACATCAGCAGCCACAGCTTTCCAAGTGTGATTGTGATGTCTCTGCCTTCTGATACCAGGGATTACAATGCACCATCCTGATCTCCAAAAATAAGACCTGAACATCATGATCTTTGTGTTCTGTGCTCTGTCGTCTCCAGAAAACAGTATCCAACTGATGCTCGTCTCTTAAGTTGTTCTTCATGTGTCTGAACCCAAATCTTGGCACCTTGGCCTCATATCCTCATCTTCTGTAACTATATTTCATGCACTGTTACCTGTCCTCCCTAAACTGGGACCCCAGACTTCACCTCTGTGGTGATGTACCTTATTTCATGAGCATCCTGCTATGCTTCTTGCCTGCTGTGTTCCTGTAACTGTCTTCTGAGATGGAGTTGGGGATGTACTGCCATGTGTGGTACACCCTGCCTTGCCTGCGTGGTGTGATGGCAGGAATGCCCATCTCTCACTGTGTACGGGTTCTTCAGAGAGAATTCCCAGATGTCAGCTGAACAGGCAGAGACTGAAATCCCATTACCACTCTTCCAGCAGTTGGTTCCGCCAGGTATTGGCAACCTCTTGAGAACGTATAATTTTCTGTGTTCCCTTAAAAAATTTTCTGGAAAATATCGTCTTCCTAGGCTTGGAGAGCTCTCATGCTTTACCTGCTGCTAAAACAGTGATTATCTATGGGTAGATGTAATTAAAAGACCAAAAGGGACCTGCTCAGAGTAGCATGGCTTCCAGCTTGGTGTAATCTGTTGTACTTGTCAATTAGAGTCATGGGACCATTGCCTATAGTTTGTGTGCTGCAGGGTTACCTTTGGAAATGGAAAGGGAAGAGTCCTACATGCCATGGCTCTTGCTGGAGGAATTGTCTGGTGCAGAGGGCTTTTAGCCTGGGTGTTTGTGTTTGCACAGCACTGCTTCTCCTGTGACAAAAACAGCCCTTGGGAAAGTCATGCCCTTCTTAAAGCCTTTCTTCCTGGATCTCTCCACATTGTTTCACAGGTGTCCATGACTACTGAGTTTGTCTGATAGTTTATCAAAGTTTCCCATGTCAACTCGGGCAGGTTGGCATCTGTGTGACAACAGCTGAGAATGAGGAAACCCTTAAATTGGGTCTACTCTGTCCCACAAAGGTCCTTCCAGGAGATGTCTCCAGCCCTGGAAATAAATCTACCTGGATCTCTGGGGAAAACTCTTCCACAGGAACTGTTGCTCATTATAAAAGCCTGAGGAACTGACATTTGTAGCTTCCCTAGGTGAAGATAAATGCTGTAAAACAGGTTTTATGTAAAAATGTATATACAGCTCAAATAAAAATGATCCTTCGTTGGAACTAAATTATTTTAAGGTCCCTTCCAACCCAGACCTTTCTCTGATTCTGTGATTCATTCTATGAAATAATTAAAAATGCACTACAATTGAGTGACTTTGCAAACTCGAGAATAGTGTGTTAATATTCATAATATTGAAAGATATCCAACCATTGAATGATTTTTTTCTAGCCTAGACACTAGAATTTGAAGATAATTTCCACTTTCCTTGGCTTTGAATAGGGCATTTGAGGTAACCTCGTACATTTTGTGGTTAGCTTTTGACCCATTGATTTCCATTTCCTTACTTCAAAAACGTAGTGTGAACATGGTGCAGATCATGGCATCAAACTCCACAATTGAGGAATTTAGACCTTTCTCATCAATAGTGAGACCTAAATTGAAGCAGATGATTTTAAAATAGCTGAGAAAAAGTGTTTCAAAACAAGAGTTTCAGAATTTAATGTTCATTGTGAGTGAAACAGCTAAATTATGGTTAGAAGATTTTTCCAAATTGCTATCCCTGAGAATGGTATTATTTATTATAGCTTTAACTAATTCTTTATTTGTTCATCTTCAGTGGGAAAGAAACCAAGTATACCTCTAGTATGTAAAATTGCTAAAAGCTTTAAAAATAGCATAAACCATTTTTCGTTCTTCCTTCTTAAGAGCAATATACATTTTATTTCTATTTATATGCTATATTTGCTGTAGGATGCATATGCATAACAGACCCACTTATTCTATTTGGCTGAGATACTGGGATTCCCCCATGTCCCTCATCTGCCTTTGCCCTTCCTCTCTTCCAGCTAGCAAGAAGCAGAAAAGAGGCAGTGATTTCCAGCCTCAAGTTCACAGAAGCTGGCATTGTAGCTGAATGTTAATGCCTCATGTAGCTCGAGATGCCTGATACTTAGTAATGCAACTTTAACCTTTATAACAGACATAATTTGATTCTCAAACCATTCTCTCCTTGTTGCGGCCTAAGTAGCTGTGAGGAGTAGTGAGAACGGACAAATATGATCACCACACAGGACACGGAGAAGGACAGAGAGATAAATCACAAATTCCCACCAGAGTTTTTCAGATTTTAGCCTTGTTATCACTATTTGATTCTAATGTCAGGAAATTAAAAAAACGATAAAGATATTTTGTTGTGATGTTGGTGTTAGCTGGTTAGATGGCAGAGCACTCAAAAAGTCAGCAGCTTGTTTTCTAAGATGGTATTGCAGATGTTTGGTCTTGAGTGACTCTGAAAGAGCACAGAAGTAATTAGGAAGTGGTTAAGTGAGTATGAAAGGTAATAAAATACCTGTAATAGATGCTGCTTTTTTTTCTTTTAAATTTAGTCACATTTTAGATGATGAAAGACATTTCAGGGTGAAACTAAGACTGCGATTAGTTTTTTAGCTTTTCCCATTATGTTTCAGGTATTGTTTAAAAGAAGAAGCTCACATTTCAGTGTGATGATGTACCTTGTTTCTGTAAACATAACTGTCTGTATGTTCTACTGTCACACGGGGACATACATTTGTCCACATACATTTAAGCTACAAAACACAGAGATCGCACGATCAGTGATTCCATTGTTTTTCCATTCTCATGACATATACAATACATGGTACAATTGAGAGTCTCCAGTGCTGTGCAAGGTTTATCATATAGATTTATAGGATATGCCAGCCATACCGGAAGTAAAATCATGAGCTGTCCTGCAGAGTTCTGTCATCATTAGTTGAGAAAGATATAAAACAAGCAGTGGAGTCATGACTGAGTACTGCAGATCAAAAAAGCTGATGATAAAATATTTCTTTTTTAACTGTGCTCTGTTTTGTATGAAGCACAAGTTTTATAGGAAGTGTTTACTCTAATGGTGAGGGATTTGTGTGTAGTGCTTGACACCAATTTTTTGAATGTGTAACATGCTTGTGTCCAGATACTCCAAGGGGCCTTATTATAGCCTCAAATATTGACTATATGGTGCAGAGTCTAGCATCCTTCCAATGCAAGTGTTTATCCTGTAATTCTTGTCCACAAAATATATCTTTTGACCTTTTGGTTTAAAAAAAAGCACTTGCTAATCTAGGATGAATCTTGCCTAGCCTGACACCTGGACAGGTTTAATCCAAGAATAATGAAGAGCCAAAAAACATTTTCAGGAGAATCTGATTTTCATTTTTAAAGACAACTCTCTAACATAGTTGGACTGCAATAGGCAGTGGTGCTGGTAATCATACACAGCATGAGAAACATAAAGTAGTGGGTTGAAAGTAATTGAAAAGGTCATTTGGGCATGGTGCAGTTATCCCAGGGCTGCAGTTTATCCCAAACTAACAACTGTGAACCTTTCTGTCTACTTGTAGACCTAGGTAAATATAGCAGTCAAAATTGGATAGATAGCACAGAGATGCTGTGAAATTCTTGAAATTAATTACATTTCTTAACATGCATTTGTAGATTCCCAAAAAATGTGGTAATGGTACGAATATCTAATAAGAGAAGTAAAAATTGAAGCTCTAACGAATTTTTCTTTAGTTGAGTGATATTAGATCAGACTTTGCCCCTTACATGACTGATGACTTTGATAAAAGTAGAATTTGTTATCCCTGTTGGCATTCACTGTTGTGTTGACTTCATCAAGTAGAGACTGGCTTTCCAGACCAGTTTTCTGCCTTCAGTTTCTCCTCCTTTTTTTTTTTTTTTTGCCTTTTGGCTTTTTAAGTTGCATATGTGTGAATATGCCTATAAGGTGACCCTGTATAAGACCAATACAGTATGATTTTTTTAGTTTGTTCTGCTTAACAGGTCAGGCATGCAAAATCAATTCCATGCCAATTTAGCCAGGTAGTAAGTCACGTAAATAAATAATTTGGGTTTGAAAGTAGTAAAACTAAGAGAAATTTAATTCCATTTCAACCAAATGGCAACTGACCTCTTCTTAGCTAGTATCACCCACTGCAACTATCTGATCAACAGATAATACAAGAGATATTGACTATGATTGGCTTTTCTTCCTTCTTCTTCACTTTACCTTTACTTTTCCCCGGTTATCCACCACCTCCAACTACCCACCAAGAGTCAAAATATACGTATCATTTGACTAGACCACTTGGTCACATCAAGATTCCTAATAATTTCTTCTCTTTATCCTATAAATTGGTTGTGGATTTTTAGAGCTGTTCATATGTTTTCCATTTACAAGTTTCATCCTAAAGAAGAGCTGTTTAAATGGAAAGGAAAACCTTTCCTTAGCAGTACCGTAAAAACTTTAAAATTCTAATGGGGGAATTCACCAAATATTAATCCTTTTCCACCCATTTAAAAAGGTGAACTAGAGAAGAAATGGGGGCTAAATTTTGTCTTCATTTTTGTTTTGAAGAAAACACTGCTCTCTTCAAATAGATTTGGCTTGAAGTGTACAAGAGCTAGATGGTATAAAAAGTGACTTGCATTTGTAAAGTAGGTAAAAGAAATTCGTAGACTATGGATGCTGAACTAATATGATTAATCAAAGGTTATTTCACTCTTGCTAGAGACAATCATTATTGCAGCATGCAGGTTTCTATGATGAAGCAAAAAGTTTGTAGCACAAAGTGCAAAGTTAGGCCAATTCAATTTGTTAGATGGAAAAAACTTTCTTAGTATCTATTACTGTCTCTGTCTGGCTCTGTGGCTCACACGCATGCATGCACAAACGCATGGCTAGCTTCCGTATAAAGTCGGTGGCAAAAAGATGGGAAGGGCCTTTGCATGAGTTCCCACAGGAGCACGTATTGCTTCTACACTCTCAAAGGTTGCAGGGGCAAAGACAAGAACATTGTTGAACTCAGGGGTTTTATCTGGGGGCGGTGAAAAGGCAGGACTAGGGAACGGGGACCAATGGGGAAGCTCTGGGGGAGTGATGAGGGGGTAGAGGCTAACAGCCAACCGGGGAATTCAAACTGAGATACATTAACATAACAGAACAATGCATCCTGGGAGAAGCCTTTCTGGTCATCCTAACCCAAAGTGATTCTTTTGGTACTAGGGACTTGTCTTACTGGGAACTCTCTGTCTCTTGTAACGTAGGTTCACTGGCCACCACAAATATCTATTGTTATTTTGGCATATTATTAATATCGGTACTGCTCTGCTATGTGATTGTAATAAACATTTTGCAATATTACGGCAGTTTTCTCCATTAAAAAGAAAAGCTGATTATCTGTAGTAAAAGTATGAATCTTTACTTGATTTTACTTTTTCTTTTTTGTTTTTATAGAAGCTGCAAAGAATCGATCCTCCTTACTGTTGTTCAACCTTACCCTGTAAGTATTGTCAATGTTTTCTGAATCAGTTTCCTAGCAACACAGCAGCTTCTTTTTCTGTCCATATTCTGTGTCCCTACCTTATCTGTGCAATAAAAAGAAGTAAGTGCAATAAGAGCCGTGTCTATTAAAGGTGCTGTTTAAGATGGCATTACTCTGTCCTGAGCTCAAAGTAAGTTAAATTTTTTTTTTACATTAGTAAGTTAAAAAATAAGAGTGTCTTTAAACTCATACCAGGAAGAGTGACAGAGCAGAATGCTGAGTTCTGCATTGATTTCTTGTTTGTTGCAGCTCCCAGGTTTTTCTTGATTCTTCCTTGGTCCCACAGCAAAACAGCGGTACCTTATCTAAGCGAGGGCTCTGTCTGCATCTCCAGCTTATGGAGGTGAGGGGAGAGCAGAGACAAACAGGCAATTGTGTGAGGTTGCCTTGAAGGCACTGGGAGAAACCACTTCAGAGCTGGTTGATGCGACGTGCTTTTGCAACTCACTCAGTGGTTTGTGGGAATGGGTTCATGACCTGTCAGCTCAAACCCATCTCCCATGAAAAAAAGGGAGAAGCCAAGCCAGGGGAGGAAGCTCATCTGTTCATACACAGCCATGTGTACATTGTGGGCTGCTGAGGGGCCTCAGCCATGCATCAGGAGTAATTCAGATTCAGCAGGTCCATTTGGCTCCCTGCTATCTAGCCTGATAAACAGCAGTTTTCATTAACAAGGGATAATTGCATCCTTTTCACGCAAGAATAAGAGATGAGGTGGATTTGACACAAAGACTTGAAAACAAGTTTATCTGATGAAGCTGCCAAAAAGTATGTCTTGCAAATGCAACTTGGCCAGTGCTGTGTGTCTTTGTACTAGTCATTAGCCTTTCTGGTTAGTTTTGAGGTGGCCACGCATTTACTTGTCCTGCACCCTTTCTAGAAGCCAGTCTGCACTGCACCTAATTTGTGGGGGAAAAGTATGCATTCCACAGCAAAAACAGGCAGAGGCTGCCACCCTGCAGTAAGACTACTGTCAGGAAGGTGATCTGGGATCAGGTCAATATCAGTCACCTTAAATGAAAATGCAGGCCTGGTCTGACTAAATAAAGAAACCTAACTGCCTTTAAATCTTGCTGTTTTACAGCCAGTGGTTTAGGTCACAGTGAATATGTATAATATGGGGGAAAAGAAATCCCCACCCACTTTTCTTTTTTATGCAGGTTTAATCCACTGACATACTTAATTCTTGTCTATAAATGTCAGGTGAAGAAAGGACATTTGCTTTAGTGCAGCTTTGTGTAGTCCTTAAAAGTGGACAGCAAAGTGTAGTACTACATCAGCGAGGTGCTGTGACCTGTTATCATTATGCTGCTGGTCTGAGCAAGCCTGTGTGTACTGAACGTAAAAGGAAGCTGAAACCCAAATAAATTGTGCACTCCATGTTCAGTGGAAGAACTTACAGCACAGGTACGGTTCTCCTCCAGCCTTTAACCTGGAATAGAAGGAAAGTAATGACCTGGTATCTTTATCAGGGGCAAGTCCTGCCTGACCAATGTAGTGGCTTTCCATGATGGGGTGACTGCATCTGTGGACAAGGGAAGGGCTACAGATATCTTTTATGAGGGCTTCTGTAAAGCCTTTGACACAGTCCTCCACAACATCCTTCTCTCTAAATTGGAGAGAGATGGATTTTTTGGGTGCACTGTTAGGTGCATGAAGATTTGTTGAATGCACATATCCAGAGGGTTGTGGTCAACATCTCAGAGTCCCGTTGGACATCAGTGACAAATGGTGTCCCTTAGGGGTCTTAGGGACCAGTGTTATTTAATATCTTCCTCAATGATATAGACAAAGGGATCAGGTGCATCCTCAGCAGATTTGTAAGTGACACCAAGCCAATGTTTGACCATGTGGGATGGTGGGATGGTTGACACACCTGAAGGACCAGAGGGACTTGGACAGTATCAAGAAATGAGCCCATGGGAATCTCCTGAGGTTTAACATGAACAAGTGTAAGGTGTCACACGCAGGTCAAGGCAATCCCTGGTATCAATACAGGCTGAGGGATGAACAGATCAAGAGCAGCTCTGCCCAGAAGTACTTGGGGGTGCTGGTGGGTGAGAGGCTGAATATGAGCCAGTAACATGCACTTGCAACCCAGAAAGCCAAAGATGTCCTGGGCTGCATCAATAGCAGTGTGACCAACAGGATGAGGGGGGTGATTCCGTCCTTTTATTCCGCTCTCATGAAACCCCACCTAGAACACTGCACTCAGCTTTGGGATCCCCAACACAGGAAGGACATTGACCTGTTAGAGCAAGTCCAGAGGAGGCCACCAAGATGATCAAAGGGATGGAGCACCTCTCCTATGGGGAAAGGCTGAGACAATTGGGATAGTTCAGCCTGGAGAAGAGAGGGCTTCAGGGTGACCTGATTGCGGCCTTCCAAGACCTGAAGGGAGCCAACAAGAAAGCTGGAGAGAGACTACTTACAAGGCATGTAATGACAGGACAAGGGGCAATGGCTTCAAATTGAGAGTAGGTTTAGGTTAGATATTAGGAAGAAATTCTTTACTGTGAGGATGGTGGTGCCCAGAGAAGCTGTAGATGCCCCATCCCTGGAAGTGTTCAAGGCCAGGTTGGATGGAGCTCTGAGCAATCTTGTCTAGTAGGAGGGGTCCCTGTCTGGGGCAGAGGGCTCGGAACTAGGTGATCTTTGAGGTCCCTTCCATTCTTTAATTCTGTCAGTCTGTGATTCACAGCTATTTGTTCAAGCTCTGTGTGAAGCCTGACAAGGCAGAATCTGCTCGTCTCATTATGTAGCACCAAAATCTAATCAATAACTGAACTACCTCTAGATGTCACTGAGCTAAGGATGGCACTGAAACACTTTTCTGACAGCCATTTGGACTGATGTGCCCATTTTATACATGAATTTGTATTGCCCTACTCTGGTTATGTCTGTCAGAGTTCCCCGGTTCTACCTCAGCAGACAAAGCACTTGTGTTTTTGGGGGTGATGGACATTTAAGCTCATGTAGGCATGAAGATCGTCTCCCCAAGAATGTGCACAGAGCAGTTAGAAGATGAGATTGATGTATGCATGTTGGTGCTAGCTTTAGTTGGCCCATTTTTACCCCTCAAGCTGGGATGCTTAATGAAATGAACTGGTGGGGAGGGCCTTGCCTGCAGGAGTGCTGCACCTGGCAGATCTTGTCTGTGCAGTACCTCCCTACCTGTCCAGACCAGGGTCTTATTGATTCATAGCATCCTTCCCTTACCACTTTCAAGTTTTTCTGCAGTGGAAACAAGGGTGTCTGTAGGGATGTGGAGCAGTTGGGATGATGCCAGTGTGTGCAACCAAGTTTTGGCCCCGAAGCAAGTCAAGACCCCTCAGTCTATGCAAACCTTGGGCTGCAGTTGCCCCGGTACTCCTGAGTCACTTTGAACATCTGGCCCATGCTGGCCCTCACACTGCCACAACATTGCTGTCAGTAGTGCCTGAGCCTGTTGGCATCTCTTTCAGCCTTGCAAGCCCTGGGTGTTGCTGCACTCCAGCTGTGTACCTGTCCTGGTCTTCTGTGCAGGGGATCCTCTGACAAATGTGGTTTGCCTTACCATTTGGGAACAATATTGATGTCTTCAAAAATTACGATGCACATGTATTTTCCCTATTTCTTTAATTTTGCCTCCTCCATGTTTCCTTTTACTATTTTGCCAATAAAACTGAAATGAGGAAGTAGAAACCAGACAAAAGAAAATAAGAGCTTTTAAATAAAGACTGAATTTCTTCCCCCTTCTTGGCAGAAATACATCTCTGCAAACATTTCATCGATCTCTTTTCTTGATGGTGATTTTCCTTCTACCGTTGCATGAAAAATATCTGCCAAGATGGATTACAAGAGCGCTATTTCTTAATTGGTTTTATTTGCGCTATTTAGAGTGTGTTTTGATTTTGCATTTTAGTAACCATCCTTTATGACTGCAGGTGAAAGTAGACATAATCTAGATTTATAGTACTCTGCAGTTCACTTAGTACTCTTTGAAAGCTTTTGCAGATCCTTTTTACTTAAATGTATTCAGTTTTGTTTAATGCTTAAACACATTAGAACACATTAAAATATCATTTTAATTATGACCAAGCCAAAGCATTAGGCTGTCTTTTTCTTTCCATCACTCTACAAATCTCTGCTAGGGGTTCTTATCACCAGTGCTATTAAGGAGGTCACCGAGCAGCTCAAGCAGTTGAAGCAGTTCAGAGTTTTGATTTCTGGAAGTATAGCATTTGATTATAATTTCTGACTGTTTTATTCTGTAAATGAACTATCATTCTGATTGTTGCCTTATTAAGCTTTAAGCATTACTTAAATCAGATAACTTGCCTATTTGATATTCTTTCAGATTTTATGTGCAGAGATCATTTGATAGGTTGCTTTCATGATTAATGTCTTAAGATCCTTGGATGAAGTCCAAGCCCAGCTGAGATCTAGTGCATTAAGTTTTGCAATGGGAAAAAGACAGGATCTTCTTCTGTTTTGAAAGAGATGCTTCTTATTATAACATGGTTATACTTCTGGGACACAACAGTTGCAGAAAAACTACAATAAATAACATTTATGGATCATAATGATTATGGCAACAATCTTATTGAGAGTCTGTGGGACTAATGATCAGAATGTGACTACCATCTAAAAATGGTAAAATATAAATAATACAAATGAAAAAATACAATTGTCTATATGATAGATTGCCAACTTTTTAGGAGAGAACCCAGAACTGACCACTATTCCAGCAATTAAATTTGTGCCAAGAATTTAACAAAGAAATACCCCTGATGATGATCTGTCAGTGCCATGTGGTTATCACAAATTACTGTGTGGTAAAACTTCTCCACATTATTTCTTCCATGTCCCTACTTGCTCTTCTACAATGCTCTTGTGAGCCAGTGTAGTTGTTTCAGCCTTGTTCGCAGCTATGAATTACCATATTTAGTTTGCCTTTGGGCGTTATGTCCTGTTCCACTTAATAAATTTGATTCTTCCTCTTATTCGCCTTTTATTTGCTTGTTAAATTTTGGCACTTGTAATTGGTGTTAGGGGTGAACCAAAAAGTCAACACATTCTTTGCTCTCATGCAATTTTTTCCTTATTTTCTAGCAAACTTAATATTTTATATTAAATTAATGACTATTTTAAAGTAACAAGCTTAAAATTTGTTGCATATATACGCTCTGTGGCTATTTCAAAACTACAATATTTCTGTAGTTTTAAATGAAGTATTTCTGATTTTGATGCTTACTGTCACAGAACAGGTTTTCTTTTCACCTTGTGACTGTCCTATACTGGTGTCATTTTACTTTTTTATGATAGCTCAGTACTACACTGTGCTCTTCTAGCTACTAAATCCTTCTTTTTCTTGAACATGAGTAAAGGTTTTGTTGTTGCAGCACCTCTACTGATAAGAGCACTCAAAGGGGCTTTTTCAGCAAATAAAAACCACTTCCCTTGCAATCTCCCCCAAATTATAGTTTACCTGCAAAAGTTCACGAAGCACTGGACATTTTTATTTTCATCAAAAACGTTTCCCTCAAAATGTAGGACATTATTTCTAAGAACTATCACAAAATGACCCACTCTAATGCTGCTGATAAATATAAGATCTAATTCTGAGAAGTCTAGAAAACGAGAAAGTCTTCTCTGCAATCTTTTGTGTTTTGACCCTGCTGTTGGGATGCCCATTGACTGCAGTTGATAGAAGGAGAGTTCAAAGTAGGGTCTAGGTCTTCACTATTATTTCCTCCAGGTAAATCTCTGTGCAATGCTTCATTTTTCTTGTTAGCAGTTTCTCTAGGTAGTATTGAAATAATCAGCTGATTTTTTTTCCTTTGAATTCTGTGTAAACAAGTAAAAGTTATTTAAAATGCTGATAATTTTGAGGTTTTAATAGGAAATAGGGCCTAGGTCACATAGAGTAAAGGTTGGGGGGTTTTGAGTTATTTTGACTCCTTGTTAAAATGTGTGCCCTCATTTTACAGAAGTCACTCTAATTAAGCTGTTTTTTATCTGTGACAATGCAAATACTTTACTTGCAGTGATAGATGTTCTGCATTAGTGTAAACACCTCCTGCTTAAGATCATTAACGGAGGATAATGGCGTCCATTTGGCTAAAACAGAGCATCAGAAATAAATGAACCTGGCACTATGAGGATCGTTAAGTGATAGCATTCTTCTACAAACCTGAAGACATTAAAATAGAATAGAGCTGCACATCATCTTGCAGAGACTTTGTTAGTCAAGCGAGTTCCGACAATCAAACCCAACTGTTTTCCTAGGTATTTGCACATCCTTTGGAAACACTTCTATTCCCAAAGAGAAAATGTCAAGTGTCAAGTTGATGCAGAGGTAGAAACAATGACATTGCGCAATTAAATGCAAAAGCTGTGCTATTACTCAAACCTTTAACCAGCAGAGAATGTTCTCCCAAATACCTGGCACAGCTGTTTAATTTTCTTACACCCGTGGTTTATAGTTTGGAGCTTTTTGGAAAACAATCTGCTCCAGTCTCACCCAGAGTGCCTGGCAAAGGGCCAGAGTCCTTCCCATGTCACCACAACAAAAGTGGAAATAGAAGGAAGCCCCATGTTTTACAGTAGACCACGGTGTGCTCCCCTGGCTGTGAAATGTGTACGTTAAACCCCACGTCCCCGAGGGGCTCTCAGGAACTCACATATGTTCGAATCTTTAGTTGTCCTGAACTCTGCCCATTGCATTTTTTCAATAGCATAATTTAAGTGTTTATGCCTCCCGCAAGTGACTTTTGAGGTTGTAGAGAGGAAAAGAAAGGGATTGTAGAGAGCGACAGGGACACATAATGGTTTGCCAGATTTGTTGTATGGGAATAACCTTGCCAGAATCCAGAAAAAATTTGGCAGTCTGCCTGTTAAGAGAGGCCAGGCTGGTGACTCATCTGTAATAACAACAGTACAGAGCTTCTTTCAGCAAGAATAGTAAATGAAAGCCACTCTTTTTCCCATGTTCTTGCAAGGGAAAGCCGGTAGCCTGATCCTGCAGCTGTGCTACCCTGTGGCAGTGGAATCAACAGTTTGCAGTCTATTTCTTGGGTGCCAAATAGACAATTCCCCTTACTGCAGAGGGGGCTACATGGAGAGGACGGAAATTGGAGAAGGCATCTCTAGAGTTGTTACATTAATCATGGTAGTTTTATACTGTGTCTTTCTAGGAATTCAACTCCAGGGTACAATATGTAAGCTGCTTCAGCATTTCCATGTTGTCCTCTCTTGCTGTAGAAGTCAACAGGGTCCCCTGTCCTAAGACACTGTTTTATTTATTTTTTTTTAACTTCCTCTCTTTTTTGGTGGTTGTTTCAAAAGTTCTGGGGACCTTCCACTTCTTTCAACACTGACTCTAGAATCTGGGCTTGTTTCGTTCATGGGGTTTAAATTTCTGTTATTTACAAGTATTGATTATTGCGTGGTCATCTGTGCTAGAGAGGTAAGAAAGAATGAGCTGTGAAAGTGAAGGAGCATTTATTTTTATTTGATTCTATTTTATGCCTCAGGAATTACTGGATGTCTCTGATACTTCCTGGGAGAATGTGGCAGTGTTTCCTTGTTCACTGGTTGATACTGAGCCTATGGTAGTATTTACCATGTTTTCAATGTGATAATAGATTAGAGTCATGCAGAAATGAGCTAGAAATTTCTTCCTGCTAGTTACTAGAAACAAGGCTTCTGCATCACAAGAAAATAACTTTTTTAAGCAGTTTCAGCAGAGATCAGAGACAGAAACAGAGGAGCATGTAGCCTTGGACTACTCCATCACTCCTGCAGATTGTTGGTTGAGTCAAAATTTGAGTGATGGCAGCAAGACTTCCCATGTTTACAAGGACAGCTGTCATGCTACATTGATCCACTTGTGCCTATGATAATTTCTCACAGGCAAACCAACATGACTTAAGTCTTTATTCAAATCTAGTAAGGTCACTTCTCAGGACTTGGAGTAAGTTTCTGAAAATCTTAATTCATATTTTCCTGAAAAAAATAAACCAAAACCTAGCCCAAAAGAGCCCAGTGTCTTTCAGCCAAAGCGTGAAAGTCTTCCATTGACCACTATCATGGTTATGAAGTGAGGCAATGCCAGAAGCACTGTGTTAATAACTGACCTGAGAATAAACCACCCCTGCTTCTGCTGCTGAAATGGAAATCCCATTGACTGTGAATATTTAATTTGTTACTAAAAAGGAGTTGTTATTCAAGTTTCTCCAGTGAGATTTTTTTTTTCCAGGGGCTGAAAACTTGATCACAGGTGAACCCCTTGCATAATGTAGTAGGTAAAAGTCAAGTAGGTCCCAGAAGAAAACTGGGAATGCTTCTACACTTCTAATCCCTGAAGCCCTACAACATATCTGACCTACTGAAGGTATGCCTTGCACAGGGTATGTTTAAGGGATACCTTTAGGGGAAGACCACTGGCCTGCAGATAGATGCCTCTTGGTGGTTTTCACCTGTGTTTTGAAGTGGACAAATACAGTGAGATGCCACTGCATTTGGAGACCTCCCAGACCCTTTTTTGGCAAAAGAAGTGTGTATGTCTATCCAGTAGGTCACAGATTATGGAAAGATTTTCCATTCAGTCTGTGAAGGACGGGTCACTGGTAGGTCACTGCTCAGTGTCCATTCATGCAGGTGAGGTTGGGTGACAGCAGTCATTGTGGGAGCACTACAGGAATTTGTGTGTATGCCGAGAGCCCTTCTCATTGCTCCAGTCTAACAGTGGGATAATTTTCAGTATGTTCAGTATGCATTGGTGTTTCCTTATGTGTATGTACATATATATTACCTCAGGATGCATTATGGTTTGACTGTATTTCCATTCCTCTGTATACAAAATGTTGCTGTATGCATGGAGTTCCCAGCGTATAAGAAACAGGAGGAATAATTGAAAAAGAAAAGAAAGGTTTTAATTTGAAGTTATGTGATATATCTTGTCATCATCTTTTCTTCCAGTCTCCTAAATCAGCTTTTATTAGTGCTGCAAAAAAGGCAAGATTGAAGTCCAATCCTGTCAAAGTGCGCTTCTCTGAAGAAGTAATTATCAATGGCCAGGTGTCGGTGAGTATTCAGCTATCTAACCTCAGAAAGGATGAGAATTTCCCCCAAAGGTACATCTCAAGACAGGAAAGGGAGGTAGAAACAACATGGTTGAAACAACGGTGACAGGCTTGCAAAGAGAAGGTTTTTTCTGTTTCTGAAGTTTTCCAAAGATTTTTTTTTTAAAGTTCATTAGGCTCATAATTTCATGAAAAATGTATCCCTTAAAATAAAATTAAGATGCTAGTGAATGCATTTTGTAGTGATAGCACATATATTTATCTTTATAGTCTTGATATTGCTTGCTTGTTTCTTGGTTTTTTCAGATCAACTTTGCTTTCACAAAACCCATAAGCTCAAGAGAAGTACCATGTCAGAAAAACGGATTAAGATTACCTCACAGACCCCTTTAAAATTTGTTTTATCTCCCTGAACTTATTGTTTCCAGACTGCAGGCAACATCAGCCTCCCTTTGAGAGGCACTGAACTCCTCCTTAGACATGAACTCCCAGCTCATTTTCATAATTTGCCTGAGCATCATTCCACACTGATGTCTTTAGCCAACTCCCTTCCAAACCTAAATTGATAATGCTTTTTATCTATAGCAATTTCTGTTTTTTAAAATAAAAAGAAGCAAACAAAACCCCCCAAGATTTGTTTCTGTTTCCCTTCCTTTTTCCTCCTTATTTTGCTATACTGGTTATGGTCCATCAAATTAGGTAGTAATGTTATATGTTGCTCTTCTTAGATGAAAGATATTAGCATTTAATATTCACCTAGAAAGAAAATGTAAAACATCTTGATTGTAATCCTTACTAACAGAGTGTAATTTCCATTTTTTAGATTGAAGACACTAAATAGCTCACTATATTCAGAGAAACAGCAATCCATTTCTCTGTTTTATTGAACATGTTTCAACTTCAGGGGTAATATTTATTGTCAGAGAGATAGTATTTAGGGAAAGACAGTACTCCAAGCCAGACATAAAATGTATGTGACCAGTTATATTTTTCCAGGACAGAGGCCTTTAGAGGGAAGTTGTAATGAGCATGGCTAGACCCTTGCAGGACATTGATATTTCTGCTTTCAGTTTGGGCCAACACCTTCCTTCTCAGTTGTTGCCTTTCCATCAGAATGATGTACTTCTTTATAGAACAACGTTTATATTTCTCTTGTTGCATGTTGTAATCCGATTCACTAATTTGCTTGACAGGAAACAGTTAAGGACAACTCGCTTCTTTTCATGCCAAATGTTCTAAAGGTATATCTTGAAAATGGGCAAACCAAATCTTTCCGTTTTGACTGCAGCACTTCAATAAAGGTAAGCTAGCTATACCTTGATAGGAGACCTTCAGTAATTATCATTTACTTGGAATGCTTTAAGAACAAAATTACTGGGGTGTTCAGTTGGGGCTGGACTCTTAGCTCAGAAATAATGAAGATTTTGTCCATTTTTCTGCTGCTAAAAACATACTTTGTTGTCAGTGAAGAAATAGAAATGATCATTTTAATGTGCTTGGAGCACAATCAAAATCATGTGGTTGTATCGTTTTGATATGCTGCCAAACTAGCATGATTTGTCAGCAAAAGTCAGGAGTTAAGAAGATTAAGATGTTGGTTGCTGATTGAATATCATCTAGCTCATCATTCAGTGAACTTAGGATGGGATGTTGCAGGGTTATGTCGGTGATGAATTAGTTGCCTCGGTGCAGTGCCCTTTACACTTTCCATAGCACATTTCACATGCAGAAATAAAAAGACAAAGCCCTGGCACAAAACTGAGTCTGCCAGGGAATATCTGTGACACTGTAGCATGTGGGTTCCTAAATCAGAGGCATCATCAGGGTCTGTGAGAGTCTTGGAGTAGCGTGGTAAGCAGCAGGACTAATGCTGTTGGGCGCGCTGCTGATCTCCCAAGCATTACTGTTTGGAGAAGCTGGTTTCAACATGGATTGATTACCAAATCTGGCTCACTGCATGGTTGCATGCACACTTAGGACACGAGACATGAGAGGTGCATGGGTGGGAATGATCGATGAAGGCTGGGGATACAGTTCTCGTCTGCATCGCCAGCTTTTGCTAGTTTTAAGGGATTGTAAAACCAGGCATATTTGAAGAAATGCTGCCTTTGTGTTCACTGTGATACAGCAGCATGCTCAATCAGTTAGAGCAGCAAAGAGAGTAATTGACTAAGGCAGACAAGAAATTTACTCCAGTCTGATAAACAGACTCTAAAGTCACACCGGTAAAACAGACATTAAAGTCACACTTAAAAATGAGTTGCCACATTTGTTAATAAATGTAGCATATATGCCTTAGGCATAAATTGAATGCAGGTAATGTAGGTTGAAAGCATTCCATCCATGGGTTACATCCATGGGATACTGAATTCCTTGAGTCCCTTTGAAAATTTGGTTAGGTGAAGAAATAGGAGACAAGAGTCATGTAGCTAGTGAGGTCTCCATGCCCTTCTAAGGCACACAAGCCCACTTTCTAGTATTTTCTGTTACGAACATATAAACAACCAACCTATTCCAGGATGTTTTGCCCCTGAAATCCAGTCTTTGGCCATCACATTACATTAGGTTTCAGTAGTTCTGTCATGGATGTGTCATGTACTATCGGACCAAATGTCAAATCTGAAGTCATTGGCACAGATACCCATGTGGCCTCAGTTACCTAGCTGTATTGATGCTGTAAACCTGCTTTGACCTTGCTCATTTTGACTATTGCTAGGAATAACTACCTTTGCATCTAATTCAGGCAATTATATATTCTGAGGCCTGCACAGCTATAAATGACATATTCTTGCATGTGTGTGCATATTCCTCGGTGCAGATAGGTGGGCGTGGATTGTTGCTTCATTGCTTAACTGAGGTGAAGTAGACATGCCCCAGGTGAGTCAAGGTAAATGCAGGTTTTTTTCACCTCTAGAAGTCCAGCAGTTCACCACTTAAAAAGGAGGGTGCAAGTAGTACCTAACCTGCAGTCCTCACTTTCCATGTTGCTGGGTCATAGCAGCTGGGCTGACTCTTAAGTTGTCAGATGAGAGGATATCTAACAAAAACTTTGGTGCAGTAATTCAGAGGCTGTGTGCCTTAGCCTCATATTTTAAAAGGTGCAAGAGAGCTAGTGGTGGAAAGCAATGCCATTATTACCCTCTCTTAAAAGCTTATATTTAGTTGCTTCATGTCACTGTTATGCCCATAGTCTTTTAGCATAGTTTAGAAATATAAATAAAAGTAGGTTTCATGTGTAAGCAATAAATTCTCCATTAGTCAGAATAGTATAATATTAGCCTCCATTATTTAGAGTGATAGCTTGCAATTCATTAATACTGTCATATTCTCTACATTGTAGAGCGCTGTTCCCATTCTCCCACATACATTTTTTCATCCTTCCACCACTTTGGTCTTGATTTTCCATAAACACACTGTAATTGATCAATTAATCTTCCTAAATTACATTAAAACACTTGGATTACAGTTTGTCATGATCTCCTTAGTAAGTCCTATCCATCTGGATACTTACATATATCTGAAAATCTTTCAGATGGAAAGAAATGTTTTAATCTGGTCACCAGCATACTGTGAAACTATTTCTAAATGACGACTTATTATGTATTTCTTTTTCCTACAGCATTCACTAAAGTAAAAGATACCTTGACATATAATATTAATAATCTACATACATTTACAAAGTGTTAAATGAAAGTAAAGTAGGGATTAGTTGAATGGATTTGTGAAGAGGTTTGTTTAGTTTTTATTTTAGATACAGTCATTCTCAAATTAACTATCCTTAGACATAATTCAGTATGAAAAAAGCTAATCAGGAGTCTTTAAAAATTGATGTGGTCCATCAATTTAGAGCTATTGTTCTGCACAGGTATCATCATCATTGACTTTTCTGTCAGCATTTAAAATTCAAGAAAACTCTTTGCCATAAGAACAAATAAAGGCCATTCATCTAATTTTTTTTGTTGTTGAACATATAAATTTGGTTTGTCTGCTTGATGGCATGGCCCCAACAAAGGGAAGAGAACAGTAATAAGACCATCTCTCCTTTGCTGATGGGTTTTATTTCCAGAGAGACAGATGTGATTTAAGGGCCACGCCAGTATAATTTACACGTTAAACCACAACAGAATGTTGTCCATTCCCAGCAATCCCATTAATATATTTCTCATATTCATATCTGTTACCAACTTGGGGATGTTTGGTTATAAAGATGCTGATTTTTCCCTGGATGAATGGTTGTGATTTCCTGGAAACTTATGCAAAAGAGGCACAAAGCCTGGGCTTCTACCCTGTGCTGGGTACCTGCAGGGTGTATGGCAGTGAAGAACTGGGTCCAAAGCACTTCATGAATTTAAACACTTTTTATAAATCCTTTGTTAATTAGGATGTCATCTTAACACTCCAAGAAAAGCTTTCCATCAAGTGTATTGAACACTTCTCCCTAATGCTGGAGCAGAGAGTTGAAGGATCTGGAACAAAACTCCTTTTGCTACATGAACAAGAGACTCTAACTCAGGTTTGTGTAATAGTATATGAAATCAGGTAGTAATGAGAGGGGTTAATCAGTAATTTATCCATCTTTTTCATTACTCAAGTGAGTTAGGTGCAAGCTTTATAGTTTGATACAGTCTATCAAATAGCTGGGTTATTTAGATGTGATTGTAAGAATAAGGTTGTCACAGGAATTTTCTGTTATAAAAGCATCATATTTCATTGCTTTATTGGGCCTTTCAAAAATATTAAGAATTTAAAAATCAGTCTGAAATCTGAAAAATACTTTTCTAGCCTTTTCATATCATATGAGGCCCAGCTAATGAACATACTCAACAGTTGGCAAGTCCGTGGTAACAATTCTGAGAACCACAGTCTGCCCAAATTTCTTTAAAAGCCTTATTTTGATATTTGGTTCCAATCTGATTATACAGATCTGTGTCCGGGTGACAGGGAATACTCCTCTTTCTGATGAAGTCAGGTTTGGCTTGCTTACACCGAGATACATTATGTCACTTCAGTGATGATGAATTATGACACAGAAAATGTTGGTGTGACTTTCTTCCTTAGCTCAGGGAAGTGTGACTAAAGTTGAAGTTGCTTCACAGTTGCCAGCAGAGTACCCTGATTTTATCTGCTTATTCTTTTGCCAAATTGTTTAGCCTGAAATTTTCTATTATAATTCTGTGTTTCAGGAGAACATTAGTATTTTTTTCAATTTCAGTTAAATTGGAAAAAGAAGGAAAAAGGAGAAATGGATTCTTAGATGGGGAAAAATACCTAATTTAAATGACAGAATCCCTGTAATTATAACTAGAGTCTGTGTAATGGTATGAAGGAGCTTAGTTTATCAGCTAACAGTCTTTCTAGCATTTTCTAACATTTAAGCACTTGCTTTTGCCATGTTAACATTCTTTTCTTGAGGGTATAAGCTACCCAGTGATTGCACAATAACCAGAAACACTCAATACTTGTCTTCCTAGCCTAACCATCTCCTTGAAGTTATTGGTAAAATTCTCACTGAAATCAGAAACATCAGAATAAACCAGCATAGTGAGATTTCAAAAATCCCATCTGGAGCTTTTATTTATATGTACAGAGTATGTCTATATACTTAGGAAAGAGGTGAGACAACCTGAGATAAATAGACCTTTTGAAAATTGTTTGAGCAAGACAGAGACTTTATTGGAGATTTTTAAAAGTATAGTTTTGTCAAGTAAAGATGTTGATTATAAAGTACCCTAACTCTCTAACTGCATTAGCCTAATTGAATAAATTACATAAACTACATTAATTCTGAGGGTTTCTTCTTTGAAGTTCCTGTAAAATCAGCAATACTTTAATTTGCCATTATAATGTTGCTGCTGACCATGACTTACAATGGTGGATTTGGATTGTTACCCTTTCATCCAATTATTCATTAGCTGTGCAGTGGTCTCCTGTGAATATACCCAGATTACAGAGTTAAATGCTTAAAAAAGCTTTGCTGACCAGCACAAAAGCAGACTTTTTAATTTTTTAATGTGTTGGATCTCAGTCAGAAGTTATGGAGTAGATCTCTTAATCCAGAGCAACGCAGGAAAAGACCTAATTTCTCTCAAATCGTCTAATGGATTAAAACAAGCAAGAGAAAGTGAGAGTAATAGCTGCCAAATTAGGCCTCACCTGTGTTCTCAGACAGTCTAAGAAATAAAATGTGACCTCTCCCCAAACACCTAACTCTTCCCGTTTATGAGCATTTTAGTCCTGCTGGAGCTCAACTAAGCTTGCATTTCACTTGGATGGTTTTTGTTAAGATGTTTTATCTCTGTTCTTTCACTCTGGTTTTGAGTGAATTCTGTTGCTTTGAGGATGAGTTGTGTCAGGCAGACATGCCTGTATGAGTCTAAAAGTCTTTCCACAAGATTATATATATATGATGTTCCTAGATGAAGAACTTAATAAGTAGCCGATGGCAAAGCTCTTTTTTGGGCAGAATTATTTTTCTTGCTATGACAGGGCTCTGGAGCGGGGTAACATTGCCCAAGACTACAGACCATGTTGTTCCACCGGGGTTGCCAAGCTCTAATATTTTTATTGCACTGTCCTAGGTGACCCAAAGGCCAAGCTCGCATAAGATGAGATGTCTTTTCAGGATTAGCTTTGTCCCAAAGGATCCTATTGATCTTTTAAGAAGAGATCCAGTTGCTTTTGAATATCTCTATGTACAGGTAAGTGAAAGCACAGTGATTGCTAGTGTAAAGGAGAATAAAAAAATACACTTACTATATATATATAAATTTACATCTTCACATAGAAAAGCATGGTTGCAGTAAATCCTGGCTTTTATTTCTGCTGCATAAAGCCAATGAATGCACTTGGGGAATGTGCAAATCTCGATCATCTGCAGAGTCCTCTTTCTTCATAAGTCTCTCCAAGTAGTAATGCTTTGATATCTTTCCAAAATACATTTGGCTTTAGAGAAGAGTGAAGCTGAATTAATTGTTAATACTTATTTATGGTACTGTAATATCAGACAGAAATGATGTCTGAAAAGGAACTTCCAGTAAAGTGGATGGGAAAACTGATGTACAAGCAATGTGGTTCTCCTGAGTATCTTGCCGGGTAGAATCCTGCTATCCTGAGTCCAGATATACTGCTATCCACCCAGCACTCTTTGTGATGGAGGATTACTCTTCTCTCCAGGAAGGCTGAAGAGAGCTTAGGTCAAAATAATCATGCCTTTTGCTCTTTGGCAGAAGTACTGGTATTCTTCATTAGTGCTCATATCATGAATAACTAACACCTCTGAGAGCAAAAACACAGTCCTGCATCTGAGTTAGGGGTTACTTTTCATGAAGTGTTAATTTAAAAAAAAAAAAAAAGAAAGGAAAAAATAATGGAAAAAAAAAGAAAATAACAGAAATTTATTTTTCGTGCAAGATTTTTTAACGTGATGCTCCCTCTACTGGTTCTTTGGCAGAGCTGTAACGATGTGGTTCAGGAAAGATTTGGACCAGAACTGAAATATGACATTGCCCTGCGGTTGGCTGCATTACAAATGTATATTGCAACTGTGTCCACCAAGCAAACTCAGAAAATCTCCCTCAAATACATAGAGTAAGTTGAGAATGCTGTGTGTTCTTTAAAAGTGAAACATCAGGAGTAACTTGTAGATTCTTAAGGTTGTTTCTTTAGTATGTCTGTATGCATGCACCAATTTTAGGTTTATTCTCTGTCACTGAAATTGATTCAGGTGTGGTGAGAGTGGTACATTTTGTCCTTTTGCTCCATTTACTTTTTGATCATCTGTTTGGGCATATGAAATAGACTATAAATGTAAATAAGATTAGCTCATTTGCTTTCAGTGATTTAAGATCTAAGCTTATATGGTCTGTATCCTAAGGTTTTAGTAGAGATTATTATAGCAAGATTCAGATTATTGCTCGGTTCAAAAGACAGTAGGTCACAGATTGGAGTTTGTAATATTTCTTAAATGCAGAAGTACTCCAGTAGCCAACTGTTTTGTGTTAGATACCAGATATAGATATATATAGATATATAAATCATATAACTACATATAGATATAGATATAGATATATAACTACAATGAAAAAGAAACATTGTAAAGTGCAAATGTGTGTATATTGCCTTGGATTAAAAAAAAAAAAAAAGGCAACAAAACCTCACAACAAAATAAAAACCCAAGGCCTAAAACTTTTTTTGCTGTTGCTTAGCTTGCTTGCAGAATGGAAATAATAACTGGTACACACTCAGAGTCTTGTAGAGTTTATCCATCATATTGAAGACAATGTTATATTCTATCCTATTAATGAATCTGGAAAAATAATTTCTTACAAGTGAAGAGTCAGTCTTCTGTCAAAAGGGGTGCTTCAAGTGGAAAAATAACTTGGTAAATGGAGGCAAACTGGTTGCATTAGAGGAGGACCCCACCACTCCCCTCCCCCCCACCCAACCAAAAGGTGACTAGAAAATGGCTCTGATTTCCATGTTCTAAAAGAAGCTATAAAATAAAATTAAATCTGACATTACATTGTTAAATTATCTGCTATTTTAATTCTGTAATCGTACTTGCCAATGGAATTAAGTGGTGTTTAACACAGACTTTAGATATCAAACTTAAACATTCTTTTCCAAATGGCATGACTGAAGAGATGGAAGGGATAGAAGAAAGATTATTTGTCATTTTAAAATACCTTTTTCATAAGAAATAAATTGTTTAAATTTAAAAAATATCATGTTATTTCAAAACTCTGGACTTGATCAACTCTCCTGTTTTCAGGTAATCATTTGGCATCGTAGTCACCAGTCTTTAGATAAATAATCATCACAGGAATGTGAAATTAAATATATGCCTTTTATTGCAGAAAAGAATGGGGATTAGAGACTTTTCTTCCATCTGCTGTGCTGCAAAGCATGAAAGAAAAGAACATAAAGAAAGCACTTTCCCACCTTGTCAAAGCAAATCAAAACCTAGTTCCTCCAGGCAAAAAGGTATTACATTTGCATCTTAATGGAAAATATGTTTTAAAGAACAGAAAGTGTGGCATGCGTAAGACACATTTAAAGCTAATCCTTTGGAGAAACACCTAGCCACTCTATTTTCAGAGATCTAACTTCGGGTGCTGGTGCAACATAGCCAAGAACTATTAAAAATAATTAGTTATGCCCCAGCTAAACTATCTTCTTAACTTGAGAATGACAGAGGACTGGTTATTAATACCTCAGGTATGATAAAAATATATATTTTTTTAAATTAATTTAGTATTTTCTATGAATGGCAGATTTGCTAGGAAAGTTTTTGTTCTGTCTCTGATGCTCTCATCTGACATAAATGCTGTTTTTCAGATTGTTTTGTGTTACACTGTAGAGAAAGACTTTTCACTGGCCAAGATCTAACTGGATAGATGATGGTCCTTGCAGTAAATGACCCTCCTTGCTGTTGTAAAATGCTTTTCTTAGCACTAAGCTTTCACTTCAGCTGGAAAAAACACAGATAAGACAATGTCTCTGAGAAATGCCTTTGTTACATGCAAGCTGAGACTGCTTCTAGACACCATAATGTGGTTTCTTAGTGCAGGTCCTCTCTTCTCCTTTGTAGTCAATGGAGAGAAATAGGCACTTCTAGGGAGCGATTCATCCCATCCCACATTCAGAACCAAAAATAGGTCAGATTGCTTGTGTCCTAGAAATGCTTATTTCTCTTTATGGACTATAAAAAGAACCTAAGAGTGACTAGTTGAGACATAAAATGAGCTGAATCCTGCTTCATGACACTTTGTTTCTGAACCAAAAAACCTCAAAACAGCTGGTGCTGAGCAGAATCAGCAGAAATCCTGCTTGGAGGTTTCAGAACACATTGTGACTGTGAACATAGCTCTATGAGTTTGATCTCAGGAAGAAAGGCTGAAGCACTGCATGTCTTCTATAATGCTGAAACTAAAGCTAAATTATGCCAGTTGCTTATTATTTATCTGGTAGTGTAAATTTGGGTTTATTTTGGAGGCCATCACTGCTGCAGGCCTTACAGTTCTTGGTTAGAAGAGATATTGCAGCAGTCCCTTCCTGCAGCAAGCAGACTTTGTTGGGTTTCCTTCATTCTTTTCGATTTGAGCGTTGGAAATACGTTGTTTGCCAACCTGCTTTTTTAGCAGGTAAGTCTGAGAAAGAAAGCATCTGAGCTCTTCATTGCCTCCTGCTTCACTTGTAGGTACTAACACAGGAACTAACTGATTTCTTTGTGGGGTCTTCCTTCACATGAAGGGAAGCTTGTCATTCTCAGGATTCTCATGGGTTTTTACAACCCTTGTGTATTTCTGCACCAAGCAAATATCTGGTGAAGCAAAGGGGAAAGCATTGTCACTACTTGCTCTGCTTTGGATCCATTTCCTCCTTATTATCTAGGAAAAATTTAGAATAGGGGCCCATAAAATGCTGTTCAAGATCAAATAAGATTTTGAATTAGGAATCCAGTGACTGGAATGAAACTAGCAAATAATATGAGACTGTATTATATTATCTTCTAAAAGTCCAGATATAAGGATTTACAGCAGGGAAATGTAAGGTTTGGATTCAGACTGGGTGAAATGAACTGTTTCTTGTTTCCCTTTTGTCTCATAAAGTATTCCTAAGTTTTCTATTTTAAGTAAGTAGTTTAAGCTCAGAGGAAAGAGGAGACAAATTCTGACACGTATTACATGATAAGATCATATGTATTGATGTGCTGTATTTAGCTTTCTGATTTATTACCTACTAAATATAGTGGAAGAGTGTTATTTTAGAAAGTAGGAAATGCAGTAACAAGTTGGAATAATATGCCAAACACCACAAGTACCTAGCAAAATGTAAAATACGTAGCTGACAAATGCACATTTTTTGTTCTCTTTCTCTGTATAGGTACATAAATGTTTAAGAACTGATGGAGTTTATGAATGGAAAGCTGCTGTCTTAGCCTTGAAAACCCTCAGTGAACAGATGTTTAATCTGAGTACTTTAACATTTTCCCTTCATTAAAGCAGTTAGGATGTGCTCTGATCTGCCCATTCCCAAGTCCTCGGTGCATTTTAACTAAAGAAGCAAGATATTAATTTTAAGAATGAAACTGTTTCTCCTCATCTGAAGCTCAAGCATCTCAAGATTTAGTTTCAGGCTCCAAAGAGCTGTTGTGGCAGACCATTCTCTTTATATTACACAAATACATTTTCTTTCTGAATTTTATAATGTGATGATTTCCACAACTACCTCTTACCCCTGTTTCTCCTTTCTCAGCTCTCTGCTCTGCAAGCCAAGGTGCATTATCTAAAGTTCCTCAGTGATCTACGATTATATGGAGGGCGTGTCTTCAAGGCAACACTAGTGGTAACATTTCTTTTAAAATAGTCTCTTCTCTTGTTTTTTTTTTATCTAATGCTTTCTTTTTTTTTTTTTTTTAAGCTGGATCATATAATTTTCTTTAGTTTGGGTTCTATTCATATGCTTAAAAATCATTTTTAATTGAACCAAATCACTTTTTGTTCCTTTTCATCTTGAAAGTAACGTATCTGTCATAATAAAAATTTTACCTGGAATTTGGAAATAGATAGCACTTTCTTAGCAAATAACACCATCCAATTATCTATTGAATGCTAAAATTGTTAGTCTGGAAAAATCTTAATGACAAAGTTTTTCTTTTAACAGAAGCAGAGTCCTTCCATCGTCTGTCCATCTAACTATCCACCTAAAAACTAGAGTGCAATCAACATCCAGCAAGAAATTCCTTTACTTTTTTTTAAATTACGAATCAAGTATGCTCTTGTGTATTGTATCTTCCTAGAAAAAACATGATAATCTTTAATGTAAAAATGCCATGCAAATGTAACTTTTTGTAACTGAAAGAAGGGAGTGGTGATTTCTGTCACTGTGCAGTACCTATCATGTTTTTTACTTGCGTTTTTTCTTTTTCTGCTAAAGCAGGGAGAAAAGCATTCAGAAGTGACTCTGTTAGTAGGGCCGCGGTACGGAATCAGCCATGTGATAAACACCAAAACAAATCTTGTGGCTCTCCTGGCAGACTTCAGCCACGTGAACAGAATTGAGATGTTTACAGAAGATGAGAACAGTGTTAGAGTTGAGCTGCATGTCTTAGATGTGAAAGTAAGTTAGTTATTGATTTGTGTTGATATAACATCTTTTAATAATGTTTTTGTCTTTATTTGAGTAGATCAAGCTATGCTGAACATTTTCATGGCAATAGTACTCTGAGAGTGCGTTTTCAGCTCTGTTTTTGGTCACAGTGCATATACACTACAGGTTGGACTACATTGTACCAGGCTGGTGTTTTCCAGCACCTGCATTCTGTTTTGATTTTTCTCTCAGCTGACCCCCAGCAGCTTGCTTTGTTATTGTCTTCATGGATTTCCATAGTAAGAAGAGGTGATGGTAAAATTTTCCTTCTTTTGAAGCTCCTTGTAGTGTAATATATAATGTCATTGCCAGTAAAGAATTGCCAGCTGCACGGGACCAGTGTCCCCTGTAATCCAGTGTCATATCTGCAAAGTTCACCGCAAGTAACCACATGGGTTTCTTTCTTAGCCTTTGTAATTCCAGTTCATTTACCCTACATAATGTGTTCACAGATACTCATCATCTACCTATAGTCATTTAATTTCTTTTAAATCTCACTAACACTTCCCATCTGAGGCATCTTAGCGGCAAAATGAGTGGAGTTTTGTATGTTATACTGTCTTGGGTGTTTTTTGGTGTGGTTTCTATTTGGCTTTGAAGTAAAAGCCTTCATAGACTTTCTAGGACATTAATCTTCATAACCAGAGATTGAAAGAAGAGTTCTCATTATACTTGAAACTTAAATATTTGATTACAATAAATGGAACCTAACAGTTCTTTTCGCCTACCCAGCTATACACAAAAAGCACACATGAGGAATATTTTACTAAGCTTTTGCTTTGAATACTTTAGGTATATTGACTTGGAACTGTTTCCCTTTATTTAAGGTAATGAAAAAAACATTGTTGTAAAGTAGCCTAGGTGCTCTTTGACAGCAGCTTAAGAGAAATTTACAGGTTGGTGAACATAGCATCTCTTTCACTGTACTTAGCAGTGGTAATATCTGAGGATAGCAGGCTGCTTTGCCTTCATTACTGTGCTAAACTCATGGCCTTCTTGTAAGAAAGCTATTATCATCTTTTTACAGATGGAGAAAGTAATATAGAAATTAAATGCTTCCCATCTGCCCATATGCAATATGCAGCACCGTATGCCATAGTATTATGTATTACCATGGTGTTATGTTGTTATATATTTTAATACTGTTATTGTCTCATTGCAAATTGCGCATATCCCCATCTCCTTGCACTTCAACACATGTGATTTCAAACTCAGACAGACTGACTAAAAATAAAAATCTAGGAGGCTCTGGGTGGAATTTGACAAAAAGCTGCCTCTCTGTGGGGCACAAGTAGGAGTTGTGACTATGTCCTGTGAAGGAGATGCAGGCACACACAGGTAGGTATTCTCAAGTGATGTTTTCATCCTTTGACTTACCCTCAAGTAGCAGGTTCATATATCCAGGTTCTGAACGTACCAGTATATGTTATATATGACATTATTCTCTTAGCGAACAGACTGTTTAGATTTTTATTTTATTTTTGTTTTTTTAAATATGTTCTCAAGCATGTTTCACTTGGCAGAAGCAGGCAATAAAAGTTTAGCTGTCACAGGACTTTTCAGCAGATTAACAGTACTTCACAGCATTGTTTTCAGCAATCTGAGATTTCTGTGGAGTTCATTAATTTCTGCCAATCACTGCAGAAAACTTGAGATGAATGTAGCATTTCAAGTGTCAGTTTTTAGTAGTTGCTCAAAAGAACAGAGATTAATTAACCCACTGTAGGTTTAATAATTTATAGTAACTATAATAGCTGTAGTTTAATACCTTGAAAGAAGCATGTATTGAATAGAAGCTCAAGCTGTAGCAAAAATAGGTTAAAGAAAAAAAAAAACCTCATATATTTTTCCAAGTTGCTGAAAACGGTTTATACATTCAGGGCACCTGGAACATTTTGGCCTACGATGCTGCAGCACAGGCTTTTAAAAACTCATTGGACCTGTTGTGGGTTTGGTAGTAAGCTGTGATCATCAGTTATGTTTTGGCCACAGCTTCCATCAGAATCAGTTGTCTTACTTACTCAAGTAAGGGCTTGAGTAGGTTAGAGAGTCATCCTTGTTGCATGTGACATTCCTTCTGGAATGAATGGTGCAGGTCCTTGCATCTGTCTTCTGACAGTGGGCTCTGCATGCTAAATTATGATAAATCATCACAAATGTCCACATACAATGAGTCACTACCAACTGTGAGTGATAAGATGGGTTGTCTATGGTCTAATTTCTATCTATGCATCATGGTAAGGGCTTCATTTTTATTGCCTGTCTAGGAGTTGTAGAGGCTAGCCACCTTAATAAATTACATTTGAGGAGAACAGCTTTCGGTATTAAAAGCTAGAGAGACATGAACAAATTTTTTAGGCAAGAAAATGTATACATAATGGTAAAAGAAAAATGAATTAAAGTGTGTTTCACATGGATGTCTTGGGTTCAATGCTTGCTATCCTGGCAGCCACAGTGTTCAAAGCTCTGAGGTCTTGCATTTTTGTTAGGACTGGCTTTTTTTTTACAGTGTTTTGTGTTTGGTTTTTTTGCTGATCACCCTTCTGAGGATCTTTCTCCATTCTCTTTGTCTCTGTTTATCTGCTTATTTTTTCACCACTTTTTTTTTTCAGTAACACCAGGCCACAAACACAGCATTCTTTTGATCTGTCTCTGTTTCTGCTGTGTAATGATAGCTTTAACCTGACTGCTGTATTTTATGAACCTCAGCTTTCCCTGACTGTTTGCTTCCCTTGTCATGCTTCCTTGTATATTCTTAGTACACCACATTTTCTGGGAAGCAGCAGATTCCCATAAAACTGCAAGACTCCAGCACCTAAGATACCAGGTTCTTAACCTGTGGCAGACTCAGAGTAACATTAAATAATGCTTTGGCAAGAGTAAGATATCTATGCAAGAAAAAGATGGAGCACGAGTCTTAAAATACTTAGCTTCATTCAGAAAGAGAGCACTCAGTTGTTAAGATGCCCAGTTGGACTTCTACCTTACTACAACTCCAATCTTGACTAAACTTTTTATACTGTTTGATATTGGTAGCGAGGAAAATAAATTCTCAATAAATTTTCAGTGTGGTGTTTATGATGTAATTCCTTTTGCTTCAATGTAATAGTATTGTCAACAGCCAAAGAAATTGAGGAGGAACAGCCTTAACTTGATTGTATTCTTCTTAGCCTATTACTCTTCTGATGGAGTCATCAGATGCAATGAATCTTGCTTGCCTAACAGCTGGGTACTACAGACTGCTGGTTGACTCAAGGCGTTCAATATTTAACATGGCCAACAAGAAAAATGCAGGGAGCCGAGAAACAGGTATTTATTTCACAGTGTGTAATGATGGCCCAGTATATAAAGCAGACATCAACTTAAGCCAGAGCACTTCCAGATAAATAGAAGGCTGTGTAAAATGAGATCTGATTGCTCGCTCAGACCTAGACAGTATTCAATTCAGATTGACAATGTTCTAATATCCAGCCTATGTTAGCATCTTTGTGGTAAAATAAACCATGTGTTGATTTTCCTTCATACTCTAGTAGACAGAGGCATGCTTCTGTGAGTGTTATTATTTTATATGCATATATCTTTTGTCAGAATACATATGGTTGGAGAAACCAGATGCTTTTGTGTTGCTATGCCTGGAATAGCATTTGTACCTAGCTGAGGTTTAGTTTTGTTCTAGAGTACAGAAGTACCAGTTAAATTTTATGTCATTAAATCAACAGGTATTTAGCTTAGAACAGAGGTGAATTTGAAAGTGCTTTTCTGATGTATTTGATGGCTCAGCTATCCTATTCTGAGTGTTTAATACTCAGCATCAACAAATGATTGTTTACAAATTACATGACTTTGTTCTTTGATTTCACAATGTTGATTTTATTTCATCATGCTATAGGACCTGAAAATAGAGGGAAGCATAATATCCTTGCTTCTGAGTGGAATTGTATACCAAAAACTACTACTTTCCTGGCCGAAGGAGATCAGGAGGCTCAAATGTCCTTTGCTGATCCAAAGCAGAAGACTGTAGATGTTTCCGAAAGTCTGTTATGTCAAAAAGAACACAGACATCTGTACATAGAGAATGCTTATAATTCAGGTGGATTTGATCAGCATCTGGCAAAGCAAAGTGACCCTGCTGAAACAGAAGAAAGCAGAAATTTTAACCAGCCTTCACTGCTGTCACTCTCAGGTTTGGAACCTAGCAAGAAAGCACAGGATTCTCCCAGAGGAGCAAAAGTTTCCTTTATATTTGGAGATCCCAACTTGGATGGTATCAGTCCCCAGACTCTTGGCTATGAAAGGCTTTTGGATGAAAGTCCAGAAGTACTAGAAAAACAAAGAGCCATTTATCTTAGTAATGCCAATGATATTAAAGGCCTGGAGTTGTCACCAGATGCTGAAAGCCTTCAGTTTGCTACAAATTCTGTTTACGCAACTATAAGCGACGGTAAAATATTTGGAGCTGCAGAAGGTATAGAAGAGCCTTTGCTGCATGATATCTGTTATGCAGAAAACACAGATGATGCTGAAGATGAAGATGAAGTAAGCTGTGAAGAAGATATTATGGTAGGAGAAATCAATAGGCCTCCTCTTCTCAGCCTTTCTGGTTCTAGTGATGACATTATTGATTTGACTTCACTTCCACCTCCGGAAGGTGATGACAATGAAGATGATTTCCTTTTGCATACCTTAAACATGGCCATTGCTGCTCCTCCACCTGGTTTCAGGGACAGTTCAGATGAGGAAGACTCTCAGAATCAAGCAACACAGCCTAGAGACAACAAGGAGCAGGACAGTAATCTAGGCAATGATGACATTCCAGTGTCGCTTATTGATGCTGTCCCTACTAATACAGAGGGGAAGTGTGAGAAGGAGCTAGATGATGCCGTAGTTTCTACACTTCAAGCACTAGAAGCTTTGGCTGCTTCAGAGGAACAGCAGACGAATGACAATTCAGGTTCTTTCACCATAGTTACATTTATTCATTGAAAATCATTCCATCTCATCCATTTAGCTTTGGAAGTACTCCATTTCATGAGGGTTGGTTTGGTTTTTTTTTTTAGTTTTCCTTTTATTTTTTGCCGTCATTTTGCATACATCGTATTTCATATTTAATGGAGCCACCACTGTTATTAAACTGCCTGTCCCGGGAACTGTGCAATAAAGTCAGAGTATTCTTACAAAGAATATTTTTGTCTCTAATACACCCCCTTTTGCTTGTCGCTTATCCAGGTGCATCAGCTGCTGTCATTTAATTGACTCTTATTTTTTGTGGCTTGCAGGTGTAGCTATCCTGCGAGCATATAGCCCTGAGTCATCTTCAGATTCTGGCAATGAAACAAATTCCTCTGAAATGACTGAAAGCTCTGAACTAGCCACAGCACAGAAACAGTCGGAAAACACTGCACGTATGTTTTTGACCACTAGTGAAGGCTACCAACCACTTGTGGAAGAGCAGACTGAATTTCCCATTGCTAAGAATCAGGCTGGAGGGCCAGGAATGAAGCCCTCACAGCCTTTGGCTGGTGGTCAGGCTGCAGAGCTGCAGTCAAAAGTTGTGCCTTCAAAGCAGATTCTTCATTCCGATAACATGGAAATGGAGCCAGAGACCATGGAAACAAAATCTGTCACTGATTATTTTAGCAAATTGCACATGGGATCCTTGGTATATTCTTGCACTAGTAAAAGGAAAAATAAGATGACAGATAGCGAAGTAAAAGCATCCTCTGATGGCAATGCTACTGTGAAAAAGCAACAGGGAAATAAAAAAGCAGAGTCTGATGAAGATCTAAAAGCTAAATTTGGAACTCTTTCAGCAAGAGACAGCCAGCGCTTAAGCACTTTTAATGTGGAGAGAACTGCCTTTCGCCAAAGATGGTACGCTGCCAATGATGGGGCAGCAGATAAGCCAAGCCCAGAAACAGTTAATGGGAAGACTTTTCCAAGAGTTCCTGTCCTTGGTAAAACAGAAACTGACTGTAAGGATGAAGTGGATCCTGAGGTAGATCAGGATGATACCTCAGGGCTTAGCCAGGGTGAAAACTTCCTGTCAGATATGACTCCCGTGTCTTCAACCAAAGACCTAAATGATGCAGAAGATACTGATTTATCTGCAGATGACCATCCTTCAAAGCTTCCCGAAGCTGAGCAGAGTGTGGCTAGACTTTGTGAATATCACTTGGCTAAGCGCATGTCATCTCTGCAAAGTGAAGGCCATTTCTCACTGCAGAGCTCTCAGTGCTCTTCGGTGGACGCAGGATGCAGCACCGGCAGTAGCACGTGTGCTACCCCTGTTGAATCCCCTCTTTGTACCTCTGATGGTAAGCACATCATCTCTGATCCATCAATGAAGGGCATTGCCTATGTTCCAGCTGATGAAAGAGCTGCCATTCTTCCAAACCATGCAACGACATACAAGGACCTGCACCAGCAGCCCGAAGCCGTGTGTCACAGAATGACGGTGCCTGTTGTGCATTCAGCAATTAATGCTGAACCACTTTTTGGCACTTTGAGAGAAGGATGTCATCGGATCCCCAAGATTAAAGAAACTACAGGTACAGCAGTAATAGAGTGTTTCTTGTGTTTATTCTTAGAGCTACAAGTTCATGTTGAGGTCTAGGTAGGTCATTTCTATTATCGTTGTCTGGACCTACATCATCAAGCTGTAGCAGACAGTGAGATTAGACCTTCAGTTTATCTGTTCATTTCACTTGTACATGTTGAGATATACTGATAAGCTGCATACAAAAATTAACTTTTTAAAACCCTTTCATTACAGTTAAAATATTTGGAGGGACACTGATGGAGAGGCCTCTCTTCCACTCTTTGGAAGCATCTCCAAAATCTATAGTCACTTGAGTTCCTTGTTAGATTATGAAATGAGTTCAGAAATTATATTAATGTAGGGGAACAAAACCTTTGATTCATTTCTTAGGTATCTTATATGCTATTTCAGCAGGTTGTCAAAAACATGCCAATATGAATAAAAAGCTCTAAATGTTAAGAATAAGAAAATGTCACTACCTTATTAAGCATGTATTTACTTCACAATCTGACAGTAGGTGTTTCTTTACAGTTATAAAGAAATGCACAGTTTTTCAGAGGCAGCATTGAAATTCTTTCAGTTGGATTTTTGGTTGCAACCCACCAGTAGCATAGTGTGTGTGAATGCATGAAAATCCAAAAGTGGAACAGATTGGGAGTTAGAATGAGAAATAATCTTTCTCTGCCAAAAAACTGCCACAAAACCAAACCAAAATTCCCATGAACGCATCTTTCCATACTGTTTCAGGTGTAGTTAAAAATGGTGTTTTGATCTGAAAGTATTCACTTAATTAGTTAATAGAAAACATGCAATCAATATATTTGGGGAGATTTAGGATGTTTTGTACATGATTTGCTCTTCCTTTTCTTACGTAAGTCTGCTGTCGTGAAATGAACAAATAGTTATTCATAAATTATAATTTGTTGACCAATTGTAAAAGGCTTTTTAGTGAAATATAAAAGACGGCTAATGATTTTTTTGTGGAATATTTTGAGGAATGCAGACCATTGGGAAATACGAGGAAACCATTTGTCCTGACTGTTAAAAGATATTTAAAAGTTCAGTCTATGAATATTATCAGGGTGATGCTTAATTATTCTGTCTGCTCTTCTACTACCCCTAGTGTAGCTTCCACAGAGCCTGAAAAGGGAAGACAAGGAGGCATGCCTACAGCTTTTCCTAGACAGCCTCTAGCTGACTCCATCATGCTATCATCCATGCTATCAGAATCAAAGGTGCCAAGTCAAAATGAAGACTCTTGTGACATTCCCAAAGTAAATCAGGCTTGTGGGGCAACAGTTAGTTTACGGCCATATGACATGATAGGAGGAAGCCTCAGGATGCCGCAGAACAAGAAAGTGCTGAGACGCAGCAGCAGCAGCAGCAGCATTGGAAGATCTGCAGGCATTGAGATGCTGTTTGAGAAGAAGGCAGCCACGGCCAGCTTGAAATGCCTGGACAGCACCCGAAAGGATGAGTCCAAGTTGGAGAGAAGGGTGGAATCTTCCCTGGGCAAAAAGCTGTCAAAAAGTTACTCTCAGAGTTGTGTGTACATCAGCACTGATAGGAAGGACAGTAAGAGGTGTTCGGGCACAGGCACCAGTCAGAAGGACTCCAAGCAGTGTCGAACATTGCCCTTGCGAAAGCTGACCTCCAGCACCTGGAGGTGTCGGGGCCCCTTTAGCTATTGCTTCCTGAGCAGAGGAAATTATGACAATGAGGAGGAAGATGACCAAGACAGCCATCAGCTCTCACATCTCTTTGAACTACAGACCCCATGTGAGCTCACAGAACCAGTTGCTCAGTTGCTGTCCAGTGACAATGAGCAGAAAGTCTTGGAGTCCCCGAAAGCTGCTGAGCCCCCATATGATGCAGTCAATGAGCGTGAGAAGAGCAGTGCTGACACCCAAGGTGGCCAAATTGATGTGAATCTCAACGATGTAGCCTTCAATGCACGAATCACACGAATAAATGTGATGAAAGAGAAGACTTATGCAATGCCTGATGGATTTATTGCAGCACAAAAGGATGCCAATGAGCTACTCTCACTGGTCCGAGCAAGTATGGGCAAGAGAGAAGATTTACATCCAGAAACATATGACCTTAAACTTTCTAAGTACAAACAACTGTTATCTTTGGAATCGAGACAGTTGGGAAGTGCCTGCAGGAAAATGGCCATGGCTGATAAAAGCCCTGAGGAAATGCTTTTAGCTATGACTTCCAGCTTTCAAGTACTCTGTTGCTTAACAGAAGCCTGCATGCGTTTAGTTAAGGTCATGAACTCTGAAACACAGCAGCAGGAAATTATAGCTAAGATAGACGAGGTTGTAATAAACTATATTTGTCTTCTGAGGGCTGCAGAAGCAGTGTCAGGAAAGACCTCCGGTGATCCTAGCATTAAACTCTTGGCTCGACATCCGAATACCATGGCCGCTATTGTAAGCACACTAACACGTTCTCTTAAAATGCTTTTAAACAAGTAAAATACAAAAGTCACTTCATAATCTACCTTTGCAAAGCCATACATAAAAAACTTTTATTTACTGTATGTGTATGAACTAATGTAACAAACTCAGCTTTCTCTGTATATTTTGTTATTTTATATAAAATAGGTATGAGAATAAAAAAAGTTAAAATACTGAACATTGAGAAAAGTAATGGCTAGATCTGTCCTTTGGTTTATACAAAAACAACAGCCAAAAAACCCTCTCCCCAAGATCAGAAAAACAAACAGAAAAAAGTCCCATATAGGAGCAAATTGATGTTTGGCTATTTTTCATATAGTCAAATTTATGGTTGTATGAAGTGAACTTCTAAAGCCTGTTATGTCAATGAAATTGTTTTCTGTTTCATCCAAGTTTTCACTTGGAGAATGCTCCACGTTTAGAATGATTAATTAAATCATAATGTATATAAAACAATATTTAATGTTTTAAAATTATAATTTTTAAGCATTGAAAATAGCAAAAAGACATTTAAAATCCAAGAGACTATTATAACTTACTAGAGAATATATATATAATAAATGAATCTTTTGTTCATATGGACTGAATTACCTGATTCTTCTTTTCTAGGAAATTCTGTATTTAAAAAAATAAAAAGTATTGGATATATGAATATACCAACTTCAGAGGGTATCTGATGTATCGAACTTTAGTGTTGGCATTTTAGACAGTGCAGGTAACTGTGGAGGACTGAGGACTGAGGACACAGAAACCAGAGTGATAGTGGTGTTCTCTCTGAAATGAAAAATTGATGCCATAATGGTCAGACCAGAATGTATGAGGCAGGTCTACACCCCCTTTTCCCTGGTAAATGACAGAGGACCATCAGAACATTCCTATGCTGTTTACTGTTTCATCATATATTTACGGTGCATCTGAACAACACGGACTGCATCTATTTTGTTAAATATTTTATACTTCATATTTTATGATTCTGAATGTTTAACTGTAAATAAGTTAGAAATAAAATGAAGTTTTCAGAATACAATAAATATCTCTGAAATATTTCCAGCTAGAGACACTTCTTCTCTTGAGTGATGACAAAGGCAATTTGTGAATAATCTCTTCCATCTGAACCTTTCTGGAAAACATTTTTTAGTCTTGTGTTTGAGAGGCAGCCAAAGCAACAGCTCTCAATTCTGGCTGGCAAATAGGCTTTCACAAGAGCATCTGGTGAAATTCTCAGTGACTGAGGAACGGCAGCCTCCATTCTCCAAACGGATGTAGGTAATTTTCACCTGTTTCTCGTAACACCATGTACAAGGAGTATTACTGCTCGTGTTTTGAAAATTTACCCTTTCGGTTGAAGCACATGTGTAGCTGTCTGTGCTGAACTAGAAAGACTAAACCAACAAAATTAAGGAAATATTTTCTTACACTTCATAAAATCAAGAAATGCCTTTTCTTCTGACTGCAGAGAAACATCTTCAGAAACACAGTATCAGAAGCTTAATCTGTTGTCCATAGTAGAAAAATCTGATTTCTGAGACTAATTCACTTAGTACATGGACTCACTTCAGAGAGCAGCTCAGAGATGGGCTGCAGGCTGAGTTACACTCTTGCAGGGTGACAACAGCTTGTCCTGTGTGGTGCTCACACTCGGTGCTCTCGTTCTGGCAGCCCAGAGAGTGGGGCTGAGTGCTGCTCTTGTACTGCAAGTACTACGGGGTTTGAGTATTTCACACTGGGGAAAAAACAAGCCAAACGGTTGCATTGGTATCTATTCCTTGATTGTTTTCTGAGTTTATAAAAATGTCATCAGTGATTTGGAAATACTAAGTTTCAAAAATAAATTTAGGATTGTCACAACTAAGCATTCACATAGATCATAGGATTGTGTCACTTAAAGCATTTTTAGTCCAGTTCTTTTCATTCCACTTCTTTTCAACTGATCTAATTTTATTTCAAAGGTAAGTAGATAGGTAAGTAGATTTTTGTTTTTCTTTCTGTTCAAGATTGTAAACATGCTCATTTTGCTCCCTAAAGTTAACAATGGTCTTTTTTTTTTTTTGGTAACAATGTTTTTTGTGCTTAACAAGTGGCAGGGGGGGCGGGGGGGTGTGGGGGTGTATTCTCTCCTTTATAATGCATTTTCATAGAATCATAGAATAATTTGGATTGTAAGGGTCCTCTGGAGTTCAACCCTTGCTCAGGTCTAATCAGATCAGGTTGCTCAGGGCTGTTTAAAGTGTCTATTGGACACCCTCCGAGGATAGATGTCCCACAATTTCTCTGGGCACCAGTTCCAATATTTGACAATCTTTATGGCTAAAAAATGCAAAAATTCTTTGGGTCTAATCAGAATTTTCCATGTTCCAACAATATCCATTGCCTTTCATCGTACCACTGTGCATCCTTTAGAAGAGTCAGGCTCTGTCTTCTCTCTATCCTTTCACCAGGCAGCTGTAGGCTGAAATAAAGTCTCCCCTAAGCCTTCTCTCCTTCAGACTAAGACCAGTTTCTTCAGTCTTTCCTCGTATATCATGTGCTCCAGCCCCTGACCAGCATGGTCACCCTTCACTAGACTCCATGGTGTGATTTCATAAACCACCACCATGCTCCTGTGTCAGTTTTGATAAATAGGATCATCTAGCCAAGCTCTCTGAGGCATCTCTTAGAAGGCAGTTTCTCCTTCCCTCAGGACTTCAGATATCCCCATCTGGTACCATGTGAATGTCTTTTTCATAATGTTTCCACACAGATATATATGCAGGCTTTTAAATGCTGCCTGATGAGAACTTTGTACAATGGCGCAGCTGCTGGAAATTATTTGTCTGCAGTCTCCTAGAATCACATGTACTCACAGGCATATTAGGTTAGTGTCTCACAATCATCCTTTGTCAGAAAGTATTTTCTTTCTTCTTTCTTCTGGGCTTTGGGGAGACCTTATTGCAGCCTTTCAATACTTAAGGCCTATAAGAAGGATGAGGACAAACCTTTTAGCAGGGTCTGTTGCAGTACGAAAAGAGGTAATGGGTTTGAATTACAGATACAAGGAAGAAATTTTTTTTGTGATGGGGGTGGTGAGGCGTGGAACAGATGGCCCAGAGTGGTGGTAGATGTCCCATTCCTGGAAACGTTTAAGGTCAGGTTGGACAGGGCTCTGAGCAATATCATCTAGTTGAAGATGTCCCTGCCAACCGCAGGGAGTTCAACAGGATGGCCTTAAAAGGTCCCTTCCAACCCAAACTGTTCTGTGATTCTAAGATACTATGATTCAGCTTGTCCTGTCCAGCTAAGGAGAGTCTTGGATGGTAACAGACATAACTGTTATTAATTCTGGGGCATATGACCTTTCACAGAAGTTGCTGTTGAATTATAGCTGACTTCTATTAATCTTTAGCATTAAGATGACCTTGTCTTCCTGTGTGGCATCCTAATTGATTCCAGCATTAATTGTACATTTTAACTTCATGACATGAGGGAATGCCATCAGTATGTACCTACTTGCACTGAGGCAGTAAAGAAATGCAAAACTATATAATGTCATCTGGAATATGCAATACTTCTATAAACTTTTGTACATACAATATAAGTTTAGTGATTTTTAATTTGGCAAAATGACAGGCATCTTCATGTTTGAGTCCTTGAGTTGAGGCTGTTTTATAAAATAATTGGGCAAAGTTTGCCATTTTGACATTAAGTAGCAAAGCCGCATACCCACACTTTTTTTCCTTCTATTTCATTAATATTCCATCAATTTGTGATCACTGGAAGATCCAGAATGCTTCATGATGTCCTCACTACTCACCACACAAGTGAAATAATCACACTAACACATCATTCAAAGCTGAGAAATGGATTCCTGAGTAACTTTGTCACACAATTTATATCAAAGAGAGACCTGATTGCTGCACTGAAATCCAGTTAAATTTAGTAGTATTTTATCAGGCATTAATTTGGCTCAATAGGGTATCACTGTAGTATTGTAGCAGCAGATGTTAAAAGCCAGAGCTTCATTGCACTAAGCACTAAACTGTTACAAACTGAAAACTTGGTTCATACCACAAATAGCTTTGTGATGAACATGTGGCACTAACATTAACCAATCTTTATAATTTGCCACTCAAAATTCAGTAGTAGCTGTTCTGCACAAAAAGGTGATCACAATCTTCCACTGCACTGTCTGTGGAACAGCCCTAATATGTTTTCAGACCTAGATTTAGCCAAAGCCATAGAGAACTTGAGGCACTCATCATCAAAGTCTAGACTAAAATAAATTAAATAAGTTAAAATCAAATAAATTAAATAGTAAATACATTTTCCTATAGGTGTTCACAAGGTAAAATCTGAAATTTTCTGTCAGTGCTGATGGAATTTGGAAGACCCTGATGGGTGGAAATTCATGAGACTCTATCAAAACTCTTCCTTTAGAGCCTGTAAAGTAATGGATTCTGGGGAGAGTGAATTTTGGCCCATGAGATCTGGAAGCAAATCTTTGATTTCATAAGGGTGGGAGGCAAGGCAAACTAACCTAGCAGCCTGTTGTACTATAGCAAATGTAAGCATTTCAGTACTGATTTTGAGGTGCATTTCTTTTATGAAAAGACACTGTTACACATTTTTATGCAATAGGACATACTTAATTGCATTTTAAAGCTTGTTTTGTCATTCTGAAAAAAAGCAGTTATTTACTCTGAGCCTGCAGAGTTAAGGAAAAGTAAAAGGAATGTCTCCTGCTCCACTTTTTCTAAGTGGTTGTCCTGTTGCACTGGGTTTATGTGGACCTTATTGCTCAAGTTTCAAGGATGTTTTTTCCTTATGGTACCTGCACTTGCACCAGTCTTCTCTTACTCTCAAAATACTTGACATATATTACCTAGAACTATATCAGTTTTTCTCAATGGCCAACTAAGTTATTGTTCATCTATTCTTCAACCATGCCTTCTTTCAGGATTACCTTTTTGCCTTTTTGATCAAAGAGATTTGAATTATATCTTGCCACCTGTTTAAGAGGTGCCTCTACTGCCTCAAAATAAGGCATGCACTTGTGTGATCCTTTTGCCATACTTTTAAAAGTGGAATGAGAGCGCATCCAGGAGTTTATCTACTAGCCTAAGAAGCCCCTTCTCATCTGTGAGGCCAAAACTGAAAAACACGAATTTTGGCCAAGCTGGAATGCTTGTCACCTTCTCACAGGGGAAGGCTGTCATTTCAACACAGCCAGAAATGGTTGTTCTAAGACTATCCTCCAGGTGATGCTTCCCCCTTTCCATCATGCTAAGATGAAGCAGAACATTTCAATCTAAGGGACAGGGATTACAGCACAGACAAAGTCCCTGTATCAACACTGCTATTCCTTGAAGTGTGAGAGCTTTCTCTTGTGGTGGCAGCGGCAAGGCAGTTTCCACTGGTGGATGATGCTTACATTTTTCCACCTTTCTAGGAAGTGGCATTAGATGTGTTCCCTCTGATTTGACTGTCCATTTGGGCAACAGGATTAAACAAGGACTGGCCAAAGAACTGGAAGCTTCACATCCCTGTTACAGAGTTCCACATTACCTGAACTGCTGAAATGTCTTTCTATAATATCTAAAGTTGTTCACTCAAATGAGGACTTCACCACTAAACTACCCATTTTCAAACTTGATAACCTGGAAAGGGTGCACATAGATTTCCTTTCTCTCTTCCAGTATTTAATTAGTCCTTGGCAGAACGTCATACAGAACTATGTTCATTTATTCGTATTTCATCGACCAGGTCCTCCCCAAAAAATATCTGTCTGAGCTCTACCAGTGGATCTAGCACAAGCAGATCAATGCATCAGTTTGTGTCCCACAATGCTAATTTTCCTCTATCTTGAACACTCATTCATGTCTTCAACACTTTCATGAGAGCAGTTGAACTATCAGAGTGCTTGTTGGACAGTCCCCTGATAGTGTGGTTGAAACATATCCTCCAGGCCCTGTGTCCCCAGTTTCAGTGAAAATAAGGTGGGATGAAGGATGAAGAATTTTAATGTCAAGACTTTCTCCCTTTCTCAAAGAGACTTCTGCTGCTACTCCTCTACCTCTTACTGTGGAATGTGGGCTATTTGGCTCATCTCATTCTAGAAATGCTTTTCTCCATGCTGCAGATGGAGAGAAGGACTCACTCTTCCAGCACTCTTATTTCTCTTGTGCCTTTTAAGTAATGGAAGGGAATGTAAATTATTAACTAGATTAGATTTTTGGGTTGATGTTTTTGTTGGCCTTCCATCAGTTCAGTCTGTTCCAAATTACTTGCTCAAACTGAAGCAGTCTGGTCTTCTGTTGCATGTTTCTTACCCTTAATGAAGTCAGTTTACCATCCGTCACAGCCTTGAGCTGTGCTTATCAAGATCTTTCCCTCTGCCAGGCAAGTGACTTGCAGGAATTTTAATTTGGTGTTTCATGTTCTCATGGATTCTCCTTCTCCAAAAAAAGTGGCATTCTTTGTTGTTATCTTCTCTGTTAGAAAAATCAGAGAAATCCATACCCCTCTGATTCCTTCTTTGACCTTACTCTTCAAAGATAGGCCAGGTCTTAAGAAGCAGCCATCATTTTTGCTGAAGGTAGTGTCTTTCACATCACTTATTTGTTTATGCTTTCCTTCACCTTCCCTTGGGCTTCTAAGAAACATGCTTTATTTTGTACCTTTAATAGCAAAAGAGCTCCCTTTATATTTGTAGTCCAGGCTATCTCAGAATATACAGAGAGTGTATATCTCTGACAGATCCAGCAGTTATCTAGATGGATGGTAGGTGTCTCAGTATTTGCTGTAAAACTTAGGAGTTGATACTTCCAAGTGAGTGTACAGCTTCTGTGAGACTGTTGAGTTACTGACCCGCAGTATATCCACCACTCTTTCCCCAGGCACTGTGCCATCTCTGATGAGCTGCCTCAAGAGCTGCCACAGCACTTGGTAGAGTGAAGAACCTCTGGTAGATAATTTGTGGCAGTTAATTTTATGAAGTCACACAGTGTGAGCAAATGTGGATATTAATATGAAAGTTAAAAAGGAAAGAGGCTCTATTAGCTCTATGAGCTCTATTAGCAGGGCTTGCTTCTATGTTTTAGACCGTGCCTGCATGGCTGACCATTTAAACAATTTATGGCATGATATGGGAGTTTTTATGCTGTTGTGTCGAAGGTGATGACAACAGTGTGAATACATCATCCATGGTTACCGCAAAGGAAAAATCTCTGCAGTCTGGTGGGATAAGGTGTAGGTGTACCCTCAGAATGATTTATTTATAGTCTGTGTGTCCTAAAGAAGACTTACTACTGGTAAGTTATGTTTCTTTCTCGAAGACCAATCTCTGTTCTGTAGTCTACCTGTGGATTACGGTAAAGAATAATGAGACAGCAGTCTGTATCAACAAAGATGGAATTAAGCTTACAATAATAAAAGAGATTATTGTTGTCTCTTAATATAAACAGAGAACCAAAATAAGATAGTTGCCTCTAACACAGATGTGCAGAGGACTTCAACAAAAGCTATTTATCATACTGAATTTTGGCTTTTTATAACTGTGATGTCAGTTTTCTTTTTCATACATTTCAGATACTTATATTTCGCACTTGAAAACCATGTCTTAAGAGGAGATGTATTAAGTACGTTTCTCATCAAGGATGCATTTTTCTTCTCGTTAGGGGTTTTACTTTTGAAAGCAGTTCCTACCTTCTAAAAAGTAAAATGTTTACTGCAGCATCTTCTCTTTAAATCAGTGAAACAGAGTATTTTAAAAAATTGTCTTTAAATATATGGAAGAACTACAAGGCAGCAGTACATTCCTTGAGGAGTCAGGACGGGTAAGTATTCACCAGAACAAGTCAGGATGTGCTTCATTTGTACAGTTGTAGGGCTTCAGGTAAAATACGGTGTCCAGGAAAAAAAACCAAACCAGACAACCTTTGCCTTGGAGATGCTTCTATGGAGCCTCCTGCCAGCCTGTCCTCCGTAAAGACAAAGTTGCATCTGGTGGAAAGGTTCAGGGACCTGCACCAAAACTTGAAGAATGTCGTGAAGGGCCTTGGACAAGTGCTGTGTCTCTGTGGAGGCAGCTTGCTCAGCCCACATGGCTCTGCTTATGGCATGAAGGTAAGATTGCAATTTAAATACTTTTTTATATTTTATATAGTCATTTTCAAAGCTGCTGTTCTTTTTTCTGACTGAATTTCTCTTGCCAGTCTTACTGATTTAAAAAAATAGTTTTCAATGTTTTTTCTCTCTTCTATTGCTGTATGAAAGACCACATAAATGAGTAAATAAACTACTGGATAATGAAAACTGATTTTACACAAAAGCTCGTCATGCATGTAAAACAATATATCAGTACTGTCAGTATAGATTTGAGGTTTTCTATAAGAATCGCAGCATTGTGAGTAAAAATTTTTAAAAGAAACTTAATTTTGTATAACTGAGTTATCCACTGGCAACTTATTTAAATGACTTTGGAAGATACTGTAGTCTACCTTTTTTTATTTCCTGCTTTTTAAGCTTTATTTTTCCTTCCCTGCTCATTCCAAAATTCAGGAAAATGCAGTTTTCTTTGTGAAGCTTGAAAAGGAATCTAATTTAAAATTGCATTAGTCTTCCTGAATGTCCTTATTTGTACTTCACAAGTTACACATTAATAGAATGGGAGTCTTTTTCCTTGCAGAAAAATTTGCACTGTTTGTATCTCTTATGTCAATAGGACCTTTGCATTGAAAGATACCTTCTTCTAGCTGAGTCTATTTGTGTGTTCTCAGTGCAGACAGGCAGGCTCAAGACCCATCTTAAAAGCACCTGGGGTCTTGATGGTCTTTGTAGATGGCTGTTCCAGGACCTCACTGCTTTTAATTCCTTACCAAAGCCTAGAATAATAAGCTAGTTCTAATACATTTTTTATTTAAATAGTTCTCTTCTATTCCTGGTGTTTGTACATCAAATTCCAGATGAGATCTGACACGTTTTTATATAGTGGTAATATTTCTTCTCTGTCTGTGGAAAAATTCTTGTCTGGCATACCGCAGGATGCCTTTTACCCTTCATGCCTGAAGCACACTGGTGGCTTAGAGTCATTCTGTGAATTACTGGTATGCTCAGTTCTTTCTCCTTAATCAATTAAAACTGATGAACTCCTAAGTTACTGTGGACTTTTTTTTCTTTCTCCAGGGCAGAATTTATCTTGCTTGGCTCTAGTTGTCTAAATGCTGGGTATCAGGTGTAAATCACATAAACACTCTCTACAGTCAATGCAGGGAGAGAAAGAGACATCTCCAGAGGCACATTCAAAGACGTCTGGGATAAATCACCTCCTGGATGTGTTTTTTATTCTCTTTCTGTCGACAATGTAGAGAGCCTAGACAACCAGCTCATCTCAGTGTTGAATACAGGGAGATGGAGATTTCTACCCCCTTCGCCCCTTCTTTCTCTTCACACTGTCCTGTTTTAAATTTTAATGCACATCAATTAGCATTTGTCAAGGTCAACTACTCCTCACTTTTCCTAGTGACATCTGATCATCACCAAATTGATGATGCTTCCTATCTTTGAGTCAACAAAGTGCTTTGAAAGGCATAAAGCACATTGTTTCTCCACAAAAAATGCATTCAAATCAAGGGATGTGCAGCTGTTTCCAGTAGGCTTGAGGATGTTGTTTAGCCAGTCAGAACACATATCCCAGCTTTTCAGACTTTTTTTCTTGTTTGCCTTATTCATACTTGCATTTCGTAATTTTTGCTTACAAAGTTTTAATGCACTGTGAAAATTTAGAGGAAAGTTTCTCCAAAGCTACTGGAGACATTTGTGTGATTACTTATATTTTTCATGCCAAGTAATTCTGAAATCGGTTTCTTTTGTTTGATCATACTTCTGATTTAAAACTGAACAGAGTATTAATTCCACCAAAGGTGCTTAGAAGTGAAGCTACAGCTCACTTTAGCAGTGAACAGTAAGAAACTGTTCCAGAACTAGTAATGTTAAAGATTTTCTTTGAGTTGCTAGGGCTGAATACTGGTGCTTAAATGCATTTGAGATTCTTGAATCAAAATTTCTTTTACTGGATCATCAGCAAAATATGGTTATTGAAAGAGGAAATTTTAGGATTAATTTAAACAACTGGAGATGTTTTTATCAGAGGTCTTCAAATGTGAGCTAGTCATGCTGGGCTCTCTTTGAGCTGGAGAATAGTAGGCACTACTAGATACTACTCATATCGCTGGAAAGTAAAGATCAAAAAGAGGTAAGTGAATTCATGTCTAGGAAATACCCATTTCTCTCTGATCAGTTATTAAAGAAGTCTGAGCTGACCAGCTCAGATGTTCATGCTTGCCTTGTAGATGCTTCAAGTGGTTTGTTTTTAAAGCCGGCAAATGAAAAAACTCAGCTGAGAAGTTATAAGGGTATTGAATTTCTTCAGTTCAGAAGGTTTATGAAGCTTTCTACATTTTCCTTTTTTGTTGTTGTTTGTTTGTTTACATTTATCGTTATATTAATAGTGTTTTCCTGTTCTTCTTTTATGTCATGGGATAACATGACATAATACATGATACTTTTAGCTCTTTTGAAAAGCATATTTAAGCCAGTAGAAGACAGCATGGAAGAATAACTTTGATAATACTCCACAACCTGGTGTTGATTTTGGCACCATCATGTCTGTACTCCTTTGATTTGGGATGTACCTGCATTCCCAGTCTCTCTGAGTGCCTGGGGACCAGCACTGTCTGCCAGAGGTCCTTGTGCATATGCACTGGCCTCCCTAAGTCCTTCGTACCACCAGTGCTGGAGGTAAAGCAATGAGCTTCGATAGCTTGAAAAGGAGGGTCTAGGTTCTACATAAATCTCAACATTTAATTTTGCATCAAACATAAATAGGAGTGATTATCAGCACTTCATAATTGTTCACAGTTTACAATAGATCTTTCTGAATCCTCATCAGTATTTGTATAGAAATTACATAAATTGTATTTTGCAAGATCTAGAGTGGGTAGAATTCCCAACTATACTCTTGTCATATTTCTAAATCCTGTTTCAAGTGAATTGCAGGTCAGTATAATAAATAGCAGAAAAAAGGCAGATTGTGAATGCAAAACATAATTTCAGGAATAATGCATAGTTATAAAGAGAAGTCAAAAGACTGTTTCTCTTTTTTAGGCAAATGCCATGTTTTTACTTTGAGCATATGTTGTTATTTTTGCAGAGGTGCATAAAATCCTTGTGTAGTTCTTACATTCCAATTCAAAAGGCCAAGGTTTTCTACAAATGAATCTCAGAATCTCAGATGGGCCATTTTAGGGGATTGTAACAGCTGTTTGTTTACATCTATTGTTTAGGATGCACATCAATTTTCATGAAACTACTCACATTGCATATTCACAGCTTTCATTAAATCTCTTTTTCAGTTCAAAATGGCTAAGTGTGGTCTTTGTCTGAAGGTTAAACTGGTTTAAAAGCAGCGAATTTGTTGACAGAGCAAAGTACATTTTGATGATTTTAAAACATTCTGCCAACACTTCAGAAAGGAACTACATCAAAAGCAATCCAGCCCTCTTCACTCTTTGCTTTGAATGTGCATCATCGGTGATGTCAGTGGAAGTCTAGTAAAACAGTTGTTAATTAACTTATGTCCCTTCTCACAGTGCTGCAGAATAAAAGCACAAAATGTTGTAGGACCAACCTGAAGAGCAAACATGAGTTTGTTTGATTCTTTATTAATAATTTATCATGAAATGTTATCAAATTCTCCCAACCTGTGGCAACATTCCTAGGACTGGACCTCATCAATCTTGCCCCATCCTGGTCAATACAATACATGAGTTAGTGTAAGACTTGCTCCTGCAAACACTTCTCAGCCCAGCATCAGATTTGTTTGGCAGCTTAGAGTAACAGTGTCCTCTTGCATTATACCTTTGCAAACAGAAAAAAAAGAGAGGCTGAAAACCTAAAAATGATTTTAATTTAAATTAAATTGAATTGAAGTTGTTTTATGAGCTATCCTGGAAATAAACAATCAGAGCATAATAGTGGTTCTTATATGAAGATCAGAAAGTAAAACAGACCATAAATCACCCAAACCTTAGTTCCTCCTATTACTCTTTTCAAAGTCAGAAAAAACCTGCATGGAATAAACATTGAAAAATTGATATTATTTCAATATCCTTAAATTATTAAGGGTTTGTGTGTGGATAATTGTTCCTTTAATTTAAAACAATGGCCAGCACTTGACTCTTCAGCTATCCCCGTTTGCTCATTTGACTTAGTGAAAAGTGTTGACACTGAGATTTGTTTTACATCAGGAAAAAAGAGACTTTTTGTTCTTGTGCTTTTCAGGTGGAATCTATAGAGAATGCTGTGAGCCACCCTAGAAACAGCAACATGTCAAGCTTCTCTGACAAAAATAGAATCCCACTCTGTACAGCCATATCTGGGTACTGCCTTCTTCACCTATCTTTGCTTTCCACGTCTTGTTTTATCTACCACTGACATCCTAGTGCCTGTGCATTGAGTAGGAGTGCTGTAGAAATCATACATATGGGAAACAGCAACATAAATTTTGCATAGGCAGGAAGGTTTAATTTTGGAATGTCCCAACTTTTGCGTGTTTGACTTACGACCTTCCCTGATACTTTTAGTTAATTTTGAACTAATTTTCTAGAGTTAGAAACCCCAAACAAATCTCTCTTTGCATGCTACATTGATATTCACACAGATTTTGTACCTGTTCCTCCTGGATAGCTGTTCTGCAACTTCACTCCTTGCATAGCTGGAAACCTCTTTTTTATTTCCAGATTAAAACAATATTAATCTTTGTTGCAACTGGGGCCTTTTAAATGGTTCTCTTCCAATCTGTGATAGAATCTTTCCACTTCACGTAGAGTCACATTCCCTCTGGTTTTCTTTAGCTAATCAGCAAACTCTTTTACCATTTTGATACAGGAGATTCTTTATAATCCACCTAATCAGGCCTTTGATAATCATCTGTCTCTACTGACAGTACCTCCTATGTACATCTATCATCACACTTATATTTTTCAGTATCAGCACATCAGTAGCTCTTAATCATTCTGGCACTGATTAGTGCCAGTGGTTAAAGTTGTTACCTTTACCTGTTGACACTACACATTTATCCCATTTCTATTACTTCTAGTCCTGGAGGATATCTGATTCTTCCTAAACTTTATCCTCCCTAAACCAAACCAAACCAAACCACCCCAAACAATACAACATAAAAAACACTGACAGCATAACAGTACTCTAAAAATGTTGTGAAATCAGGAGTTCACTTGGTGTAAAGAAGTGAAGAGTGAAAATCTCATTCAATGAAAAGTTTAGAAGAGTTATAATTTAGATCCATGTTGTAATTTGAGTTTAGTTATCCTCGAGACCCAACAACAGGAATGCCAAACAGCTGTGCTAGGCCACGTGAGAAAGTCACTTAGCCGTAGATGAAACTTGTCATGAGAATATTATTGATGGTGCTTTTAAGTTGGGGCATTTCTGTTTCACAAATGGCTAAGAAACAGAACAATTAAGCCCATAAACCAAAAACCCATCAGACACATGAATAGCTTTCAAGCTATTTCAATGTTTCAAAGGAATAAAAAGATGTAGAGTTTAGGCACCTCTTAAAGAATTGGACTTTTCCTACAGTGTGTCAAAGCCCAGTCAAGCAAGCACAGATGGGGAGAAATGGTGAGAATGATTAGAAGATACCTGAAATCCCAAGAAGAGAGTTCCCAGTGGAAGCAGCAAAAAACACGAGCATTGTACTACCAAGGAAAGTTGTTGTCACTTTTTGTTCTTAAAAACAGCACAGACTAGGAGCCTTGCCAGTCCCAGCAAGGTAAAAGTATTGAATACAAAGTGGGGTTTTTATCAAGCAGATGAAACACTGGCAAACCTTGGAGGTGGGAAAAGCAGACAAAACTAAAAGGTAGGACGAGAACTTCAGACATGGGGATGGGAACTCAGTACCACTGGAATCTCTTTGCATCATTGAATTATGTGGCCCATCCAAGTAGAATATCTGAATTTTCCAAGCAGGATGAAAAAGAAAGTGACTAGAAATGGTTCCAGTATTACATAAAACCACGTGCCTTTTTTTGTTAAAAAGTGTGAACTAAGACTAGAGGGTAGGTCGAGGCAGGGACAGCTACTGTGTTCAGACTGACAGGTTTAGGGTACTTCAAGATCTCTGCTGTATTACAGCAGTGTCACCAGAGAGCATGGGCTGCTGGATGGTGACTCTCAATTAAAAAAGTATCTTTACAGAGAGGCATTTTATTATTTTTTTTTTCCCTTAAAAGGTCACCAGGAGATAACAAGTTATTTTACAGCAATACTGAGATTTTTATTTGATTCTTCTAGCCAAACTCTTAGTTTTAGTTCCCTTATATATATATACCCTGCAAACAGAATTGGAAAGGGACTGTGTGTGACAATTCTTCGCAAGAAAAATAAAATTCTTTTTACAGTCATGCATTTAAGCAAGACGTGCTGACACATTAAACGAAAAATATGTTTTCTTTCTGTCTGCTAGATCAGGTAATATTAAAGCCAGATAGCTTCTTATTACAGTTAGTCTACTATCTTTAGATTTCAACTGGGGGGAGAAAAAAGAAACAGTGCAGTTGTTTAGAAATATTTCTAATATCACCTCAGGTCTTCCAGCAATCAAAATGATTTAATCCAATATTTGAGTACAGACATTTTTCTCTTTTCTGTGCTTTTATTTAGAGCATGAGAAGAAATTAAATGGAAATGTGAACAAAGAATGAAAGAGAATACAAAGCGTAAAATTACTAACAGGAAAAAACCCAGTAAGAAATAAATGTCTTGTATCCACCCTGAAATACTCTATACTCTTTGTTGTCGAAGTGAATAGATATTTTTATGGATTTCTAAAGTGCATGTTTGTGCCTCTAGTTGCAAATTAGTTTTTCCGAGACTCTGATTTCAAAGGTGTGCTGTTCTACAGTCTCACCAATTGTATTGGTCCACAAGGTCCATTAACCACTTCAATAGGGAAGTAAAAAGAAAAGTTGATTCTTTACTTAAATATTTGCTTCACTGCTGCCATCTTAAATTTGACCTACCTGGTTCACAACAAGGGAAAACATTTAAGCTCTGTTGTTATTTTGTGTATATACAGCTCACACTAATGGATTGCTGCAATATCACTCACCTCAAAAGATAAAACTCCATCAGATCAGTAGAAGGACCTTATCAGTCATAGTGAATGACAAAGAAATAGTGATAGATAACAAAATTTGCAAATTTAGTTTTCTCGGGACCTTTTTTTATAGAAGGAAAAATTCACTCAAACTGGCAAATGCATCTTATGTCTGACATACTCAGATTTGATACTTAAGTATTGACATGCCTTTTAACAAAAAAAGCACACAGGAACTAAGAAAAGTAAATTTAAAAAATTATTTTGGGTTTAGTTATGTAAAAAATAAATCCCTGGTGTTAGAAGATTAGAAAATAGGGATTAGGTTCTTAAAAGACACAAAAATCTAAAGTTAAATTGTGGTGCCACTTTCAATTATCTTTTCTCATTCCACATTATCTAAAGCTACCCGGGAAAAGTAGATGCTGCTCCAGTTTGAACAGGTTATCTTGTCTTGTTGCATGTATTTTGTGGCTTTATTGACATCTCTTGAGTATATACAAAGAGTGGGGGGAGAGCAATTAATCATTCTGGAATATATCCTAATTAATTTTGAAATTAATATCCTCTTCTGTTTTTTCTGTGCAAGCTCTCAATCAATACTTGATAGCTTGGTAATTTAGTGGTTTGTTTACATTACAGTAGTCTTGTCCCAGTCTGTCACTTTAAGCTTTTCAATTATTTTCAGAATCTCAGATAAGCTTGATTGCAAGACCTAATCTTTTAGTTCATGTCTTCATTAAAGATGGCACCAAAATCAATCCTTCATTAAGATCTGTTGAACAAGGCCAATGCTGCTAGAGAAATGCTGCTACATCCCCAGCCAGTGTGAATCAAATGCTTAATGAAACTATCTTCTGATTGCTAATGTCTTCTTATTGGCAAATGACTGAAAGAAAAATTAATCTTAGTACCTTATCAGGTTAGACAAGCAAATCAGAAGGGGCATATTTATTTTTCTTCCAAGAGCAAGAACAATCAAGAGAAAAAACACATAAATCACTTAAGGAAAATCCCAGAAATAATACTGTGCATGCAAATTGTGAGAGTGACAGGAAGATAAGAAGATTCTCAAAGCTCATAACTTTGAAGATTCATAACTCTGAATCTGTTCAGGAACAGATTTTAACATCTGTTTTGTATCAGCCTAAATGGAGATGAAGTGAAAAGCAAATATTTAATATGAGCCTCTGACTCTCGCAATAAAATACAAACATTTCCTACAGATAATTTTAACTGAATATACCTTTACAAATGTGGGATGAACTGACTATGCTTATTCATTTTGTTACTTATTCTACTGCCACTTATGGACCAAAAGATCCTCATTCTAAATTTATAGATGCATCTTGTCACAGTGCAAGGCAAGGAGATTTGGTTGTTTTATCTGCTTGTTTTTAAACAGAGCTCTAACTAAGTTGTTTTTCTGTTAACACTCAGTGTGGCATTTATCAGACAAATACTAATGATTCCACCTTCACTTTAGAGGCAACAGATAAACAATGGGCAATTCTACAACAGAATTTCTCTCATCTTAAAGAAAATATCTAAAGAAGCCACATTATTTGTGCTCAAGAAATGCTGGGGCTTTTTTTCTTCACTCCCTCTCAATGGGAACTGTGTAGGGAGACTGGGAGGCTAGTGCAATTATGGAAGTCTAGTTTGTAAAGGTGTAGATGTTGAGGGGATGAATCCTGCCAGTAACAGTTTGCTTCTCATTGGCAGGAATTTCACTGCTTTATAACCCAGTTTTACTTGAATGGGCACATCTTGAAATCTTTGGCTGCAGCTCAGCTTTTACAAAATTTTCAGATCTAGGAGGACAGGAAAAAAATCTTATATTACACATAACAGCAGAAACTGAAGGCCTTTAAAATGTGAGAAAACATGAAAGTCAAACAAAGGAAAACAGAAAACAGGATGCACGTGTAAAGTTTTTTTTGTGGTTTTTTTTATGTTACAGGCCATTACACAGATTTTACTCCCTGTGTTAAGCATCTATTACATATTTGAGATTAATTCCTGAAATTGTGCAGATTTAAACATAGTTAGACACAACCCTTGAATACTTCTACTGACGTCAAGAACTCAGTGTAATCCTCTGATTTCAGTGCCTCATGTCTTGTAATTCTCATTTTTCTACCTTTATTTCAGCTTCTACTTTTAAGTGCCCAGGCATAAGTTCATAAGGCCAAATTCAGTAGAAAATGACTGAGTCCTCTACATTCTTGAATATTTTAGACAGAAGTCACATCTATTATTAGCTGTGGTAAACACCTCTTCACAGGTCTTTGTTAGTGAAAGCTGTGACCAAAAAAAAAAAAAAAATCCCCCTTGGCTTTCCAGCAATTTTCTAACAAAAGCTTTTCCTCTCTTTGAGACAGAGTCCAACACTGTCCTGTGCCACTCACTGCTGGTGTGCTTATGGAAATGTTTCTTCTCAACCTTGGTAATAACTTGTTCACCGAACCTGATTCAGTGGAAACATCAGCAGCTTCATAAAACAACCATTTTTCTCCACCAAGCCCAGCTCTACCACACTTGCTTTCTCTGAATGTTCCTCTTCAGCCACATTGTCTCAGTTAGGTGGAGGATGTTTGTCTAAGCCCAGACTTTTCAGGTGGAGGAACGTTGCTGCTCTGGTTAATTCAGTTCTTTAGATGCATCTAACACTGGAAAAAGATTTCCATCCCCTCCATTCTGGGGGCTGCTATTCAGAGCCCTATTCTTTGGGTGGCCTGCCCCAACCTGTGCTCTCTGAGAGGTGTGAAAATTGGGAACAAAACCAAGAAAAAAAAGTGGTAGTATGTTCTCACCCCCAAGGAAAGGGGAAGAATTTAATTAACTCCTACCTAAATGAAAGCACAGAGAAACATTTTTAGGTATGTCTTAAAAATTTAAAATAATTGGAGTAGCCATTTTAAAATTACATTTGGGTGTGATTTCCAGAGAGAGAAACTAAGAATCCTTTCTTAACACGTAGAAGATAAACGCCTTTGCTAATATTGACTGGCATTGCAGAAGGAGAGACATAGGTGTTCATAAAAACTGTCTCTAAATGCTTTTCTAGGTCAAGAGCAGCATCCTAAATTATGTTTGCAAACTACCAGTTAGCCAAGGAAAACAGTGGCACCCTGGTATCACCAAGACTATCCCCCAATACCCCCTAATTAGGAGAACCCCACAGTTTGCTTCAGCTCTCTTGACCCATGATTTTGAGGGCTATCTGGAATGAGAACAGTCTAGAGACTATTTGTACACAGAAGTGTTGAAACCCTGGCTGGCAGAGGCAATTATCCTGGCTACTTTTGCTCACATCTGTATTTCATAACCACCAAAGGTCACCAAGTGGGAACTGAATTAACAAGAAAAAAACCAAATCCTCAAGCAAATAACCCTGCTAAAAGGGACATCTTATTCCTCTTAAATCCTCTGGTTGCTAGCCTGAGTAGACAAGAGAGGTCTATCTTACCTAGTTTTTTCATATCTTAATAGACGAGACCACGTTTAGAAAGTCATTGTAAGAAGGGAGGTTTAGGGCAGGGATCATTAGCACCAGGGCCCAGCCTTTTCCTTTCTCTCATAAGGTCTTTGATCTGGGAGTAAGAAACAACTGTTTTCTGGAAACATTCAACAAGAAAAATTTTGACCCCTCAGTGTATCCGTCTGCTGCAGCTACAGGGAAGTTACTGCCACCTCACCAGTGTCATTTTTACAGCATCAACAGAAGCAGAAATCACAGTGCCCCGGCCTTTTGGAAACTCTTTTGTTGGCTGCAGAAGTGCAGGACTTCATCTTCAAGCTTGCTCTGCTCCTAAGTAATGTGTGTGCTGTGTCATAGCCAAGGTTTGAAAATCTGCAGAGGATCTGGATATGTTGTTTTCATAGACTCATTTGAAATTCAAACTTCAATTGAGTAACTGGTTTAGAAAAAAATGTGTTATTCTGCAGTGCATTATGTGGCAAATAACTATGTGACAAATTTCAAGTTACAAAATGTAAACATTTTTGCTTGAGAACACTGAGGAAGTGCTTATATTTTGTTACAGTGATAGTGTTTCTTTTTACCACCACCTGACCAGAAAGCAGTTAATGGAATTTTTTCAAAATATTCTCTATAAAAATTGGATCTGAGCAAATACCAAACTCTAAAAGTGCATCTCACATAAACTAGAGGTGGTTTTGAAACAGTTTTTTTAACAATATGATCCCTGGCTTTCTCCAAACAGGTCGAATATTAATTATTTTAAAGCTGTGCAATGGGATGCAAGGGAGGAGAGCAAGTGTGTGCACATGGCAGAAGGTTGTTATCTGGGATACTATGATAGGAAGCCAAACCCTTGAGTACTATTGGTGTCCATTCCTGATTTTTCCACTGACAGATTGTATGATCTTGAATAACTCATCTAAACACAACAAATCAGAAGGCTTTTAAGGATTTAAGAGTTTTAAGGATTGATAGGTGAAGGCTTTAAATAATCTTTGGAGGAAATTTTAAGTTGGTGCATGCACATCCAAAGAGAAGTCTCAGCAGGGATTTGGCAGTGCTAGATGAGATGCATGTGAGGGAAAGCAACTAATCCACATTCAGTTGTACTGGATGATTTCCTCATTCTAGAATGCCAACCTTTTATTATAGAAGTACAACCTATAGGATTTAATTTTTTTTCCTGCAAATTCTCTTAAATTCCAAGAAAGAAAAACTTTTTGTGTAGTGAAGAATGGATATGGAGGAAATACTTTATTCTAGAGAGATATTTTAAGTAATAGAAAAGAAAAAAGGCACAATTATTTTCTTCCCTAACTGCATATAATTTCCCACAGAAGACTTTGTAGACAAATGACTGGGGCCATAACCTTAATTGTTCAAAACTGTTAAGCAAATTAATCTGTGAATTTATTTAGAAGTACATCAGGTTCTCTCTTACAGTACTGGGCTTTGAAAGTTCACAATAGGTTTCACATGAGAAGCATGAGACTGATGCTGGCAGTCAGTTTATTTGCTTAGGTTGGGACAGGAGCAAGAAGAGAAACACTGCAAATGTTTACTCTGCATAAAATAATTTAATCACATCCATTAAGCTTGCAAGACTGAGTCAAATCACAGAAGCCTGTAGCATTGGTGAATTGCTAGTTATTCTCTGCAGAATTATGGGAAAACATTAATGACTAACATTTTATTTATGCTGTTAACTTGATAATTTTTTAAAAATAGAGGCCAAGAAAAATTACTGCCTGTAACACTTAGAGGAAAATGAGTTTGAAATTGCTTTGTGTGATTCTTGTTTTTTCCTGAAAGTTCTCAATCTACTGTAAAATCTGTACAGGCATAAAAGCAGTAGGTGATCATTAATACATCAGCAGAGCATCTCAGATAGGGAATTATGCTGTAAAACCATCTTAGCATGCATTCCCTGAGAGACTGTGCTGTGCTCTGAGTCTAGGAAGTGCAGACAATTCAGTAGGTGGCCCCACACCCAGCCAAGGAATGAGCTTTAAGAGCATCTCCATGTTAATCTGGTTCATCTTTTAGAGCTGTCAGTTCCTTACGCTGAATTTTTCTGCTGTTAAAATGTCGCTCTTAGAAATACTATTTTGTGAAAATTGTTAAATTCTGACCTTTGAAAGTACACATTCTCTCCTTTCTGAGATTCTGGTCCTTTTCAGTTTTTTTCCTTTTCTGTATTTAAGGCCAGAATTACATTAAAAAAAAACCAAACCAAAAAACCCCACAAAAAATCCAACCAACCAACCGACCGACCAACCAAACAAAAAACCCTCAAAACCAAACTACAGCAAAGAAAGAACAAAACAGACTACATCTTCTCCCTCCCCCATCCCTCTCCCCCCGTTACTTTTTTCCTTAGAGGAAATCAGAATTACATTTCTCAATGGAGATGTGAAGGTTTGTTTTCTTATTTTGAAATTCAAATAAGTGTACATGCCTTTTCTTTGCTCTAACAGCAAAAACAAGCAGAAGCATGCATCAGTGTGTATGACACTCAGTGTTTGCAAAAAGTAGTAAATTGCCAGCACCATCTTAAAACAATTTATGAATAAGGGTCAAATTCTGTAAATAATTTTACTAAGAAAAGTGTTCAGGTTTAGCAACAACCAAGCACCACCGAATGAAGTACGCAGACTTTTCCTTGTATTTTGTAATTCGGTGGTCAAAGACATCATGAAGTGGAATTCAGATTCATTGTTTCTTGTGGGTTTAATGATTTTGAACCTACTTTGGGTATGACCACATAATGTGTCCCACCAGTAGTCCTGTCACAGCAGTTTTATTTAACACTGCATACTTGAATAGGAGTCTCTAGGGTAGAGGATGGGCCGTTAGATCACCTTCAACCACATGTAATAATTTCATTTACAAAATAAATTAGTTCTGTTTGCATGTATTATGCCCCCATCCTGTCCCATAGGGTATGTCCCTTAGACAAAATATGCTAAATAATTAGCACTCTGGAATATCCATGTTCTTGCTTTACCAGTGTTCATACGGCTCATTCGGTCATCTGAAAATATTTTGGGTGTAGATAAGGGCACAAGAGGGCTTCAGAAGCAGAGCAGAACAGAGCTGCGAATAACCTAACTTAGTTTTCAGAGCTTGGTTGCAACTTTCTGGATCTGAAATTTATAAACATGTGGATACCTGTGAGAGAACTGAGCTAGACTTTTATCAGCACGTTGCTACCTCCAAGGAGAGACCTGGGTCCCACAGCGAAGCACTGGGCATTCTCTGTTTGTGTCTCGCCTAATCCTTTCAAAAACTTAGGGATGATAGGTAAAATTTGCATTCCTTTTTTCCTGCTTATCTTGCAATTTGAGCTCCAAAGTAGCTAATTTTTAACTTGCTACAATAAATAAGCTTGCTGACTAATTTTGCTTCTAACAATCCCTTTAAGCTCTCAGAAACCTTCAGGTTCTCAGTGACTGGAGAAGATAAATTATACAGGCGAGTTCGAAAGGCTTATTTATGTAGTCATTCTGCTATACCCTGATCCAAGAAAGTGGTCTGCAAGTCATTTTTGAGAATTATAGTCAACCTTTTTCTCTTGAAACCTAGGCATGGAGGTTTCAGCAGCGTTTCTCTTTCCATTTTTCCTTCCCTTTTTCTCTTCATGTATTTTAAAGAGTGTCTTCTCCTTTTCTTTTTCTTTTCATTCCTTTCTCAGTCTCTGCACCAGGTTTCATGGGTAACAGATTTACTTCAACATTGCTTTTATTTTGTTAAATGTGATGTGAACTGGGTACTACTTGAATCTGAGATGACCTTTGAAGAATAATGAGTCAGTAGGTTTGAAATGGGCCTAAAAGGATTCTCTTGGTGATGATCCAGACTTTTATCATCTGAATCCTACATACTGCTTATTTTATAGTATCACAAAGTACAGTGCCGGAACATCCTAGAATGACAATGGGATAAAAAGTAATTAGGCCATTCTAATATGGCTCCAATATAATTATATAAATATAAATAAAATTTAAATATTAGCATAAAATAAAAAATAGGTAAAACAATACAGAATCTGAAACTGCCTTTGGAAAACGACTGAGGAACTTCTCCATGTTTACAACAAACTAGATTAAGCTACTTCCTACAATAAAATTGGATTGACATTTTTATATCTTAATCTTTCAGGTACGAGCATAAGACCCACCTGCAAAATAAAAAAAAAAAAGCAGTAATACTCTGGTCTTATGTATTCCAGAGGCTTTTGAATGCCTAATTCATTTAATAATACTAGAATAGTTTTTGCAAAGGGTAAAAAGTAGAAGTTATCCTCCTTTTTTGCTAGATCATCTCCCACATCTCACAGCTCTCTGTATGCTTCATTTCTATAGAAGTGAGACAAGTGGCAACATCTCTACATACTTTTTGCCCAGTGCCCTTTTGCTGAGTGGGTCTGGTGACTAGAGGCAAAATTATCAGGTTGCACAGAAGCAAGGAGGGAAGGGATGCATCATCTTCCCCATCTTTTAAGGAGACTGGGAAAAATAGCATAGTATTTTATTTTGCTTCAGCACCCTAAGGATTATTTGTTAATTTCTGCTGGCCAGGCTGTTCCCAGCCTGGCTCGCAGGTTATCGGGGTCCGATGCCCGCATGAACCAGCGACTGAAGGANATTCTGTATTCAAGGAAATAAAATTGAATAAAAGCAAGTGGGTTTATAAAGCTATGTAACAGTAGTTGTCTCCCGCTCCTTCAGGATCTACAAAAAGCTGGGACCAATTCCTCCTATAGAAAGGCAAGGCACCAATTCCACTTTGGAAAGGCAAGGCACATATCAACCTCAGATGAAACACTCAAAGAAAACAGGCATGTTTCTTCCTCCTGAGAACACAGGGGCCTCTCCCTGATGAGATCATTGCTCTCTCTATGTCCATTTGTGGAAGTGTTCCATGTGATTTTCTTTCCAGAAGAATGGGGGCTATAAGAAGCTTAGCTACATAAACTTTTGAATGACATCCCACAGCTACTCTAGAAGAAAATAATGACATTCAGGTCATGATAGCCGTGTCTTATATGGTGTCCATAACATACAACTTCTGTATTAAAAATAAGGGGAAAACAATAGCCTTTCCCCATAGGTAATGAAAGCCAGAGTCTGCTGTTGCACAGTTGTACTTGTGCCCGTTTCCAATGTACTCAGAGGTGTTCTTCATGGAATAACAATGTGTTTTCTCTTAAATTCCATGTAGAGGTCAGGTTGTCTCTTTTACAAGAATGCTTGAACCAAACAATAAGAATACTAGGGCTGAAAATCATAAAGTCACCTTACACTGAAGAAAACCACACACAGTTTATTTTTGTTCTGATCATTAAAAACAGAACAAAGAATGACAACTTAGAACTAGGTTTGGAAACTGTGTAAGACCTGATAGCAGAACTCAAATTTTGTTGTACACAAGTACTCAGATCTAGAGAGAGAAAAATCAGTCCATTTATCTATAGTTTTACTGTGAGATTGTAAACATTGGATAAAATTCATAATTTTTATACCTACAGAAAAACAGAGTCACCCTAGCAGCAGTTTTGTTCTGGCCTTACTAATGTAATTCCGAAGCACCTGTCACTGACAAAGTACTTATATGCAGAACATTAATTCTTTAAGTAGAAAATCTAAATTAATGGTCCAATTAAGTCCTCAGCACAGGGACCCTTCCATGTTGTATAGGTGATTGGAACTATTGGAAATGGGTAAAAGATTTCTAATGAAGTGTAAACCAGTGGCAAAAAGGTTTCTCTTAAGCAGAGAAACTCCTCTGGTTTGTTTTAGACTAAGATTTATTTCAAGTGGTGACAATGACGACCTCTAATTTTCAGGCTGCTGGAAAAGGTTATTTTGCCTCCTTGGACATGTTAGGCTTGTCATGGCTTCGCTCTTGTTTCCATTATGTCTTGACAGGTACGGAGGAGTCAGGACAGGAATATCAAGGTTTTACCACCTTGAAGCACCTATTTTTGTGTTATGATTTGATGTGACATCTACTTCAATCTTGGGGAAAAAAATACAGGTTTCTACTGCAGGCAAGTTAATAGTTGTCTGAGGAAACATTTTCTGAGAAAGAAAAGGGATGGCTCGTCCCAGATATGTAGGAGATCCAACTCTTGATTGCCTTCAAAATCAATCAGCACTTTTTTGTAATTATGGAATCATACACATTTTTAGGGACATTTTAAGTCCAGTTTGAGGGACTTTTAAAGACTTTTCAAAGTAGATCAAATTCGACTGAGTTGCTCTGGATCTTGTTGAATTTTGAATGTCTCCAAGGATGAGTATTGCAGAGCCTCTCTGGGCAACCTGTTTCAGTGTCAGACCACCCCATGGAAAAATAGGATTTCCTGTTTCTAATCAGAATTCCCTTGTACCTGCCTGCATCTGTTGCTCCTTTTTCTACCATTGCATCTCTTTGGAAAGAGTCTGGCTCCACTATGTCTATAACCCCTGAAAGGTGTTTGGAGACAGCAGCAATATCTGTCTTTTCTGCAGGCTGAACCAGTTCTCTTGCCCTCTCATCTTCCTTTATGGTGCTGTCCCTGTGGCCATCCCAGTGGCTCTCTGATAGAGGGACCCCAGCCTACCAGTGTCTTTCTTGTACTGGGGAGCTCAAAGCTCTGCACAGCACCCCAGAAGGGATGAGCAGAACAAAAGGGAAACACTTGCCTTAGCTTGCTGGTCACACCCTTGCTAGAGCAACCCAGGTTGCCATGAGAACATTCCTGGTTCATATTCAGCATGTTGTCCACCAGGAACCCCAGGTCCTCTTCTGTAAAGCTGTGTTGTAGCTGGTCTGTCCCCAGCACATACTGGTGCCTGGGCTTTTTGCTCTCCCAGTTCAGGCCATTGATCTTTGTTGAGGTTTTCATGAGGTTCCTGATGGCATATTTATACAGCCTGTTGAAGTTTGTCTGAATATCACCCCTATCCTCCAGCCTATCAACCGTTCTCCCCAGTTTGAACTTCCTGAGTGTGCACCTCAGTCTGCCCCATTGCTCAGTTTGTTAATAAAGAAAATAAACAGTATTAGCTCCAGTATTGATCCCTCAGGCATGCAGCAGGGAACCAGCTGCCAGCTGAACTTTGTACAGTTGACCACAACCCTTTGAGCCTGATGAGCAAGCCAGTATTTCACCCACCTTATCATCCACCTCAGTAACACACAGCTCACATTTTGGTTATAGGATACTGTGGAAGACTCTGTCAAAAGCATTTCACTTTCTAGGACTGTTTACATTTGTCTATTTGAATTTCCTACTCTACATTCTACTCTTTCTGTGTAGAACAGAAGGTTTTAACCATTAAAATGAACTGTCAGTCGTGACACTGAATAGAAATGTGTCTTTGCCCTTGGTTTCCTTGAGAGTTAGTAGATATAGGCATTTCCAGAGGTAAATCAGTTTGCTAAGAGCAGAATTAACTCCAAGAGTTTTCTTTTTCTGGTAAGAAAATGGGGGGTTTTGTTTGATTGGTTGTTTTTTTAAATTATTTAGTTTAAATCCCTGTTATGTCCCTTAACCCTTTAAATTTTATCCCCTTGTTAATCCCTAATATCATTTTCTTCATACATATGGAGAGATGTCTTTGTTGCTTGCCTGATTTTTCCTTAATTCTCACATTGTTTCAAAACTCTCAGTACAGCCACAGCAATTTCTTATCTTTGCTTTCTGTCTAGTATCAGAGAGATTTGCTGTTCTCTCTCCACTTATAAACCTCTTCAGTTAATGCTACCTTCCTTGCAGTCTTCTGTCATTTAAGTTTCCAGAAGACTCCATCTGCCAGGTCCTCGAGTGTGTTACAGTTTGGTTTATGTTTCTTCTAATCCCTTGACTCCTTCCTCTCCTTGCAATAATGCATTTTTCTCATTCAATTTCATCAGGCTTGCTTCTCATCTTTATGTTTTCAATCATTTTCTAGTGCTAATCAAATTGAGAATAGCCACTTCACTTCAGCTTCTAATTTCCATGGCTGGGAAAACAGAGGGTTAGAAGTGGCACAGGGCAAGGGAAAAATCATCACCAGAAGAATTTCGTGGAATAACTGTGCCTGAACTAGGAGATTTCAGCATGCCTGAGGGTACTGCTGACCTTTAGAGCATGATCCTTTTTGCTAACAAACTGTTAAACTCTGCCCTGGTGTGAGCTTGGCCCTTCCTAGCTAGTGCTTTCCCCAAATACTTATTGGGGGCAGTTCAGCTCATCATCATTCTGGGGGTCATTACCAACAGGTAGTTTGCACACAGACGCTGATTTGGAGCTAAGAGATTTTATCTAACTACATACTACTTTGCCTCAGTGCAGAGGAAAATTCTTAGATACGTTTTATTCACTGGTATATCAGATTGCTGTACTGTGTACATTTGCTTTTCCAACAAAGTTGATGACTCCATCTATCATTAGATTCTGTCTTTTGTAGGCTCCAGCTAACAATTTGAAAAAACCCTCCTCCTCCTAATTAATACTTCACAGATTTTTGTGGTTAAAAAAGCCTGGATCTCATCTCTTGAGCTTCACAAAGATGATATACCTTCTCAGCATGAACCTTAACACTATTTCCACTGTCTTGCATTTCTGCTGCTTAGTCAACAGGATGCATCTATACCTTTCCCAGGCAAAAGGACCTTTTAACCAACCATAGCCATTAGTGGAGAGCAGACTCCCAGTTTCTTTCACAGTAAGTGAGATTTTTTTTACTGTGATTGTCTCGAAGGCAAGAAATGGCTTGAGGTTTTTCATTTATTTCTTTTTAAAAACATATGCAGCACATTTTCCTTTTCCTTTTTGAGACAGTTCATAAAAATGAGCAGGAAGCAGGAAAAAGCTTACAGGACTTGAAGAAGGAAAAATTAGAATATGTAAAGATTTTTAAAGGATTTAAATATTTCAAAGAAGATTTTAAAATACAGAGTCCTGTTTTGATATAAACAATACAAGGACCCTGGAGAATTATTTGATGAAAATGGTTCTTAAACTCAAGGCAACAAGTATACACACATACAATGATCTTCATCCAAATCATGAAGTTCCTCAATGGATGCATTATTATGTATTTCATTTATGAGTAATTTTAGTTACTGATATGCTTCACAGAATATTAGGGCAGAATTTCTTGAGTAATTTAAAGTCAGGATACAGGACAAGATCAGAAATCAACCCCATGTAGTATTTTTTAGGATCTGTTATTATTGCACCATTATATTGAAACAAACTTACTGAGGACTTAAAACTATTTTAAAATTATTTCAGAAGGAAGTAGGCACTGTCCTATTACATTTCTTTAATATTTATTCCTCTCTGCTTGCCTTCATAATAGAAGTCAACATTAATATGTGGTAGTTTGAAGCAGGTTTCTGCACTTTTTCACATACTTTTTTTTCACCCATTTGTAACTCTCTTTTTTTTTTTTTTTTTCTGGTAAAGGCTGCAGATTTTTCAGCATACTAAATTATCTAAAATCTTTGCATGACCTTGTTGACTGAGAATTGTTTTTGACTAAGGCATTTGGTTTGATTTACATACGAAGGCAGGAAACATGAAGAAGCATTTTGAAGATGGAGTGACTTATGGTGAATTAGGGGTACCAAGTCTTGTTATGTTTCATCAAATTTTTATGTCTTGGTACTTGTTATGCTGGTGTCAGTGAAACTTGATTTGCATGCCTGTCACTTCTAGTGAAGAAAATATTTCTCACACCAGATTTGAATAAAACACACAACTTATAGAGCTGTTGCAAATAATAACACTATGGTGGAGTTGATTCAACCTTCTTCAGAATATTGATGGAAAAATATTTTTCCACTCTTTGCCAAATCCTTTGTTCAATTCAATAATATCTCCAAATACTTACAAATTAGAAAAAATATATAGGTAGGCAAGAAGTTTTCTGGGTTTTTTTTTCACTAAAAATATTTTTAAAAGCTTTAAAGAATTTTCAAAAGAGGACTTTTTCAAATATCAGAGAAAATTGCTTATTTTGAGTTTGGTGTATCTATTATCTTTATGTTTGTAACAATGTTATAGGGATACTTAATTTCAGATTCAGGAAATTCAGTTTTACTTTGTTAATATTCTTATATTTTTGTCTGTTGTTATATGAAGGTTCTATGCCAATTTCTAAAGTAACTAGCAGCATTTAATAGGAATTATAATATGGAAACATGAAGGGGAAGGGAAGGTTCGATTTTAATAGACGGGCTCTTTTCCAGCCCTATTTTGTTTCTATAGTAGTACTTCAGATCTCTTTGGTGTGCTTGATTTTTTTTATCAAGAGGTAGCTCATAAATAATTGTCCACATGCATATCTTATCCTGACATGGGATATTCACTCAGATGTGGAAGCAAGGAAGTCTTCTTGGGTCTCACTGCACAACCACAGCCAAAGAAACCACAAGACAATTCCTACAAATTTCCTGAGGCAAGTTTTACTCAAAGCTACAGAATGAGCATCACAGACAACACAGAAGTCTACCTTGTGACTTTCAAAATAGACTAAGGGCTGTCTACTTTCAAGGAGACTTTTCTTTAGTTTGGCTTGGCACTCTGGATTTTTATGCTGTCAGAACACAGGGATAAAACATCAGAAAGGCCATAAGGGGTCAGAACAAATCTGAGAGAGAGATACCTGACATTCCACCTCTGACTAGAGTCAAAAACAGGTGCCTGTGGTTGTGCAAGAATGATGTGAAAGAGTGCAGCCTCAGATTGTGATCTCCTTTCTTTTCTTGTTTGCTTCTCTTTCCTTATCTTTTTCCAGTCAAAAATGTCCATGCAGATTGATTTTCCTTTGGAAAATGTGATTTGACAGAATTGAGACGCAGCATGGTGATGTGTTCATTTAGTAGAATATTAAAGAACAAGCAAACAGGCTTGCAGGCTAAGCTGGAGTCCTGTGGCTGCCTAGACTTAGAATCAAGATGCATAAAAGACAAGCTAAAATTTTCCAAATTAGCCTGAAGCAGAATGCACAAGCTTCAATCTTACAAAAGAAATGGAAATCTTTGATCTTTTATCTTGAACTAGGCTTTTTTTAAAGGGGTAGAAAACAGTCTTCTGAAGAGTCTTGGTCTTTTGCCTCTGACACCTGAATGGATGATATGTAACAATCTCCTCTATCCTTCCACCTTACCTTGGCACTGATACGATTCTTTCTCCAATAATGCAATCCCTAGAGCTTGTGTTCTGGAAATCAACTGCAATCTTGTGTTCTGGAAATCAACTGCAATCCGTTTATACATAGAATTACAAAGAAATATTTAATTCCAAGATCAGCCTGCTGTCTTGCCTTTATTTACTCAGGCATGTGGTAACACAGATATTGAAGACTGGTGGTTGACTAACTGGGCCAGACAGAGGTAAAAGCCCTGGTACAAGGTTAGAGATGCACCATTCAAGGATGAAGATTATAAGCTACTTTGTAGTTCAAGTGAGCAAAATCATGGAAGAAAGGAAAACAAGACCAGTGAAAAGGAATCTTAGAAAGAGGTATTACAGAAACTGGAAGTAAACACTTGGGGAAAAAACCCCAGCATATGATTGTTTTCATAGAAAAAGTTGAGAAATTATCTAGTAGTAGGAACTAAATCTCTGCAAAAATTAAAATGTTTCATGATTCATCAGGAAACCCTAATGGAAGGATCCTAGCTTAAACTGCTAGGACAAAACAATAACAATATCTACACTACCCACAAAAATATTTTCAGTTGACCATTTTACCTACGGTTATGTGGCAAAAAAATTATGCTCAGGACAAACTACAGATTCCATATAGTACCTTTTTAGATATAAGAATCCTGAAAGGTACTTTGTAAGCTCTCTGAGAAAACTGCAGCATTATGAGCTGACATATATACGTAAGTGTTGTAACTTGTCCTAGCTACAAGAATAATGAAATTATTGTTTACTGCAGTTGAAACACATCCACCAAGGATCCGACTGGAAAAATAATGATGAGTTTTCTCAGCACCAAAAGACAATTTTCTGTTGCTCAGTTAAAGGCAGTTTAAGAGAGAACCTGTTAGAGAAGCAGAAAACATCACTGTGTAGATAGCTAGGGGGCTAAGAACAATCTAGACCATTGATGTGAAAATGTCAAGATAACGAAGCACGCAGTGAACAGTTAAATTTACATAACCTGCATTTTGAAAATTCTTTTTCTTCTCTCCATTGTTCATGATGCACTCCATTGTACAAGATGCACTTGTCAGATGATGATTAGAGTCAAGAAAGGTGTCTTATTATGCACACTATGAGAAATTTGTGAAATGAGTTTGACTTAGCATCTTCCTTCAGAATAAATGTAAGAAGGACAATGAGATGTTTTACAGAATAAAGTCAGTGAGACAGTAGGAGTCGTATCTGCTGACAAAGAAAAGTGGAGCTAAGTGATCAAAGAGATTTCAATAGCAGCTGAATAGGACATCACAGAACTGTGGATCTGAAATAGAAGCAGCAACTGAAATATTCAGTATTCAGAAAATATCCAGAGGTAACATTAGAAATGATCATGGGAAGCCATAGAGCAAAGCCAGGAAGCACTGGGGATTTGGAAGCTTGGAGGGAGATTACTGGAGCTATGTGGAAGTTGGGAACATTGGGGGGAATTTGGAAGCTATGGGTGGCCAAAATCATGAAAAAAATGCTAAGTTATTGAGTGATAGGAGCAACTCTAGGGGTTTTATGACAAAACTTTATACTTTCTCAGTAGCATTACTCATTTAACAACTTTTAATGTTTTTATACTTGCAGGATAGAACAAGCTTTGGAAGAACCAGATCAGCACTTGAAAACAAAAGAATCACAGGTCTCAAAATGAAGAGATAATAGGTTTGGACAGATGTGACTGTAATGCTGTCAGCTGCTGCTATTCCATATCAAGGCCTCTAATATTTGCTGTTTATTCTTCAAGCCAAAGCCTGTGGAGATAAGTGATTAGAAGCAAATATTAGCTGCTTTTTTGGTTTTTAAGGGAGATTCTGAGAAAATCTTGAAATCATGACAAAAAAGTACACTAATAGTTAAAAATACACACAACAAAAATAGCCTGCAACTGTTTATCTAAATCTCAGATTTTTCACGATCAACTGTTTCAAGACCAGAGCCATGATTTGCTAACATTTGACAAGTAAATGATGTAACTGAGGCAGAAATTGGTCAATGGACTCTTGCAAATTATGACAGTAAAAGGAAGGAATGAAATAGTTTGATATTCAGATTGTATTTCCAGAGATCCAACAGGGATTTTGTCAGTTCTTTTAAAAGTCTGGGGTTTTCTTCCCCGACAGATACTCTCCCATAAAGACATTTTGTAATTGGAAGGGAAAAAAATGAACAAACAAAAAACCCTCACCAGGCAGTCAGAAGGCATTGTGATACAAAAACTACTAAAGCCCTGAATTACTTTGACTTTTTTCAGGGTGTAACAATTTTTAGTATGAGAACCATAAGGCGAATCATAAAGTGAACTGTATGCTAAGATTTGCAAAACTGCAGTGCAAAGAAATCAAGATGGGTAAAAATTTTTCAGTTTTATGTAAATCAGAGTCTCTCGAATTTCTGCTTCTGATATTTATAAGTCTCTTATTTTTCCTTGTCTCTCATACCTTTGCTGGAAGTGCTTCCTGTTGCAGGAGCTGATTTACATATGCTTCCTCAGGTCCAGCTGACTCGTAGTTGTTTCAGTCTTTGTTCTGGCTAAACTGACCAATATTTAGTGACAGCTAGTTACCAGAAAACAGCATTTTCTTGTTCTTTGCTGATTATTACAACCTACATCAGGCAAGATTGTTTCTAACCACAATGTGATGATAAAAGGAAGAAAGCAATTTCCTGTTGAGAGTTTTACTTTCTGCTGTTAGGCAGGTACTTCCCTTATTGTTCTCATTTAACCAAAAGAGAAAGAGTGCTTTTTTAAATTATTCATTAGAAAAGTACAAAGCTTTAAGTGTGAATGGCACTAACTTGAATTCTGGTCTGCTATTTTAGTCTATGACAACCAAAGGAAAGACAATCACACTTAGCATGTCAATCACCATTGTTTCTTTTGCATGACAACCTCCATGATTAGTTTTAATTACTGCAGTTTCTATATTGTAGCTACTGGATAAACACTAATTAGCTCTTGGGCACAAAAGTCTTAATGGGCTGAAAAGAAATGTCTGGATATCCTGCTAAGCCAGCAAATAAAGGAATATGTAATAATTATGAGGACAAGAGGTTTAACTGGATGCATTAGGGAAAAAGAGTGGGTCAAGACAATCACCAATTTCATTGTAAGGTTCAGTACTGCCAAACACATATTTTAAAAACTATTGGCAGTCCAAGTTGTTTTCTTGTCTTTTTTTCTGGTCCTGCAGACCATTTCAAAAGTTCTGGTGTTATTGAGTGGACAGGGAAGTATGTTTTTCCTTTATTATGTTATTTTGAAGTTAAATTGCCCTTTTCTGCCTAGCAATGCTTTTAGTTCTGGTAAACCTGAGGTTGTATCAGCAAATTTTCTTTTTCACAGATTTGAAACCTGCAGTCTTAATGGCAGCTGTGATGTCCTGTCACAGAGTCAAAGATTTTAGACTTAATCAATACTAAAAATCACAACAAAATCAGGACAGTGGGCAAAATTTGGAATTGCAAGTAACTTAGAATAAAATGTAGCCTACAAAATTAGTCTTTGAAGAAGATGTATGAACTGGAAGAATCACAAGTTTGAGATGCTTTATGAGCCAATGGTGCTGACAGTTAAACACATTTCTTTTTCATTGTGTAAAGAGAAAATACAAAGAGGGCAAGTGGATGAGTGGGCCAAAACCAAGTCTTTGTATGCTGAGGTATTGGCAATGTATCAAATACCAGAATGGATTCAGGAGTTATGCTGTGGTAAGTCACAACACTTATTTTTCCCATTCTTGTCCATAAGCTGCACTCCCTATTTAAATTCCCTCTGATTAATTGATGAGATACCTAGCAAGAAATGTCTATAATTTGTGCAAGCATCTGGACTGCCAAAGAACGGGAATGACAGCAACCCAAAACATTTATTACCCAGTTATTGACTAAAGCATTCAATTTGGTTTGGATTTTTTTTTTCCTTGAGGAAGTTCCTTACTGGAATTCAGGTTTAGTTGAAAAATTTACTATGCAACAATGGGGTTTATTTAGTAATGAATTATCCTGTGGATAGAACATTAATAACCATGTGTTCAAGACTCTGCTCCTCGAAGCAAAAGCTTGCTTAAGGCAGAAAAATTGAGGTGGTTCTTAAGTTATTTGTCCAACGCAATCTATTTATTTGTATACATACAAGTTAAAACAGCTCTACCTGAAAGCTGAGACCTTTTTGTCTTTGTCAGTTCTCAGACAGCACTTTGCTCATGAGCCTATTTCTAAGCAACAATCGACAAAACCATGCTAATGGAAAATGCGTAGTGTTTATAGAGAACGGGTCGCGGGTTATTTAAGGACAGCTCTGGTAAGTAAAACTAGTTAGATACCTATCTAACTCCACATGTACCTAGCTACAGCTGTATTCGGCAATTGCTTTTGTAGGTGCCGGCGTCACCTGAACCACATATCCCGTAGGCAGCCGAGGATTCCTATGAGGATCTTCCATTCGTGCCTCTCTCCAAGCGCGGGAGAGACGCCTCTGCCCGCCTGAGGTACGGCCCGGGCGAACGCTGGAGGGGCCACGGACCGCACCGGGTTCGGGACGGGGAGGAGGAGAAGGCGGCGGCGGCGGAGGAGGCGGTGGCGGCCATCCCCCCTCCACCCCCCCGACCGCCACCCCGCGGCCGCGAAGGGCTGCGGGCCATACCTGTGCCCCGCGGCAACCCCGGCTCGCCCCGCCCCGCCCCGGTCCCTCCCGCTCCTGGCGGCGGGGCGGGGGCGGGCCCGCACCGCCGCTATTTGACCCCGCACCGCGCTCCCCGCGCTCCTCTCCCGCNGGCTGGCGGCGGGTCCTGCCAGGGCGGCTGAGCCGGTGCGGGACCCGCGTATGGATGGCTCGGTGCGGGTGCAGCCGGGGGGGCACGGCGTGGGGCGGTGTGTCCTGCCCGGCCCTCCTTCCTGGCTGTCTCCCTCTCCCTTCCTCCCTCCTCGGAGCACGAGCACCCACCGGAGGTGTCCCGGCCGGCTTGTGCCGGCCCAGCTCGGGCGCACTCCCGTCGGGAGCTCCTTGGCCAGAGAAGGGCTGGGCACGGCCCTGGCCGGGTGAAGAGCATCCTCCCTCCTGTGGGGTGGGAATGGTGTTTGCACAGGCAGTGTGCGACATCGGGTGCATCCCACCGCTCGCAGATAATTAATTGTGCAGTTGATCAGCTTTTTCTACCTAAAGATAAAAAAAAATAATCTTGATTTTATAAACTACAGTATGCCATGTAGTTTTGTAAGTAGGTCTGCATACAGACCTACCTACAGGCAGGTACAAGAACAGGATGGTGATGCTGGATTAGACATTTAAAAAAGGGCCTAGGTCAAACCACACTTGCAGAATTTGTTGCAACTGGTCTTTATTTTGCATTACCAGCCAGGTGTGTGTATGGTGGACAAGCTACAGCTCCTGTAGGGCTCCACTCTGTAGTCCAAGACTGATGGTCGTGCATGAGAGTGATACAAGTTGTTGTGATGGCCTTGGCTTACTCTGCAAAGTGCAGTCATCCCAGGTTCCTGGCCAGCCAAACACAGAAAGTGACTTTGGTAACAGTGCAAAAAATCCTGTGTGAAACCATGAGGACAGCTTGCTCACCTGAAGTCTGAGAATGTGCTTGACAATGCTTTTTCTATCAATATTGCCTCTCTTTAGTGTGTCATCTTAACTTTCTGACCCACCTATGTGATTTGCTCAATATTAATGAAGAATTTTAAATTGAGGTGAAGTGGTGTGTTCATCCCATGAGCTGGTAAGACTGCAATTGCTTCTCCATATAGGTGTGTGAGTCTAGGCTGCCAGCTGATTCTGGAACAAGTTCCTGCTGTAAGTAGCTGGCTAGTCTTTGAGCTCCTTGTATGTTTATTTTTATCTGTTCTTGTTCTGAATCTCCTGAAAAAGCGTGTTTTCATTGCTTCCTTTGAAAGATTAACATGATGTATTCTAAAATTGCTCCCACAAAGCTTGTCCTTCTCTTCTGTCTACATTTTTGCATTCTCAGTGCAGTTGCTCTTGTTCTAGTCATGCTCACTGGCATTACTATAAACCCTCTTCCATTGGTGTTTATGCAATCTAATGTTTGCACACTCTAACTCTTCTATTCATTCCTGATTAAATGAAAGCTTAAATCTTCTCTCTGTTCTTTCCAGCCCCATACTCACTTTATTGCTCTTTGATCTCTTTTCTGCATGGTAAAACATAACTTGTGTATTTGGTTGCATGACTTTCTTGCTAACTTGTCTAATTTTTTTTAATGTTTGTTCTCCAGAGACACTTATCTTAATCTGTGCTTGAAACATAGCAAACAGCAGAAATAAATTGATTAAGATTTCATCCAAGGTAGAAATTTATCTCCACACTTTCCATATTTATTTTATAAGATTAGTTAATTAAATTCTGGGCTTCAGGATACGATAGTCTGAAGACTGTCATTCCACCTATTTTTCCAGGTATGGAATATTGTCTGCCATTAAAAAGGAAGGTAGTGGTGACTGCAGTATGTCAGTGGTTTGGCTAATCTACTAGTGCCAGTTTATTTTTTTAGGCAAGTAGCGATGTAGTGTGGTACAGATATGAGGAATGTATTTATTAGGAACATTATTTCTGGTTGCTTCTGTTGCAACACTGCAAGGCTGACGCTATCTTTTTTATTTCTTTTATTCCCTGAACTAAAATGCCTTAATATTTTAAATCTTTAGGTGTTTGGGTTTTGTTTGGGTTTTTTTGTTTTCTTTACAACTTCCATCTTTTGAGAATCTGATTTGAAGTTCTAGCTTCCCCTTCAGCAAGTAAAGTGGTATCCACCATATACTATTTCATAGTATATGGTGGATAATAGTGGGTAATTTTTTCAATATTCTTAGCAACTTCCTTCAGGATGTTGAATTTCCAGTTTTCTAGACTAACATTCTTAATTCCTCAATGATGTATTTGAAATTAAACTACAGGTAAAGTTGATACTTATGCAGAGGGGTTCTTTCCTGAGGCATCTGGATTTTCAGTCTGTCTGTACTGTAAAGTTGTTTATGTAAGCAAAAGATGACTTCTTCCTATATAAAGTGAATCCAGCACAGTCCCTTTTTTTCTTTATTTTTGTTGCATTTTTAAATTTATAAACAAGTGTATTGGCATTATGAAATACACTTGCAGTATTGCAGAATACTAAAACCTGATAGTTAAAAAGCTCAAAAAACCTTAAACCTTCCAGTGGCACTCCAGCAAACCCCCATGCAAACAGATAAGCCTGGGCCTGAGGGTCAACAAACTCTTTCTTCATCAGATCTGTTAAGTTAGCAAGTTGCAGAGAAGATTTACCTTTTGTTCAAAACTCTGTTCTGCTTTTTGCTGCATTCTCTTAAATATAAATGATGTGCAAATTGATAACTGTGTGCAGCCCCAAGCTTAAATCCTTGCAAAAGGTCCTAGCTGGAAGCCTTTTACTTGAGGGTTGTAATTAGTCTGGCTTGCAGAACAGAGTGAAGAGTTATTATATATTTTGCATTATATTTCAAGTCAAACAGGCTTTAGGTTTCAGTCCCAGTTCTCAGCAGTTGTAAGTGGGTTTGAGAAACTGATGCTGAGGTTAGCCAGGGATAGAACCACCACTGACAAGCACTGTGGCTAAATAGCCAGTGCCAGTATGTTTCCAGCTCCAGAACATTTAAAATGGGAACGGCTTCTCATTTTTATCTGTACTGAGACTGGTGTATCTAGAAGTAATATCACAGTCCTCTTCTCATTTAGGCAATCAATATTATTTCGGGTTCTGTAGCTGGTAGATGTAATGTCTGTGCTGAGAAAGTGGGGGAAATTGATGGCAGACTCAATCACTGCCCCATTTTTTGCCTCCTTCCCTTTAAACTGTATGGAAATACTTTCCTTCAGCTGGCTACTGATGTCAAGCAACCCTACCAAATGCAGCACCAGAGCTCCTTAATAACATCTGGTTGTGGATGATAACTCTGTTATTATTCATAGCTTGTGTGTCAGTTAAGTGCCAACCACAGTGTCATGGTAGGAGCTTGGGTGGCACCACCTTCTTATTTATCTGGCAAAATGATAAGGGCTGCAGTGGGGGCTTATTCAGTTTATCTTCTTCAAACCCCACAAGCCAACTGTCATTAGCAGGGTTTTGAGGCTGGAGGAAGAAGAAAGGAGTGGAAGTCCTTAAACAGGACTGTTGTAGCCTCAGCGTCATGAAACTGTTTGACTGCCATGTAACAGATGCATGCAGATATTAAACACGCTGAAGCTTTTTTGCAAAATTGTCTTCAAATACACTGAGGTGGCATTTAATTAGAGTTGCTATACAATTAAACCCCAGTGCAGATATTTTTGGTGAGTCAATTGAAAAAATATTATTAAATTTATCACTTTGTAAATAAATTTATTTTCATACAAGATAGGGTATTCTTCCTTCTCTAAAGACTATTTATTTTAATTTTGCCCTTGAAATACTTGTTATTCTCAAAATGGAGAAATAACTCATAGATGGCATTCTTTTGCACACATCTTTCCTGGTGAAAGAAGTTAGTGCTCCCACCCATTCCTGTGAGGTTCCTGGCTTCTTCCTGTCAGATTCACTGGCTGAAGTGAGTCGTAGATTTTCTTGATCCAAGAGGAAGGGAACTGAAGTCCTGCCTGGCACATGTGAATTTGAAGGCTTCCTACCCACAGCCTTATTCAGCTGCTGAAGCTGGATTGTTTCAGAAACACCAACTTAAAGCCTATGTCATTTAGCTTTTACAGAAGGAAATGTAGAATGACTACAAAGGGACATTGGTGTATGGGAAAAGCTGTGCTGTTGATATAAGGGCCATTTTCTTGTGAGTAAATAAACTAAACTGGATGTCATGGGCTGATATTTGATCCTGGAAGTTAGGAAAAAGTAGCTGATGCTTCCCTGGAGAATTCATTCAAGGATGGGTTTGAGTCTCTATTTCACACAAAGTGGGGAAATGAAACCAGTTTGTTCCATGAAGTAAACAACTGAAAAAAATCAAGAGCAAACCTGGAAATTTATATCTGAGGGATGTACGATTTGTCACCTGGCTTTAAGACTTCCTTCTTATCTCCCCATCAGCATCATTCAATTCTTGTACTGCAGTTGTCTCAGATGAGACATGACTTCACTACATCTGGTGTAATCTGGTTCCTTTGGGTTCAGCTGATGTGGAGCCATGAGCTGTATCACCCTCACTGAGAAGATGGTTATGGTGTTTGCAGATCCCTGATCATGGAATGAGCAAGCTCAGGTCATAAACTGCTGCTAGAACTGCTGAAGGCAGTAGGGATTAGGGACACACTGGGATGTGAAGTGTTTCTTCATAGTGCCCTGCTGCTGAGCAAGTGATTTCCAGCTGCTCTGGTTGTGGTCTGCCTCTGTCAGTGGGGGCAGCTGTTTCCCTCTCTCTCAGCTTGTTTGTACTGTCATGAGCAAGAGGAGGCTGGAGAAACAGATTCATCCAGCTTGGTTGAATAAGGTAAAAATTGGTTCTGGACTGCACACTGTATGTGTTAAAGCCACAACAGCACAGTGTTTTGCTTGTATAGGGAATTGAAGACGCAACAAATATGGCCATTTATTGCATTGTTCATTTCTCTGAATCAGAAAAGGCCCCAAATCTTTTAAAGTTTTTGGTTTGAGACTTTCACTTTTTTGACCTTGCCATATACTGTGCACTTTTATCTTTGTGTAGATGCTAAATATTTGAAATCAAAACAAAACAAAAAACCCAAAAAAACAAAACCAAACCCCCCCCCCAGCACCAC